>CM040912.1:51320543-51345543 GCA_023029165.1 Gobiocypris rarus | reverse complement strand
ATTATGTCTGCGTTTCATCGCATTATCACAACTAAAACAATTGACTTCACAGCTGCGCAGTTTCTAATAACTCAGGAACACTGTTGTCTTCAAACTAGTTTGATGACTGATGAGGTTTGCCGGATATAAAGACAGCACTGTCGTCTGTAGAGCTGCTTTAATGAAGCGCTTGGATGATTCATAACGGATGAACTGTTATTTTCCTGAGGTGTATGTTTCATGTCTTCATCCGTGCAGACGGTGACGAGCCGTAAGGCCGGAGTGACGGCGCTGGGCGGAGACTCTCAGGCGGTGGAAGTGGCTCTGGCCCCTGAGGAGCTGGAGCTGGACCCCATGGCCATGACGCAGAAGTACGAGGAGCACGTCCGGGAGCAGCAGGCGCAGGTGGAGAAAGAGGACTTCAGCGACATGGTGGCCGAACACGCCGCCAAACAGAAGGTGAGTTCAGGTGGAGCCGCGCAGCGATTGGACGATCTGAGGTACTGCAGCCAATCACACGCGCTCCAGTTTAACTGTGTGTTCGGCTCGTACAACCGGTGGGGTTTTCATGACAAGCTCCTTTTGTCCTCCAAATTCCCATGGTCCTCCTCACTAGAATCATTAACGGGATAGTTCACCCAAAAATGAATATTAGCCCATCATTTACACACCCTCAAGTCATCCTAAGTGTCGGATGTTGTTACAACAAAAAAATCGGAGTTATTACAAAATTCCAGGCTTATCCAAGCGTTAGAATTGCAGTAATATTTGCTCTGTCCATAAAAAGTGCATCTGTCTGTCAAATAACTGCTTCCATTGAAAGTGTATACACACTCTACAGTCCGTGTCCAGAAAGGGAAGAAAAACATCATCAGTAGTCCATGTGACATCAGACTGTTTTGAAGCATCGACAATACCTTTTGGTCCAAAAATAACAAAAACTACGACTTTATCCAGCATTGTATTCTCTTCCGCATTTGTTTGAATCCGCATCCGAATACTGATGTTTTTCTTCTCTTTCTGGACACGGACTGTAGAGTGTGCATTCACTTTCAATGGAAGGACAGAAAGCTCTCGGACTAAATCTAAAATATCTTAAACTGTGTCCCTTAGATGAACGGAGGTCTTACGGGTTTGAAACGACATTAGAGTGAGTCATTAATGACAGGATTTTCATTTTTGGGTGAACTAACCCTTTAATAAAGGCCTTCTGAAACGAACCGATGCATTTGTGTAAGAAAAATATCCATATTTAAAACTTTTATCAGGTAAACTTTCGGCCGACCGCTTCCCTTTTCAATTTATGGAAAGATTGTTGAAAGTCCCCCTGCCGATGGAAAGACAAGCGTGACCAGGGTAGCCTCGTCATGACGTCACGGACGCATCTTGAGTTTCACTTTCAACACTCAACACTTTTCCACGGAAGGCGGTCGGCCGAAAGTTTACCCGATAAAGTTTTAAACATGGATATTTTTCTTACACAAATGCGTCGGTTCGCTTCAGAAGGCCTTTATTAACATCCCGGAGCCGCGGGGAGCAGTTATTTGATGGACAGATGCACTTTTTATGGACTGGAAACAGAGCCACTATTACTGTAATTCTAATGCTTGGATTAGCCTGGAGTTTTGTAATATAACCCGATTTTATTCGTCTGAAAGAAGAATGTCATACACACCTAGGATGACTTGAGGGAGAGTAAATCATGGGCTAATTTTCATTTTTGGGTGAACTATCCCTTTAAATTACCGTTTATACAGCAATATAACATTATTACAATATATGCCTGTGATATTCCTCATTTTTAAGATGCTTTAGTCTAAACGGCCCTTGAATTAAATGGAAAATCATGTTAAATACTGCTTAATTTCATGCGTGTATCATCATCATTAAATCTACACTTAGGCTAAATGTGCTTAATTACACCAACATCACAATCCTGAATAGACATTTCTGTCTTTATGCCACATTTTCATAACTCCACATTTTGATTTTTGGATAAATGGCATCCTCTGCCAAGCGATTCCACACCTTGCACAGGTTATGTGTCATCATATGGTCGGTTGTTCTAGGAGAGCCACTTTAAATGCATCTGATAAAAATAAGCTGTATTTATTTTATCTTAAACTTCTAAAGTTTATGTACAGGCTTTGTCTTGTTTGTAAATGGTTAGTGTTTCTAATTCTATGTTTGCAGCTTTTTATCATAACTATTGACATTGTCATGATTGACTCATCTCAAAAGTAATCTTTCAATTATATGAGAGATCTTTCAATCATAACCAGTGTTGGGAGTAACGCATTACAAGTAACTTGAGTTACGTAATCAGATTACTTTTTCAAGTAACTCGTAAAGTAACGCATTACTTTATCACATTCATTTGACTGACAGCTCTCCTGTCCCCATGAAATCGAGAGTGTGTAAACATGAAAGTTATTGTAGTTTTAGACTAAATTTGAGCATTTATTCACCTCACTTGCATAAAGATTGAGTATTCCTCAAAAACAGTCAAATCAGTCAAATGCAAAATATGCAAACCTCCAATAATTAAATGTTAAATAAAATGAATATTTGTATGCATTTAATCTACCTTTATTGACCTTTAATGATTCAGTTAAACCATGAGAAAAAATTACTAGTTTTTTTTTTAAATTTTTATTGGTAAAACTTTTTTTCTCCTGTGTCCTATTCTCCCATTATCCAGAATGGCAGCGCAGCAGAGCGTTTGAATTTGTGTTTTTACCTCAGCCTGAGGTTTAATTAAATTTTGGTATGAAGAGGTCTTTAGATTTGCACAAAAATAGAACAAAAACAAAAAAACAAGCCCAGTCCAGGTGAGAAAAAGTAACGTAATGCATTACTTTTCTTAAAAAAGTTACTTTTCTCAATAAGTTACTTTTTAAGGGAGTAACACAATATTGTAATGCATTACTTTTCAAAGTAACTTTCTCCAACACTGAGCATGACACATGAAGTCAAAATTATGAGATATGAAATTATGACATTAAGTCATAATCGAAAAGTCAAAATTTGGACGTCTTCATGGTTGACATCATTATCTAAAAAGTCAATCATGACGACATGTCCGAATTTTGACTTTTCGATTATGACTTAATGTCATAATTTCATATCTCATAATTTCGACACTAGACTGATGATTTATGACCAATTGATTGATTTCTCATCATTTTGACTCCTCATTATGAATTCATCAAGTCCAAATTATGTGACATGACCTCATAACGTCACATTTGTCATAAGTTAGTGTCTCAGAATTGAAGATGCTTTATGAGCTGTCTTTGTTTGTGAATGTGTGGTGTTTCTGAGTTCTCTTTCTCTCCCGTCTTCCTTTGCAGCAAAAGAAGCGCAAGGCGCAGCCGCAGGACACGCGCTCCGGAGCCAAGAAGTACAAAGAGTTCAAGTTCTAGCCCTGCCGAGAGCCGCGGGGACCGGACACACATCCTTCATTTCTTCTTTTTATCCGCTCATAGTGTGTAGGACACACTCGTGTGTGTGTGCGTTACCTTGCAGTGAGTGACGTTTTTCATTTATGCTCAATGTTTTTGTAAATAAAATGGTAGTCCATGACAATCTGTTGGTACTGTGTGTTATTTAACATATCTCCACATTCCCATTGTCCTAAAAAACCCTGGAAAAATCAGTTTAAAATGACAGGAGCAGGATTGGTATTGTTCTGTAGGTCTGGGATCTCTGAATATGATTATTTATTATAGAGAAATATGAAGTTGATGCATTTGAGGTCTGCAGTGAGCGGCTCAGGCCAGCAGGGGGCGCGAGAGAGGCCTGTCAGGAAGTCTGACCGTCACCTGATGTCTGGGATTCGGTTTGACCTACATAAAACTTTCACTGCCATTTGACCTCAGCCAAGAGCAAACAAACACACTCAGACAATAACACACACCGTTCCCCTCAAGCACAGCGCCTGCATGCGCAGGACTCCGTCGGAGACTTCAGTTCAAGGCTGCGTTATCCTGCGGTTCTGTGGATTGTGATGAGGAACACGAGTGATTCCTGGAATGAGTCCGTTCAGGAAGGTGTGCTGTGGAGCCGGGGTTTGTGCTCTCGTTTCCGTATGGAGGGCCGTTTCTGCCACACAAGAAACAAAAGGAGAAATGCTTTGAGGAAATCGCAATTACAACACACAACACTGGTTCATAATCCATGTGTAAACTAGAAATTATAAACTAAATCAGTTATGGCATACAATTTTCATAATTTCAGCTGTCAATTATGACGATCTCATTTTGTTTTATGACTTGGTATCTCAAGTTGTCATGGTTGACGTATTTTGAGATATTGACAAAATTATGAGAAGTCAATCATGACATGTTGAAGTTTATACTGTCAATTATAACTAATATTAAAATGAAATTGATATTCTCAATTTTTACTAATGTCATGAATGACCATATCTCAGATTTTCACTGTTATATTTTGATTTGTTGATTATGATCAAATCTCATTATTTATTTACTTATAAATTATGACTTTGTATCTAATTTTGATATGTTATGTAAAAATTGCTTTATTTTATAATTTCAACCTTTTTATCATTAACTTTAAAAATGTTTGTCATATTTAGTCTTTTATGTTGCTTATGACGGCCATAATTTCAGCTTTTTATCATAATTGACTCATTTTTGACATTTTGTGTCATGGTTGACAAGTCATTTATTATTATAGTTTTGAGACCATGACGAATGTTAGTCCAAATTTTCATAATTTCACATTTGTCAGAATTTTTACACATCAGTCATTTCATATTAGCATCATAATTTTGATTCATAAGGATTTTTTTTTTAGATCATGACAAAGTGCATATAAGAGAATTATCTCATAATGTTGAGGTAAATATCTCATATTTTTGATGTATGTCATAATTTGAAAAAAATCTACTTGGTTTACATTTTTGTATTCTTAAACTTTAAAGAGCAGCTCTTTTGCATGACTAAATGATGGTGTTTTTTTAGGCAGCTTGTAATGACTCAACTAATTAGTGTTTGATTTGAATACCCACAGGCGTGGGTGCTTACCTTCCGTTTCAATTGTACAACATTGTCATCGTCATCGTCCTTCAGGCTGCGTTCATTAAAAGATGAAGCCATAAACGGGACGAAAGCTGGAGGCACACACACACACACGCGTCTCTCAGGAGAGGCCTGGCTGGCAGTACCATGCATTGGTCAGCATCAGCCGGGTCGTGTTTCTCTCCATCACACCCACAGGGGTTAATGAGCTGATAAATATAGATGTGCTTTCATCACCAGCCTCCGCATGGGGTTCCCACTGCCTGCTTACTGGACAAATAATATCCGCTTGCCTGAAACTGTGACTAAACAATTTCACATGTGAGAAAAGGTATTATACACGCTTAAAGGTGCAGTAAGGGATTTCTGTCTCTCCAGCGCTGGAAAGCTTTTCTAATATTAACGCAAGTCCTAAAGCTCTTGCCTGATCATAACCATTCTTTCCCAGTGATATTCCTGTGAGCGTTTCTCTTTTGTAATGTCTCTCAGCCATCTCTCTTTCTACAGTCTTTCTTCAAATCTCCCTCTTGCTCACTCTCTCTCATCATGAGTGAACACGCCCCCTACTGCTGATTGGCTCACTCTCTCCTTCCCTTATCATGAGTGGACACGCCCCCTACTGCTGATTAGCTCACACCTCCCCTATCATGGGTGGACACGCCCCCTACTGCTGATTGGCTCACTCTCTCCTCCCATATCATGAGTGGACACCCCTACTGCTGATTAGCTCACTCTCTCCCCTATCATGAGTGGACACGCCCCCTACTGCTGATTGGCTCACTCTCCTCCCCTATCATGAGTGGGCACAACCCCTACTGCTGATTGGCTCACTCTCTCCTCCCCATCATGAGTGGACACGCCCCCTACTGCTGATTGGCTCACTCTCTCCTTCCCTTATCATGAGTGGACACGCCCCCTACTGCTGATTAGCTCACACCTCCCCTATCATGGGTGGACACGACCCCTACTGCTGATCAGCTCACTCTCTCCGCTATCATGAGTGGGCACAACCCCTACTGCTGATTGGCTCTCTCCTCCCCTATCATGAGTGGACACACCCCCTACTGCTGATTGGCTCTCTCCTCCCCTATCATGAGTGGACACACCCCCTACTGCTGATTGGCTCACTCTCTCTTCCCCTATCATGAGTGGACACATGTAGAATCCACTTTCACCAGCATTTCTCAGAAAACCGTTACTGCTCCTTTAAAAGTGAAGGTTCTTTACTAGCATTTATTGTTGTGAATAGAACCATGGAATCCATACATCCACAGAACTGAGAGGTTTTAGTGGGAAAAGGTTATTTTATATTATTTATAAAGTTCTTCACACTAAGACGAAAAGGGTTCTTTTAAGAAATGCTCACTGAAAGATTCTTTGGGTAACCAGAAATTGTTCTTCTATGGCATTGCTGTGAAAAAACAACCTTTTAGAAGCTTCATTTTAAAGGGTGTATCTACTTATATATATACTCTCCTGCACATGCGACTTGGCCTTTATAATCTCGGCAGTGGCTTGTTATGATGACACAGGGGCCGTTTCTAATTGACCTTCTTGTCCCATTCCTCTCTGTCCTGATGATGTGGACAGGAGAGGATCAGTGTCATATCTATAATCCGGGCTCATTATAATGTCTCTGACACATGATCACATGACAAACAAAGTGCAATGAAGTTAGCTTTGACCTCGGGTAAAACAGTGTTTAACCTCAAATGTTGCTTGCAATGGGTTGTTTAATCAAATGCTTTCAAACTGTGCTTTCACTCTGATATGGGGTGAATAAATAATAACTTGCATTATAATAGAGACTAATTCAGTATCTAGTAGAGTTGAACTTATTTTATTATTTTATTTAATAATGCACGGAAAATAGTTTAATTTAAATTATCAGCTTTTTCACATTATTTACCAAACCCCATACAAATATCTAAATATATAAAATATATCAAAATATTGAATGACAGTGTTGTCGTGTTTGAGACAGATGTGAAGGAAACGTTTCAATCTTAATGAGGATATATATCTGATATCTACAAATCCATCAGACACAAACAAACTGTAAAACACGTCAAACAAAAGCAGCCGTGGAGTCATGAAGAAGAGCTGGAAACCCTCCTGTCCTGAGAAACTCATGTGACCCACATTGAAGACCGTCAATAATTCATGAATTCTTAATTACGGTTCAGTGGGTCTGAGGGGCCGTTTACACCACACTGTTTTCAACTAAAAACTGAAAAATTTGTATGCATTTTGGCCATTCATTTACAGCACAATGGCGTTTTGGGAGCCTGAAAAAGCAAACTTTTGAAAACAGGTTTCATGCGCACGCAATAGAGGGTATGCGCGTGACATCACCGTCTGTGGTTACGCCCACTGAGTGGCAAAAACACAAAACCAGGCCCAGTGCCAGAGGGCATCCCTGTGCCCCCCTCCGGACCGGACTGCTACTGATTGCTATTAGAGGGAAAAGCTGCCCTAACTGCTGGTCTAGGATCTGTTTTCTTCATAATAATACCAGATTATTAGCGAAAAAGAGATCAAAAGATCCATTTGCGCTCTAGTCAAATGATTCAATTTCCAACTTGTTTTCGCTCCAGTGAGTAACGTAGGCAATCACAGTTTGTTGATTTCTTGAACGCAGTGGCCAATCACAGCTGTTAGAATCCACCGCTCCATTGTTTGCCAGTGCTGAGTTCTGCACACGCTCTAATCCTCTCTAAAGGCTGATTTATACTTCTGCGTCAGACCTGCGCCGTAGCTGTCGATTTTTATTTATACTTCTGCGTCCTTGTCCGCGTTGACGTACAGTTACTCATGCAGAGGGAGCAAGTGTACCCCTGAGGGAGGGGTTCTGGCAGACCAATCACAGCGCTTGCAGTCCGCGTAGAATTGACGCGTTGTTACATTTTTGGAGAGGTGCGCGTCAAAGTACGTCGTAGGCTACGGGTGCAACACACAGTCTACGACATAGCTACGCCATACACTCGATGCAGAAGTATAAATTGGGTTTAAAAGCTGATTTATACTTCTTATACTGCAGTCTGCGTCGAATTGTCGCGTTGTTACATCGTAGGCCATGTAGCACCTCTCCAAAAATGTAACAACGCGTCGATTCATCACGAACCGCAAGCGCTGTGATTGGTCTGCCAGAACCCCTCCCTCAGATTATGACGTGTGTCGCTCTGTCTCCATTTTGTGATATCGGATCCACTCACTTTTATTGTCTCTAATTCAGCGCACGTCTGTTTACCTACCTGATAAACACTTAATATTAAACACGTTAGACGCTTTATTTCCACTTTTCTAATATTTTCTTCAGTTTTATTGAAAATAAATGCCTTTCCGATCTGATATGTGATGGGAGTAGAGCGAGTTCGGCAAAAGGCGGATTCGAACCTTGATGCCATGCGTCTTACCCCTACACTATTGCCATGATAAATGATTTAGAGATTTCCGTAATTTTGTCTGGCCCAATCAATCGTATAGTAAACGGCGGTATATTTGTATTTAATGTAAATGGCATCTAACGATACTCCAGTAAAAAAAAATTCTGAGAGAGAGAGAGGACCCACCCACATTTGATTGGCTCCCAGCGCCCATGCCCTCTATACACATGCACATGACGTCACGTTTCACAGATTTGCGTTTTTTTTATAGTTTACACGCAGACGATAAAGGTATGGTTTTCCTGCATTTTGAAACCCATGTTTTAAAGTTTGCGCTTCCAGGGCCCAAAACATGCTGTTGTGTAGCTAAATGAACAAACAAAACTCATAATTAGTTTTTAGTTGAAAATGGAATATTGATGGAGTAACACGATTGGAGGTTAAAGTTTAATATCAATAATTTTTGCCATTTTATAGCCTAATATTTCACTTATTGTTTAACAAAGCATTATGGTATTTGTCAATGAATGATAAACTTCTTACAGCTGAAATTGAGTTCATGTTTAATTATTATATAAATCTCCACTGTGACTGGAATAGCAAATATGCTCACACTTTACACATCCATCACAAACTCACTTTCGCAAAACTATTTCCTGTGGAACCACAAGTGTTTCGAAAAAGTGCTGTTGTGGTTTTTTTGTGCAGTGTTTAAGAGAAAACTGCATCCAGAAATAGGCCTCGTACCCTGCGGTGCCTTTAAAGTCTGGGGAAATGTGGGCTAAATGTATCAATGTAAAATAAATTATTATGTTGTACATTGTACAATATGATTTTAGCTATAAATACAAAGATTATTGGAGTATATTTTAAAAGAAAATGCAACTTCAAAATTGAATGTGTTGCTTTCATGACTAAATATGAGAAAAGTTAAATATTAAATATATACAAATTGAGCAAAGATACACAATAAAACACACACACACACACACACACACTCATTCTAAAAAATGCTAGGTTGTTTCAACCAATGTTGGGGTCAAATATGTGACCCTGGACCACAAAACCAGTCACAAGATGCATGGGTATATTTGTGTAGCAATAGCCAACAATACATTGAATGGGTCAAAATGATAGATTTTTATGCCAAAAATCATTAGGATATCAAGTAAAGATCATGTTCCATGAAGATATTTACTGTAAATACATCCCACATTTATTATTATTAGATGCCTTGCTAAGGACTTCATTTGGACAACTTTTACGGCGATTTACTAAATATTTAGATTTTTTTTGCACCCTCAGATTCCAGATTTTCAAATAGTTGTACCTCGGCCACATATCGTCCTATCCTAAACCATACTAAAAAAACATACTTTTATTATGGACCCTTTATGACTGGCTTTGTGGTCCAGGGTTACATGTGGACAAACCCTACCCAACCGTTAGGTTTTAAAATGTCATTTAAAAATGTAAACCAACGGTTGTGTTTTTCCGTATATGGGTGGAAACAAAAGCATTTTTAGAGAGCAAGCAAATTAGTAAGGCAAAGGGCCAAAATTAAAAGATCATAACTTCTTCAAAAACGGGTCAAATTTCGATTTTGACCTGTAAGAACCACAAACTGAACAGAATTTGTAAAATAGTTTAATACTGCTTATTATGCTGGATGTCCGAGAAGCGCAAAAAAACCGTTAAAAATCGTTATTTTCAAATAACGATTTGAAAAAATAAGTCAACAACCGCAAACCGCTAAAATCTTAAATTATATGCAGATTTGTCTCTTTTAGCACGGTAAAAACCCCGAAATGTGTCCCTTCGTCAACCCCTCTCTCTCTCTCTCTCTCTCTCTCTCTCTCTCTCTCTGGTTGGTTATGAGGGCTCGTCTTTCACAAGAGGCGTTGCTCTTCGGCAGTGGCGCTTCTCTGCAAGGCAAAAAAGAAATTTCCGGTTCCTGCACCGATAAACAACTAACGCAACTTGAGAAACACTGGCAGCGAGTTTCACGGCAAACAGCGGGTCCGTCTGTCGCGTTCGCTATCACCGAGCCCCGGTCCTCGTGGACGGATGTTAGTGGTGCAGTAGAGGATCGACGCTCCGACAACAGCCGCGTTATTCGGGCTTTCTTTCATTGTTTTCAAACATAAGGTTCCTCCAGTATGTCGGACCGGGGAGGGCTCCCGAGGACTGGAGGCGTACCGTCTCCGCAGCCCTCCAAGCCGATGGCGATCACCTCCAATCGGCCGGTGCACATGAACCTGTACGCCACCTGGGAAGTGGACCGATCGTCCCCGAGCTGCGTACCGAGGTAAGGCGCCTGCACACCGGGGAGGGAAGCAGCGATGCACCGCCGGGTAATGCTTGAGCTTCAGGGGTTTTACTTGACACTTATCCACATAACTGGAGGGAATACGATTAGTGGATATAACTAGATGTTAATGTGAGTGTAGGCAGTTTTCAACACGATGTGTGTGTCGCGGTTTGCAGCGAAAGCGATGTGAAGAAGGAACGGAGGCTCAATCTGAACACGCCAGTGCGGTAAAGACAATCAGAGCAACTTCTGCTTGACAAAGAGCTGGAGGTGAAATGTTCAGACATGCAGGGGTTCACGTGTTGTCTTCCAGCCTGGCAGTGGTCTGGATTATCTGTCTGCAGTGCTGCCGTAGAGCGAATGCTTTGTATCCCAACCTGCTGCTCAGGAAAACATGGGAGCTATTGACTGCCATCGACCGATATTGCTGTTTTAGACCCGTTTTGATTCTATTGTTGTTCAGTTCAGTACAGTGAACTATTATTGTTCTTATTATTTAATTTTTATATTATTTCCACAATTATGCATTTATCGGTAGACCCTTAATAAGGACAAACTGAGAACCGATTGATTTGGAAGCGAATATCAGGAAAATATCTCTTCCCATTTGATGTAGTAATCCCGGTTTATCCTATTCATGAATTGTATTTCATCCTGGGAATAGTCTAAAAAATATGTGTTTGTTATGTTTATTGGTGTAACGTGGAATTGGGAATTGTATGGAATAGGATTGGGATCTGTAGAGCTTGATGTGTTTTATTCCAACCTGATGTTCTGGAAAATATTGGAGTAAAGAATAGATTGACTGATATTGTTTTTTTGTTTATTAGTAGTACTGTTAATGTTAATATTAATAAATAAACCTTTTTTTTTTAATAATATAATTAAAGGCACAATATGTAAGATTTTTGGATTCAAATGTCTAAAACCAGTTTGTTGACTTGTGTACAGTATCCCAGAAGTTTCCAAGAATGTTTAAATCCATAGAAATAAGCAATTTTAACCAGGACACAGACTGTGTCCGTGCGTCGCCTATCGATGACATCATAACCGCGTTACCCTCGATTTCTTACTTAGTAGAAACCATGGAAACATCAAATATACTTTTAATATATGATGTGTTTTATTAGACAGGTGATTTATTAGACAGGTGATTTATTAGACATTATATTGTTTAAATCATATTGTGGCTTTGTTAATAAGTATTTTTACCTCATAATTTATGCTATTTTGTTGGTTGAGACCCACTAATAACAACTGAGAACTGATTAAGTTGATTGTGAATATCTGGAATTAATATCCCTCCCTACTTAATGGAGGAATGCTATTTATCCTATTAATGCATGTATTCCAGGCTGGGAATGCAGAATGACAGATGTAAGCACTGAAAAGAGCTGCATGAACTATCTTTCATAGTCTTGATGTTGTTTTTGGATCTACTAGAAGAGGTTTTCATGCTTGAAGGTTCAAACACACATTATTTTCCCATATTCTCCATTGTTGCGGCTCCTCTCTTCCCAGTCTGTCAGTATCGCTCTGTTTAGTTCCTGTCTCTAAGAAGCCCCGCCTTCTGAAAAGCACAGTGTGCTCTGATTGGTCGGTTGCACCAGTGTGTTGTGATTGGTAAAACGCTTCAAGCATTTTTGGGAAATGCCACGCCCCTTACCATAACCGCCAGTTTCAACACACTACTAACTAACTCGCCCCTTTATTTAGCTGCCTCACGTGGGAATTATTTAAAAGAGGAGTATTTATTCAGACTATAATCGACCCCTTTTATACTTAAACAGCAACATTACATACTAAAGATCATATGAATGCATTATATTCCAGCCTGAAATATATGTTTGCTGGGAATATATTAATGTTGCAGATCCTAGAAATGCTGGTTCATGTGCAGGAATTCATATGGAAATATTTTTGTGTATATTGGCTTGGGATGCTGCCATGGTAACTAGAGCTTCATGCTTTGAATTCCTAACCGGTGGTCTGGAATATGTTGCAGTCATGTGGCAATCCTAACGTTTGGAGATTCAGGCATTGTGTTCTAATTTGGGAATGGTATGGAACTGGTTTGGGATGCTGCCATGGTAACTAGAGCTTCAAGCTTTGTGTTCCGGAGTTGCACCGTGTGTGATCAGGTGAACGTGTGTGTGTCCACGTTCAAAACAAATGTCCTCTTGAAAACCAATACTCCCTGTTGTTTTCGCCTGGAGTTAATATCGGCTGCGGATGCAGACAACACAGACACGTGAAATGGCCGCCCGTTGAAGCTAATTGGTTTATTTGTATTAAATGCGTATTGATAGAGCAATTGGGATAGATCTAGGTTACACGGTGTGCGCTTGTTTTGCGTGGCGTCACGCTGGTGTATTGACAGGGAACTCTAAAAATACACGGAAATATTGATCGACTTGTTGATGTTTTGTGTTTGGCCAGAGCTGATGGCTGTATTCAAAATGTAATCCATTAGCAAAAGAGCATTGCGCTCTCCTTTCCACTACTATCATCTTGCTCGGGACTGCTATTAAATATTAATGCCATCTTGTTTTATGTCTAATTCAGGTGGACAATAGCCCTGTAACTCACCCCAGCTACTTAATTAGAGCTAAAGATGGCATAGTGGGCGGCACAGGGCACTCGTGTGGCGCGGGTCTGATTTCTGACGGTGTTCGTCAGTGTGTAAACGTGTAAATCTTTGTGTGTGAACTAGGAGAATTGATGAGGTTTGAAGAGAGAGTTCACATTAAAATGAAAATTCAGTCATTTACTCTCCCTCAAGTTTCTTCCTTCTCCTGAACACAAAGAAGATATTTTGAAGAATGTTGGCCATTGTTGACTTCATACTATGGAAGTCAATGGGGTCCAAAATATCTTCTTTTGTGTTAAAGGATTAGTTCACTTTTATATAAACATTGGCTGATAATTTACTCACCCCAATGTCATCCAAGATGTCCATGTCTTTCTTTCTTCAGTCGAAAATAAATGAAGGTTTTTGATGAAAACATCCCAGGATTTTTCTCCTTATAATAGACTCAATGGAGCCCAAACGGCTCAAGGTCCGAATGACAGTTTCAGTGCAGCTTCAGAGGGCTTTAAACCACACCAGACGATGAATAAGGGTCTGATCTAACCAAACCATCGGTCTAGGGATGGGCATTTTTCCAAAATTGGACTCATAAAAAAACGAATATTCGAATAGGCTACGTTTTTTTTTTTTTTAAATGAGACGTTTTTTTTTTTTTAACATTTCTGAACAAACTTATTGCTAATATACACAACAAGCTTATGTTATATCTTAAGGTTTTAATTCAGTTCAAAACATTAAACAATATGTGTAAACAAAAAATATAGGCGTAAAGAAAAAACATTATAAGGTCAAGCAGCGCGAGCGGAAAAAACGCACTAATAAAGCAGACTGCACCAGTTATCGTGCAGAACGCACATATTATATGGTTATATTGTGTTATTTTGTTTCACATTTTCATGTTGAGAAAAACAATAATATCATGTGGATGATGTTATCCTCGGGTGAGAAAACGCGCCCCGCTGACAGACGTGCAGAGACTCAAAGATAACGTGTTAAGGGAAGTTTCTAACAGCACTTTGTGTTTTCTGTTTTTAAACCCTCGACAAAACGTAGTCCTCAAAAACGTAACTTTTGCTATCATTCGCTCTCACTCGGGGTCCAGCTGCGCTTACATGCACTCGTGAATGCAGTCTTTCCTCATTCGACTGGAGTTTGGATTTCATGTGATTTCTGATTGTGTTCGTGATATGATAACTCAGTGTCATGAATTATTTTGATCAAAAGTAACTCCATTTTGTAAGATCTTTTCAATTTTCATTCAAAGTAATTCCAAACATTGTGAGGCAGACGACTTATCTAGGATTCACTGCATTTACGGCCAGCAAAGTCACACACGGCAAAATTCGAATAGTATTTAGATTTTGAATATTAATTCCAGATCGAATATTCGAGTTTTCATGCACACCCCTAGGTCGGTCTTTTTTCCCTTTTTTTTTAGTTTAAGTTTTATAAGCACAAATGTTGGCCTTGCTCCGTTCTGTGATGTGTGTGTGACGTCACGTGATACGCAGTTATGGTGAGAAGGTCACGCTTGTCGAGGCGGAAGGACCGAGTCGGTGTTTACAAATGTGCAGAAGGAGGATTCAAAATCGACCGACATCGTTGTTTTACCTTTTAACTCCCTTTTTTGTAAACGCCGTTTGACTGAGTATGTGCACATTCAACAACGACTGGTGCTTCCGCCACGACACGTGACCTTTTCACCGTAACTGACACACACAGACACAGACACACACACACACACACACACAGACACACAGACACAGACACACACACAGACACACAAACACAGACAGACAGACACACGCACACAGACACGCACACAGACACGCACACAGACACGCACACAGACACGCACACAGACACGCACACAGACACGCACACAGACACACAGACACACACACAGACACACAAACACAGACAGACAGACACAGACACGCACACAGACACACACAGACACGCACACAGACACGCACACAGACACGCACACAGACACGCACACAGACACGCACACAGACACACACAGACACACACACAGACACGCACACACACACAGACACAGACACACACAGACACAGACACACACAGACACACACAGACACACAGACATACACAGACATACACACAGACACACAGACAGACACACAGACACGCA
This sequence comes from Gobiocypris rarus, assembly GCA_023029165.1. NCBI lineage: Eukaryota > Metazoa > Chordata > Actinopteri > Cypriniformes > Gobionidae > Gobiocypris > Gobiocypris rarus. Next base: position 51,330,077 of record CM040912.1, on the reverse strand, counting down.
CACAGACACGCACACAGACACACAGACGCACACAGACACGCTGCAGACAGACACGCGCACAGACACGCGCACAGACACGCGCACAGACACGCACACAGACACGCACACAGACACACACAGACACACACACACACAGACACACACACACAGACATACACACAGACACACACACACACAGACACGCACACACACACAGACACAGACACACACAGACACACACAGACACAGACACACACACACACAGACACACACAGACACAGACACACACACACAGACACACACACACACAGACACACACACAGACACACACACACACACACACAGACACACACAGACACACACAGACAGACACGCACACAGACACGCACACAGACACGCAGCACAGACACGCGCACAGACACGCGCACAGACACGCAGACAGACACGCGCACAGACACGCACACAGACACGCACACAGACACGCACACAGACACGCACACAGACACGCACACAGACACGCACACAGACACGCACACACACACAGACACAGACACACACAGACACACACACACACACAGACACACAGACACACACAGACATACACACACACACACACACACACACACAGACACAGACAGACACACAGACAGACACACAGACAGACACACAGACAGACACACAGACAGACACACAGACAGACACACAGACACACACACACAGACAGACACACACACACAGACACACACACAGACACACACACACACACAGACACAGACACACACAGACACACACACACACACACAGACACACACAGACACACACAGACAGACACACAGACACACACACACACAGACACAGACACACACAGACACACACACACACAGACACACAGAGACACACACACACACACACAGACACACACAGACACACACAGACAGACACACAGACACACACACAGACACACACACAGACAGACAGACACACACACAGACAGACACGCACACAGACACACACAGACACAGACACACAGACACAGACACAGACAGACAGACACACACACAGACACAGACACAGACGCACACAGACAGACACGCACACAGACACACACACACACAGACACACACACACACGCACACAGACACACACACACACAGACAGACACGCACACAGACACACACACACACAGACACACACACACACACACGCACACACACACACGCACACAGACAGAAAAGCTTCTCACTGTGAATAGTGGGTGATATTCTCGTAAACACAGTCGGTTAAACACAGATGAAAAGAGAAGTTGAAAGCGCGAGTGTAACCGTATATTAGATCCGTGCAGCTCTTATTGTGACGGCAGATTTTCCTCTATGATAACGTTAATCAAACAAAAGACAACAAGAAAATTCACCCGCTGTTCTAGAATAGCTTTAGCTAGCCATATTTGTTCAGAATAACTTTAACTAGCCATATTTGTAATGTGTAACCTATATTTAATTAATAAAGTGCAATGGTATTTTACATTTGATTGCAGTTTTTGGGCATGAATACCTGAAAATGTTTATTTCAATCGTTTGTTTAATTGTTTTTATTTGTGCAATTGAGCATTTGTTATTCTTTTTTTAATGATTGAGTGTTTCATTGTCTTTAACAATGCTTGACATGTATTATGACATGTTGATGTCTCTTCATGGTATTCAGCTACAATGAAGTGTTCTGCAATAAGACTTAATATAAATGTGAATGATAATTAAGGTTGTTGCTTTTTTACCTTATTGGAATCTGAAAAATGTAAATGATACCTAACCCCATCTAAACACAACCAGAGACGATGGAAAAACACAGAGAGCATCAGCTTTAGTGTATACTCTGACACGTTTCTCATCTCGGGTCTCCAGCCGACAGAGTTTAAATCCCGTCTGGCTAGCGCGCTTCCCATAATGCATTAGGTCAGAAGCGGAGAGAACACATTCAACCCTGAGCGTCTACACTGCAAAAGCAATCCGGTCGAATCTCCAGTTTGAAAGTGGACAAGCGTTTTAGACCCTGTTTACACCTGCTTAAAAGAGCCGAGACACAAGAGTAGTGGAAAACCGATGGTTATACCTTGGTGTGTATGGGCCTTAAGGACAGTTCTCGAATCCCTGGGCTGTGGCATGTGCGCTGTCATTCGTATCTGCGAGTCAACCGCTTTGTTGTCGCAGCTCTGTCATTTGTCTGATATTTGTTAAGATAAAACCCCTCCTTGCAGAAACCCCTGAGCGTCTTTTGGCTGCTGAATCATTGATCGGTGCCAAAGGCCAGCAGGAAGACAGATTGACACCTCATTCAACACAAACAACAACAACAACACATTACAGCGAGCCTCAGTATGCCATTATATTCACACTTCTGTCATACACTTCCCCAGAAAACCTGCGACGCAAGGATGTAGCCAAATGTTCATCAGTGAAGGAGTTCAGTGAAAAACACGCTTCGACGTCATTGCTTCTCACATCTGTAGTGACTGAACGTCATTTCTTAACGGCAACGTGGTTTTAATTAGGATGCACCGAAATCAAAATTCTTGGCCGAAACCGAAAACCGAAAAAGAGGAAACCAAGGGCGAAAGCCGAAAACCGAAACACCGAAAGAAATAATGCCAATTATTAGTACCATTGCATTTATGGCTATGACTGTGTAACTTTACTAAAAATCAAGCCATTGCAATTGCATAAATTGACATTAAAGTTTCAAATAATAAATCAATTACAAATTATGCAAATATTTATTTAGCACATTGCAACAATGCACAGTATAAAATAAAATTCAAATTAAAAATGTTTAACTTGACCTCACTCATGTGTACATTAAATAATAATGTACAGGCCTGCAGAAAGGTACAGACATTTTAATAAAGCAATCAAACATAAAATAACTGCATATTTAACTGTTTAAATTAAAGATTAATCATTATTAAACTTACAAAAGCTATTCAATCAAGAGCAGTGAGTGATGTCCTTGTCTTTTGTTTGAGATTAAACAGACCGCAGTGAAGGTTACTGCCCCTTTAAGACCTAATGCAGGGATATGCGTCGTCTTTCCCGACTATAGAGACTGTCTGCAGGGATACTCATCAAGATGGACATGTTGACATACTTTTTATGTGAGTTTGACCGTTTAAGCGCAAGACTTGAAAGAGAACTCAATATTTGCGAGTGCGCGCTTTCGGATGAGTGCACGAGACAGATCTTCTCACAGCGCGCGAGTTCTCATTCGCGTCTTCTGGCTCTACACCCGGTGATGACGCGAAAACGACTGGTCATATTCCAACATACGGCAGCACTCGCAGGCATTGAACAAAGTTTACAAAGTGAGACCGTTTTGCCAATGTTGTTCTTTTATTATGGCTGTTGTTGTAGTGTATCACTGAGGAGCCAGCACGTGTATCCATCAACAGAAACAAAGCATTATTTTCAAGTTACAACCCATAGATGCGTCATCAGATGTGAGATGAACCACATTCGTCCACCCCACACACATGTTGCTTGTTTAGACCGTTTAGACAAGCACGTGCAGGTCGCGGTTTCTGTTTGCGTCATCACAACATTTCGGCCCTATTGTTTCGGTGATAAAAGTCTTTCGGTGGATCCCTAGTTTTAATTTCACATTGCTCACACAAAGCCATCATACGACTTCATTTGATGTGGAATATAGTGCACAAGCCGGATGGACCATTTATATGGTAGTTTATTATCTTTTATTGCAGAATGGCAGATGTAAACACTATGAAAAGAGCTGCATGAAGATAAAGAGGCGATATTATGCCCTTTTTCAAAGACTTGATGATGTATTTAAGCTCTACTATAAGAGGTTTTCATGCTTGAATGTTCTTATTCTCCATTGTTGCGGCTCCTCTCTTCCCAGTCTGTCAGTATCGCTCTGTTTAGTTCCTGTCTCTATGAAGCCCCGCCTTCTGGAATGCACAGTGTGCTCTGATTGGTCGGTTGCACCAGTGTGTTGTGATTGGTCAAGCACTTCAAGCGAGTTTGGGAAAGGCCACGCCCCTTACCATAACTGCCAGTAACTACTAACTAACTCAACCAGGCCCCGCCCCTTTATTTACCATATGCCTTGAACAGGAATTATTTAAATGAGGAATATTTAATTCCTGCACTCTAAAAAATGCTGGGATAAAAACAGCCCAAGTTGGGTTGAAAATGGACAAACCCAGCAATTGGGTTGTTGTAAGCAAACATTTAACCCAACTGCTGGGTTACAACAACCCAATCGCTGGGTTTGTCCATTTTCAACACAACTTGGGTTGTTTTAGTGTGGAAGAAAACGACTATAATTAAGCCTTGCAGACCTTTTTATGCTCAAACTGCAACATTACATACTAAGTTGAAATTGTACCAAAATATAATAGAAGTTTTTTGTGGAGTCAACCGTTCCTTTGATCTGAAGACATGTGCAGTTATTTGAAGCGTTTGCGTTTGGCACAGAGGCTCTGCTTGCTTCCTGTTCATCTGCATCTGTTTCCCTCTGCAGTCTGAAGGCTGACGATGTCACATCCTTTTGTTTGCGCTGCCACTGATTTCTGGAGTCACGCTTTGTTCACCTGATTTGATTGCCGAGCACAAAAAGAGAACAAATGAAGCCGACAGTCTGAGAGACGAGGGTGCAGAGATTTCACGGTGAAAATGTGAATTGGGGAGCGAGGGGGCTGATGGGACGAGGGAGGAAAGGTAATTGCTACTGCCGCAACATTCTGAGAGGGAAAACCGAAACTGTGTCACCCACCCAATCAATACCGGCAGGCCTCCGCTCGAGAAGCCGTCTGGTCTGAGATCAGTCTGAGGTTCACCTTGATATCCACCAGAACCATCAAAGAGATGATACGGCTGAACCCAGCGCTGAAAGCCACGGAGCCGGATCAGAACAAAAATGTGAACCAATAGTTTGTGCAAATTATCCCTGAAAAATGTCACGCTTTTAATGATTTATTTTAACATTTGAACTATAGAAATCTATTATTTGATGTAAGATTAGTTTATTATTATTTTTATTATTATTATTAAGTAATAGGCTCTACATTACAGTGATTTATTTATGTTTAATAATTTATGTTTATTGATTTTATATTCATTACAACACCACATAATGGCTTTATTCATTATTTTTATTTATAATATTTTAAATGAGCTTTTATTTGTATATTTTTACATTTTACGTTTTAGTACTTTTAATGTGCTTTAGTCATTTTTATTAGTATTTATTTGTATCTTTAATTGATTTATATTTTTAAAAATGTAGTACTTCAATTGAAACTTATTTTATTTCGCTTAGTGGGGCAAGATTTTTGTCCATTTATGAAATTCTTTTTTAAAGTTTTTTTCCGCTTTATTTCAATTAAAGAGATTTTTAATATTTGATTATATATACACAATACCAGCACTGAGGCTCATAGCTGGTTCAGTAAGGCGTGTGTGAACTAGTGTTAAATGTTATTGCACTCTTGACTTGCCCTTGCAAGATTTGGGAAGTGTTAGGGAACTTTCGACAGTTGCATTGTGGGTAGTCTTCGCTCGGGCTGCCATGAAGTGATCGGAGATATGAGATGCCTGACATTCTTCTCCATCCTTTAAATTGGGAAATTCTCATGACTCTGTTTCAGGGTTATTGTCCCTGCGGTGCCGTCGCCTCCGAGCAAAATCCCATCCACTCCTGACAGAGCTGATTAAGATGGACTTTCCCATTTTGTCGTTCTTCCTCCTCCCTCCTCCTCCCTCCCTCCCTCCTCGCTCAGGATCCTTCTCTCTCTCAGCTGGATAGTTACACACTCTTCAACACAAAGACTCGCTGCTTCGCAGTGAAGCCGAGCACATGGATGGCTTTATACTTTTTATAAATGTAAAGGCGGCGGTCGTTTACACTGTAGAAATATCAGTATTTTCTTTACAGTGTGTAAACCGTAGTTAGATGCTGTTTATCATTATAAATAGTGGCAGATACTGTATGCACCTCAGTGTTGTTGTACATTAAACGGTATGCAATAAGTGTAAATTAGGGCTGTCACGATTCCTCTATTAAATTTGAGTACTTGGTTTTAAAAAAAAACAAAAAAACGTGATATTAGTTTATCCGTCTCGAAGTATCCGGCGAAAAACGCAACGGAAGTGACGCAGTTCTGTTTGAAGACGGGGAACACAATGTGCGCCATTTCATCAGATTTGTAAAGTAAATCATTTATAAACCTGGAGAGCACATCAATATGTTTCTTACAAACCGTTCATCTCGCTTTCAAAATAAAAGTCTAAACCCTGGCTCTGAGTTTGCCTGTTTTGTCGTCCACATGTTCTCATGCAAGACATGACAGTGGCTGTCGTGAAGAGGACGAATATTAAAGGTTTACATTTGAATTAAATATCGTTTGGTCAATATCGAGCAAGGATTTGATCTGCTGTAAAGTGTAACAACAGCAGTCGCCCTCTGCAGGCGTTCGTTATAACACATGATGTACACAAGTTAATTGTCTATATTATGTATATTGTATTATGCAATTTAACAGTGTTTTTTTTTTTTCTAGAAAACTATAATATGATGATTACTTGATTTGTACCAAATATTATTTCCTCGTTATGATTATAAGTCATCGTAAAGGCTATAGTTTGCTTAGGTCTATTTTTATTACAAAAATAATATCTGATTAATCGAGTTAATATTGTTGATTGTATAGTCACTGGACAACATGTGGCAACTGTCTTATTGATTATAGTTAATGTATCTACTGCTCAAATGTATAAAAGGGGGTAGGCGTCGATAAGCTTAAGCGTCTGCCTACTCCTTTTGAGCATCAAATCCACGTTCTTATATTTAATTTTATTTTTATTTACTTAATCATTTGCGTATGTATCCTTTTTTAGTTCCGCCTATTCGGTTGAAACTTGTTACTATGTTGAACTTTGTGGAACTCAGATGCTCAGATAAATAAAGATGATGATTGTTTGTGACATCCCTAGTGTCAATTATTATATTTATTAAAATTATTAAATGGATGCCGTCTTTTTGTGACAATAAAGCCCACCCTACACCGACCCCTAACCAATAAACACTTTCTTATTGATATGTTAGACACTTTAGTTCCAGTTTTTGAATATTTTCTTCATTTTTATTGAAAATAAACTCTTCTCTGATCTGATAAGTGATGGGAAAAGGGAGTAGAGCGAGTTGGGCAAAAGGCGGATGCAAACTCCGATCAACACTTTCTGTCACGTGTAGGGCTGGGATAAACGATTGTTTTTTTAAACGATTAATCTAGCGATTATTTTCTTCGGTGCATCGATTTCGATCCGATTATCTCCCCATCAATCCCCATTACATTTTGATCTACATATCTGAATGGAATACTCCGAATACTGTGAATAGCATACACAGAGAAGTCCAAATTAAAATCCAATCCCCCATCGTAAGTACACACTGATGGCCTAAGACACGAAGCGAGCGTTTTGTGTGAGAAAACGAACAGTGTTTATATCGTTTTTACCTCTTGTACACCACCACGTCCGACTGATCCGAAGGCGCCCGTGCGTGTTTCCTGTTGTGACATTGGTGCGGTCTGGCTTTAGTTTGTTCGTTTTCTCACACAAACCGCTCGTTTCGTGTCTTAGGCCATCAGTGTGTACTTACGATGGGGGATTGTTTAATTTGGACTTCTCTGTGTATGCTCTTTGAGGTGGTGACCATAGACCTGCATTATGTGAGGCACAGACAAGAACGGTTTGACCTAAAATGATCAAAATTGAAACTACTGGGGGAACAAATACTCCTACATCTCGGATGCTCATGAGCTAAAACATATCAAAATTGAATTTCAAAGTGAAATATCCCTTTAAGTGACATATGTCACTTAAGTCCAGCGCATACGCATTATAACTAGACTGGCACTCGCATTATAACTATACGCACTCGCCATAACGGACCACCATCCAGTATGTATTGGATCTGATCCAGCTACGTCATCGTGCTACAGGCTGCAGCAAACTTTTTGCGTCGACGTTATCGATGACCCTAGTCACGTGTCGTACCTGTACACTATTGCTATGGACCCTTTTCACAGACTGTGATGACGTGTTTTAACGGTCATTAATATCGTAAATCCTGCAACGTTTTTTGTATTTTCATTTTAAAATAAATGTATGTACATTTATAACACTACTAGTTTGTATTATATCACTTTTGCATCAAATTATAAAAAAAACTACTTTCCTGCTGTGAGGGTGTTTCTAATACAGTGTCTATGCGAGTGATGGTAAAAAAATAACATATTTCTCTCTCTTCACTGCCGTTATCAATCTCAAAATTTTTTCCCTCTTTTTGAAAGTTGTGAAATCACTATTGTTGCGTTTTTCTTTTGCTATTTGAGCAAATCGGGAAAAAATATTTAATGTATTCTCTTATTCACCGCTATAAAAGTTAACCCAACTATGATGACTTACGCTCTGAGAAACCCGGAAATGTGAAAAGGGTCTATTGTTGACGATCAGGCGTCTTCTGTAATTGTGTCTTGTCCAATCAGATGTCAGTGGGCGGAGTCAGTGTAAATAGCCTCTGCCAGCACGGCGAGTGTAAATAGACACTCTGACATGTGTAATATAGGCTAGATTTATTTAATTTAAGCAGTCTATATCTCATTAATTAATCATATTTACACACCGATGGGCCAAAACATAATGATCTTTAATGCATCAGTTTGATATGCTGAAATATGCTCTGATCATGTTTCCTGAAGGATGCCTATTGTATGTAAATGCACTGACTCTTGCCACACACACACTCACACACCATGCATTGTGTTTCTGCTTTTGATCTCTGCTTTGACCTGCATAAATCAGCTGCATTTTCCTGCATCAGCTTTGTTCCTGTCATTGTTGTCCATGTTTGTGTCATCATTATTACTGTTATGAAAGCATACACTCTCAATGCAGACCCGAAAGAAACAAAGCCACTCTGTTTTGTTGCTGACATGCCGTGTGCATAAAGCGAGCCGCTGGAACGGTGAGATACTGACACAGTCACAACAGTCTTCAGCCCGTCGGAAGTCATGTGACTCAACCGCAAAACTACTGACGCCCTCCAATCCCGAAGCTTATTATGAAGGCTTAACAATATTTCTCCAATTGCATTACAGTTAAACCATCAAAACACAACAGCAATGACGCACTGATGTACTGAGCCAACAGCGTGACATGTTTCCTGTGATGAACTGAATCTTTAATGAATCGCACACACACTCGTGTGACATTAGGCCGGCGACACACTGACCCACTAACACAGTGAGTCACATGATTCATAACGTTAAGATATGAGGTCCGCTCTCTAGTTCACACACACTCTCTATTCGGTCAGTGCTGTAAATCTGATCAGAGCGGCTCAGGAACACATGATAGAAAATATAATAGGCAACCAGAAATTCATTCTGGATCTAATTGTGAGTCTAATTTTAGCATTATTTATATACGATTATAGTTTTTATTAATATTTTGGGTAACACTTTATTTTTAGGGATGCACCGAT
>CM040912.1:51293043-51315543 GCA_023029165.1 Gobiocypris rarus | reverse complement strand
ATTTTTTGGTCCCCATGAGCAAAACATCTTATAAATCACACTAAGTGATGTTTTTCAAAAAGTAAAAATGCAGAATGTCTCCTGTGATGGGTAGGTTTAGGGGCAGGGGCAGTGTGTGTGTGTGTGATGGGTAGGTTTAGGGGCAGTGTAGGGGGATAGAAAATATGGTTTGTACAGTATAAAATGCATTACGCCTATGGAATGTCCCCACAAAACATGGAAACACAACGTGTGTGTGTGTGTGTGTGTGTGTGTGTGTGTGTGTGTGTGTGTGTGTGTGTGTGTGTGTGTGTGTGTGTGTGTGTGTGTGTGTGTGTGTGTGTGTTGTGTGTGTGTGTGTGTGTGTGTGTGTTGGTGTGTGTGTGTTGGTGTGTGTGTGTGTGTGTGTGTGTGTGTGTGTGTGTGTGTGTGTGTGTGTGTGTGTGTGTGTGTGTGTGTGTGTGTGTGTGTGTGTGTGTGTGTGTGTGTGTGTACTGTCCCCATTCCTCTGGCTCTATACGTTGGCTTGTTTATGCATGTATGACTGCATATTTTCTTACATGTCACTGAACAAACAACGTTTATCACGTTCAGCACGTCTGTGAGTGTGTTTGTGTGAGTCTGTGTGTACATCCAGTTTCAGAACATACCATTGAAAACCCCATTAAGAGGAAGAAGTTATTTATTTAGCTAGTGGATTTATTTAGTCTTTCTCTTGCATTGCACTTTAGTTATAAATTAAAAGACCTATCCATTGTTTTTATTTTTAAAATACACTGTAAAAAAATCCTTTAAGGTTTACAGTAAAAACTGGCAGCTGTGTTTGTAAAGAATAACATGACCGTGGGAAGATGCCTGTATATTTACAGTATATTTATAACTGTATATTTCATTAAGTGATATGATAGTAATAAACCTGTGTGTGTGTGTGTGTGTGTGTGTGTGTGTGTGTGTGTGTGTGTGTGTGTGTGTGTGTGTGTGTGTGTGTGTGTGTGTGTGTGTGTGTGTGATGGGTAGGTTTAGGGGCAGGGGCAGTGTAAGGGGATAGAAAATATGGTTTGTACGGTATATGCATTACACCTATGGAGAGTCCCCACATTTCACAAAAACTTTGTATTTGTGTGAGTGCAAGAGTGTGTGTACTGCATATACCCGTGTGTGTGTGTGTGTGGTGAACAGGGTCATGCAAAGACAAAACACCATCAGGGTATCACATGACGCTAAAATAATGCAATAAACAAAATAACATCAAATGTAACAAAACACACTATCAACATTTTTGAAATCATTAAATCTTTATTTAAAGCAAAAATAACATTTATAGTTATCATGAAATAAGATTGTGGTCATATTGTGTGCTTGTTGAGGTAATATTGTTAAAATATTCTAATCAATTAACTGAAATATTGTTGTTATGATTGTGCGATGTGTTACTCTTGAGTTCTCCATGAATATAGCCTTTGATCCTGATATGATTCACGGATGTTCTCTGTGTTCTCTGATCGTGTCTGTGTATTAAAGGTGTGTGTATCATGAACTCAACTGTGCAGGGTTTGGCTAAAACAGGTGTAGGTGTCGTCATGGAGACGGATATATATCGCGATATCTATACAAATCTCGAGAATTATCAGTGAAATTCATCTTGGGTTTTTTTTTTTTTGTGTGTAAAGAATCACAGCATTGCAACCAGTTTGAAATAACTTCCTTCTGTGAGCGGTTGTGTCTTATCACAGAAATGATATTATTTATGGTTATAAAGGCTATGTTGATTGGCAGTGCCAGTAGTGTAACAGTGATCGTAGAGCTGCACCGTTACAGCAGGAGACGGGAGGAACCCGAGAGCGTGTGTGTGTGTGTGTGTGTGTGTGTGTGTGTGCGCATGCTTTCCTGTGGCTGAGTAAAAGTATGCGGTTGTGAAATAGCGAGAGCAGAGGCACAGGGAGTGTACGTCACACACAGAGGAGCATGTGACTGCTCAGATGAAGCTCCGCACACTTCAGATCGTTCGAGCTCAGATTGAGATCTCTGACTCACGGTGATCTCAATCTGAGCACCGTCTGAGACACGGGTTTCTGCTGAAGCTTCGACAGACGTGTGAGGTTACTGTTTTGAGGGTTGTTTTTTACATTAAATATCAATTACATTTTCATTTGTGATTGTTTCTTTTCCATGAGCACACACACACACACACACACACACACACACACACACACACACACACACACACACACACACACACACACACACACACACACACACACACACACACACACACACACACACACATAGCATGTCAGGAGGAGGAGTTGAGTATGAGTTACAGCCCTTCAGAAAAGTGCCGTGATGTGTGTGCGTGCGTGTGCGCGTGCGTGTGCGTGTTTGTGTGTGTGTGTTTGTGTGTGTTTTTGTGTGTTTGTGTGTTTGTGTGTGTGTGTGTGTGTGTGTGTGTGTGTGTGTGTGTGTGTGTGTGTGTGTGTGTGTTTGTGTGTGTTTTTGTGTGTTTGTGTGTTTGTGTGTGTGTGCGTGTTTGTGTGTGTGTGTGTGTGTGTGTGTGTGATGGGTAGGTTTAGGGGCAGGGGCAGTGTAGGGGGATAGAAAATACGGTTTGTACGGTATAAAATGCATTACGCCTATGGAATGTCCCCATATTTCACAAAAACAAACGTGTGTGTGTGAGAGTGTGTGTGAGAGTGTGTGTGTGTGTGTGTGTGTGAGAGAGAGACAGAGAGAATTGCAGAAGCTCGATTGCGGCCAGCAGCTTTATTAGGCGGGACAGACTCTCTGTGAGACGCAGAATGAGAGATTGTGTTTGGAAAATACAATGAGGAGGAATGCAGGACATCAGCCGGATCAGAAAATGAGATCTTTACTGGTTTGGTTTGTTTATTAAAAGTGAAGTGTGTAATCTCTGCAGCACCAAACAATCCTCTTAGGTTGGTAATGTGTTTGAGTGGTTGCTAGGGTGTTTGGGGGGTTGCTAGGTCATTGCTCAGGTGTTTGGCGGTTGCTGGGATGTTGCTAGGGTGTTTTGGATGGATGCTCACTTGTTTTGGGGGTTAGTAGGTGGTTGCTAGGGGGTTTTGGGGGTTGCTAGGATGCTGCTAGGGTGTTTTGGATGGTTGTTCACTTGTTTTGGGGGTTGCTATGTAGTTGCTAGGGTGTTTTGGCTGGTTGCCAGGATGTTGCTAGGGTGTTTTGGATGGTTTTTCAGATGTTTTGGGGGTTGCTAGGTGGCTACTAGGGTGTTTTGGCTGGTTGCCAGGATGTTGCTAGGGTGTTTTGGGTGGTTGCTTTCTGGCCCAAGTGAAAAATGTGCTGCATCCTCCAGTCTTTGAGATATGCAACTTTTTGTTCTTGTCTCTCTCTTTCACACACACTCTCTCTCACACACACACACACACACACACACACACACACACACACACACACACACACACACACACACTGTTCTCCACAGGGGTCGGCTGAAGGCCTATTGTCTTCACAGCATGACGACTAAATTGCAGAATCTATTTTGTAAGAAATGCAGGACATATTTGCACACACACACACACACACACACACACACACACACACACACACACACACACACACAGACTAGAGTGGTTCTCTTCCAATCAGCCGAGCTCGGATGTCACCTTCCTCCGAACGCATCACAGACACTTCAAACTGAGGCATTTAGACGCGCTTGAACCGCTGATCTCAGACCTGCCCTGAGCGTCACATGATGATGATGATGATGATGATGATGATGATGTCGAGACTTCATCATGTAAACTGTGTCATCATGAACTCGCCCTCATGTAGTTGTAAATCCGTGTGACTCTGTCTTCAGCGGGACAGCACAGGGGGCGTTTGGCTGTTGTTGTGTGTGTGTGTGTGTGTGTGCGTGTGTGTGTGTGTGTTGTCTGTGTCTGTGTGTGTGTCTGTCTGTGTGTGTGTGTGTGTGTGTGTGTGTGTGTGTGTGTGTGTGTGTGTGTGTGTGTGTGTGTGTGTGTGTGTGTGTGTGTGTGTGTGTGTGTGTGTGTGTGTGTGTGTGTGTGTGTGTGTGTGTGTGAACTGGACGGTTAGATCAGCGTCAGCACACGAGCTGACACAGAAAGATGGCACGGCAGGAAGAGGAAGTGGCAAAATGAATGACAGATCCATTAGATACTTAATCTTCCGTGACATCACATCCTGTTCACTGCCAGATGAAATCGTCTGATGTTGAAATATTACTGTTGACTTTATTTTAAAGACAGGAATGAATAGCTGAATAATATCAGTTCAGGACGTCCCAAACGCAGACATATACACCGATTACATCACTTGCCCGTCTTTTTACCATTGTTAAAAGAAATCCTCAGCGTGACATGTAACATGATTTTCACACATCCTCTCTTGCTCCATCTCTGTTCAGCACGAGCATATGTTCCGTGCAGTCGTTCCCTCCGGGAGTCGTGAAAAGCTCATTCCTCAAGGTGTGTCTTTGGCCCTGTTGCACCCTACTATTGCAGAGTGTCTAGGCGTCATTTAGGACACCGCTTGAGATTTGTTCTTCAGAGGAACGTGCTCTGATGAGTGACAGCAGGAATGTGTGTTCAGAAAGACTCTATAAATCTACCTGAGCAATGACTCATGGGTAACTGGAAGCACCGGTGCAGTTTGAGCAGCGTGAGTGTGTGTCCGATGGGAAAATCTCTCCTGACATCATGTGTTGATCATGTGGATTCAGTGATGCTGATCAATGGTATTATCAGTCGTGTTTGTGTGTGTGTGTGTGTGTGTGTGTGTGTGTGTTTGTGCGCGCGCAAGACAGAGAGTGTGTGTGTGTGTGTGTGTGTGTGTGTGTGTGTGTGTGTGTGTGTGTCTGAGAGAGAGAGAGAGTGTGTGTGTGTGTGTGTGTGTGTGTGTGTGTGTGTGTGTGTGTGTGTGTGTGTGTGTGTGTGTGTGTGTGTGTGTGTGTGTGTGTGTGTGTGTGTGTGTGTGTGTGAGAGAGAGAGAGAGAGAGATAGAGTGTATGTGTGTGTGTTTGTGTGTGTGTGTGTGTGTGTGTGTGTGTGTGTGTGTGTGTGTGTGTGTGTGTGTGTGTGTGTGTGACATCAGCTCAGAGCTAAAGTGGTTATGAGAGGGAGGTGGATCAATTGGGTCTGTATTAAAGACGTAATTGGATCATCTCACACACAAACACAGTGGGTTTGGCTCAATAACCAATTGTTCTCTTCCATATGACACCAGCGTTGAGTATTGATCCCACAAAAATGAAAATCCTGTCATCATTTCCTCAGCTTCGTGTCCTTCCAAACTGTAGGACTTTCTTTTGCGAAACACAGGATATTTTCTTGGACTTCATTGACTTTGATTACAGACGGAATAAATAAACAGCTTTCTGAACGTCTTCTTTTGTGTTGACAGAAGAAAGAAAGTCATACTGTTTGTGACGACATGAGGGTGTGTAGATGAGGACATTTCTGGCTGAACGAATTATACAACAGTTCTGTAATCAATGCATTGAATGTGTGTTGTCAGATTGTAGAATAGTTTTTGCCTGATCGCTACCTTTATTTTGACACTTAGGACATAACAGACACTGTCTGGAGCAGCTGGTTTCATTTCTCATCGTGTGTGTGTGTGTGTGTGTGTGTGTGTGTCTATCTGTGTGTGTGTGTGTGTGGCTGTGTGTGTGTGTGTGTGTGCAAGACAGAGAGTGTGTGTGTGTGTCAGAGAGAGAGTGTGTGTGTGTGTGTTGTTATTGTGCAAGACAGAGAGTGTGTGTGCGCGCAAGACAGAGAGTGTGTGTGTGTGTGTGTGTGTGTGTGTGTGTGTGTGTGTGTGTGTGTGTGTGTGTGTGTTTGTGCGCGCAAGACAGAGAGTGTGTGTGTGTTAGAGAGAGAGAGTGTGTGTGTGTGTGTGTGTGTGTGTCTGTCTGTCTGTCTGTCTGTCTGTCAAGACCAGAGTCTTAGACGACTTGAAAGCTGATATGATAAAGGTTTGTCTGACTGTAGGATTAAAGGATAGAAACTGTCTTTAGCTCGGTATAAAAATGAAAGAAGCAATGGAAAGTGTGTGTGTGTGTGTGTGTGTGAGAGAGAGTGTGTTTGGCATTGCCGGTGTGTTATGGTCCTGCAGTTTCTCTGTGTCTGTGCAAGTATGTGACCTGCATACTAATCACACACTCTTACTCTGTCTGTTTCTCTCACACACACACACACACACACACACACACACACACACACACAGACACACACACACACACACAGACACACTTTCTCATCTGTAAGGCTGATGAGGATAAAGCTTTGAAATGATTCATTCAGCAATTTGTTTATTTATATAATATATAACACACACACACACACACACACACTCAATAATGCCGTCAGCTCGGACTTGATTTATGGGGCTTCACCTGTTTGTTCTAGATGAACTATTTCTGTTTGAAAGACAAATAGAGATGATTTCTGTCTCAAGTCAAGACACACACACACACGCACATTGTCTTCAGTCTGTCCGAGTGAGCTGATTGGTCGTTTGAGCACTGATCGTTGAGGTGCATGTAGAGATTTAGTCCTGCAGAGACAGTTTGCTTTTTTATATGACATTTAAAGTCCCCATGAAATAAAAATGGACAATTCAGTTTTTTATGTAATATTGCAGTGTTTATTATAAATGATTTGTGCGTGCGTCATAAATTCCCATGCCTTGTAATCTTGAATCAGAATAACTTCCCGTCCCTCTTGCAGCGGCTTCTCTTCTCTGACGATGAAGGCGGGGCAACCTGTCACTCACATCAGATCCACCAATAGCAAACCACAACCATCCAATCAAGCCCCGCCCAACATTTGTTCTTGTTTGTGAAGCGGTTTCCCTCGGATACGTCACAATAGGGAAGATCTATTGCAACTTCCGTTCAATGATGACTTTATGCTCCTAAACCAGATTTAGTAGACATCTTAAACTTGTGGTGAGTGTGTTTAAGAGATTTCCTCTGAAGATGAACATGTGACTGGATAACATGCCGCCGTTTGCGGTTTCATGGTCTGTGTGTGTGAGGAGAAGGACTCCGAACAGGAAGTGAAAGACGGGAGGGAGAAGCGCAGAGGGAGGGAGAGTCGTCTTCGGACTCTTCTGGTTTTTGACAGCTCCATTTCCTGCCTGGAGTCTTTTCCCAACCGCATGACCAATGTTGAGGGCGCCTCTCGTAAACGGTTGCCTTCCGTGCAGCAGTGTGAAAGCTACTTTATTACTTTGATTATCTGGCCTGTGTGTATGTAGTGAGGGGTCCTCTAATGCCCCTTTTCACAAGATGTAAAATAAGTCTCTGACATGTGAGTGTGTATGTGAAGTTTTTAGGCCTGTCACGGAAACTACTTTTTGTTTTGCGATATATCGTCCCAGAAATAACTGCGATAAATGATATTATTAAGTAATTTTAAGACTATTTTATGCCACTGAATATATAATCCTAATATAACAGCGTAATAATGCACGTAGACCCGCACACTTTCAAATGACAACCTTTTAATTCTTTAGATCATGGAAATTAAGGGGAAAAAATATATTATCCTAAAATAATAAAAATGTAATAAATAGTAAATAAACATGTTCCCTTGTGAAGCGGCTTTAACGCTCGTCATTCTGCGGTGATGTTTATATGTGCTCCTGAACATGGGATCGAGTCCGTTTGGGATTATTCTTCCAGACGGTCAGTAGTGATCAGGAAAACACTAACGCCTCAAACAGCGGCTCTCTTCACCTGCGGATCACCGCTCTGTGTGTGAAGGAACCGCCCCAGAAACACTTTCACCACACACACACACACATTATCTAGTTGCTAGTTTTAGTTAGTTTTAGCTCTCTCACTTACACACACAGACACACACACACAGACACACACACACAGACACACACACAGACACACACACAGACACACACACAGACACACACACAGACACACACACAGACACACACACAGACACACAGACACACACACACACAGACACACACACAGACACACACACACACACACATTATCTAGTTGCTAGTTTTAGTTAGTTTTAGCTCTCTCACTCAAACACACACAGGCACAGACACACACACAGACACGCACACAGACACACACACAGACACACACACACACAGACACACACACAGACACACACACAGACACACATTTCTTTTTGTGAAATGTGGGGACATTCCATAGGCGTAATGCATTTTATACTGTACAAACCGTATTTTCTATCCCCTACACTGCCCCTGTCCCTAAACCTACCCATCACACACACACACACACACACACACACACACACACACACACACACACACACACACACACACACACACACACACAGCCCCTGCCCACACTCTCTAGTTGCTCTAGCTGCTAGTTTTAGTTAGTTTTAGCTCTCTAACACACACACATTCACACACTGATGACACTCTGGACTCATTAGAGGCTCCTCGGGACCGTGTGGGGATTGGGTGTTTTGCGTCTGTTGTGTGTGGCAATGACGTTTAAGTTTTCCCAGGGTGGTGTGTGATGTTGACGCTCCAAATTAGCCTCATCCGCGAGTCTTTAGAGGGTTTCGGCACAGTTGCAACAGGAAGCGTTTGAGTAAACACCAAATGGCCCATGGAAACGAGAGCTGATGGCAGATATTTCCCAGAGTTCAGGATGTGAGTGGGAGGTGGCGGCGCTGACGTAGACGTGTCACATCCACCCGGGGGAGCGCGCTCGGTCGGGGGTTAAACGCCGCGCTGTAGGCGTGTGTTCGGAGAGCTGTTGATGATGTGTTTGTGGATGAATGGCACGGCGGAGGATCAAACCGCTGAGAGTGACCGATTCTGATTTTGGGCGGCTGTCAAAGCCTTGGCTCGCTGAGGGAAAGGGTCTGTCTGGATTAGCCAGATCTTCCCAAAGCTTCCAGACAGCTGCGTCGGGCTGATTAATGGATTGGGCTTTATCCAGCGCCGCCTCAGTTTGTTTGCTTTGAGTGTGTCTGAATCGGACCGGTCGGCGCGCCAGAGAAACGCAGCTGAGCATCTATTACTCTGATGCGCTGTAATGTGACTTTAATGTGAAATCACACACTGGCAGCGCTCAAACAGCTCTCGAGCGCACGCGGGCCGTGCAGAACTGTGTGTTTAGTGAATCAGCGAGTCAGATGGTGTCTGAATGTCAGTGTTGAGGACGCCTGTATAATCAGGCTGATTTCAGGTCACGTCCTTTAGACAGACGGATCATTATTACTGTTAGCAAACACACCGAAGCACAGAACAGCACGCTAAAACACTCTCAGGGAGACATACAGCAAAACGAAGGGAAGAAAGCAAGTCTGGGATGAGGAAGGGAAAGGGTGAGGTCTGTGCGGTGTGTGTTGAGGGATGACAGGTACTCGAGAGACGCTGGGACTGAAAACATGGACAGATGTGGGGCAACAAAGAGCCAATCCCCTTCCAGGAGCAGTGTTTGTGCTGAAGGTCATGGAAAAGCGGTCATGTGATGAGAGGCAGGTGTGTGTGTGTGTACACTTATAAAGTGTCCTCTTTGGCAAGGTCAGGTGTGTGTGTGTGTGTGTGTGTGTGTGTGTGTGTGTGTGTGTGTGTGTGTGTGTGTGTGGACTGGTAATGGTATGGGGACAAAATGTCCCCACAAAGATGGCAATATCCAAATTTTTGTCCTTGTGGGGACATTTTTGGTCCCCATGAGGAAAACATCTTATAAATCACACTAAGTGATGTTTTTGAAAAAGTAAAAATGCAGCATGTCTCCTGTGATGGGTAGGTTTAGGGGCAGGGGCAGTGTAGGGGATAGAAAATACGGTTTGTACAGTATAAAATGCATTACGCCTATGGAATGTCCCCATAAAACATGGAAACACAACGTGTGTGTGTGTGTGTGTGTGTGTGTGTGTGTGTGTGTGTGTGTGTGTGTGTGTGTGTGTGTGTGTGTGTGTGTGTGTGTGTGTGTGTGTGTGTGTGTGTGTGTGTGTGTGTGTGTGTGTGTGTGTGTGTGTGTGTGAGCACAGTATGTTAGGAAGCTTCATTAGGCCTCATTTATAGACTGACGACCATTAGAATGACGTTCAGTGTTTACTTTGTGATAACAATAATCAGCCAAAACTACTGGAATATGTTTGCTGCATGATTGAAATGATTTATTGATTTATCTGACATTTATTTATTTATGTGACTTTTATTTATTTATCTGACTTTTATTTATTTGTCTTTATTTATTTATCTGACTTATTTTTATCTGAATTTTTATTTATTTATTATTTTATTTATTTATCTTTATTTATTTATTTATTTTTATCTGACTTTTATTTATTTATCTTTATTTATTATTTTTTTATTTATCTTTATTTGTTTATTTTTAATTTAATTTTATTTATTCATCTTTATTTATTTATTTATTTTTATCTGACTTTTATTTATTTATCTTTATTTATTATTTTTTTATTTATCTTTATTTATTATTTTATTTATTTATTTTTGTTTATTTATTTATCTTTATTTATTATTTTTTTATTTATCTTTATTTATTATTTTATTTATTATTTATTTTTTTATTGAAGTTTATTTATTTATCTTTATTTATTTATTTTGAATTTAATTTTATTTATTTATCTTTATTAATTTATTTATTTTTATCTGACTTTTATTTATTTATTTATCTTTATTTATTTATTTTTTATTTTTATTTTTATCCGACTTTTATTTATTTATCTGACTTTATTTATTTATCTTTATTTATCATTTTATTTATTTATCTGACTTGTTTTGATCTGTCTTTTATTTATTTATTAATCTTTATTTATTTATCTGACTTGTTTTGATCTGTCTTTTATTTATTTATTAATCTTTATTTATTTATCTGACTTGTTTTTTTCGGACTTTCGGACGAATTTATTACTGATTAATTGCACCGCTGTGCATCTCTTGTGTTGTATTATTTTTGTAAGTGCGTGAACAAAGATACAAGCCTCCCGTTTCTTCCGTCCTCCGGTGAGTTTTCCGCTGTCGACTGCGGTCCCTTTGATGTCTCATGACAGCGAGCGAAACCGTCCCGCAGACTCCTGACCCAGGCAGCGAGCAGATCTCATCTCCACACCCGTGAGATTGTTTCCAAACGAATCAAAGCCGTGCAGACGCAGAGTCGCAGAGAAGCGGCCCTCGAGTGGCGTGGACAGCTGCGCTTGATGGATGGCGTGTGTTGTCTGCAGCTGACGGGACGCTGTCGCCCTGCAGAGGGGTTTTGACACGCCACCGTCCGCTGTAGTGTCACGGGCCGGGCCCCTGACCTCTGTGTGTGGCAGCAGACGCTCGGCCTCCAGGAGCCTCACACTAACAGATCCAGAAGATTGAGCTCAGCAAGAAATCCATACTTTTATTCAGCAGGGATGCAGTAAATCTATCAAAAGTGACCCGTAAAGACAGATATATGCTGTTAGTTTTTGGTCTTTCGATTCATTACAAAAAAAAAGTGTCTCGTTTCCACAAAAATGAAGCAGCACAACTGTTTTTGCAACACTGATGATAACCATAATTGGGAATCATACACCGGCTGCGGTGATCTGTAACCGATCGGTGAGAGCCGCGTGAAGTCGGACACTTTCTGTGTTTGCGTACTTTATCACAGCTGAAGTGAAATAAATGCACGGATGTGTCAGAGACATTTCTATTCTATACTTTATGCTGTGCTTAAAGGGATAGTTCACCCAAAAATGAAAATGTGATGTTTATCTGCTGACCCCAGGTGTGTTTGTTTCTTCAGTAGAACACAAATGAAGATTTTTAACTTTGAGTTATTTTTTTACCTTATATCAGACGAACCTCATCTAGGATTCCCAATACATACTCCCGCCGGAGAAGGTCAAAACTGTGGCGCTATCATAGATATGTATATAGATCCCTCATTCGACCCACGCAGGCACTAATGAGCAATCTATGTAAATGCGTATCTATGATCGCGCCGCTGTTTATTTTGACAAACATGACTCAACACTCCGACTACATGAACAGAGGTTTTACCGTTATAAAAAACTGATTTGTGAGCATTAGTGGAACTGAAGGTTTTAGAATGAACAGGAAACACACAATCACTGTCATGCGGTGAATCCGGCCAATCGTGGAACAGCTGTGAGGTCATCAGAGCTCATGCAGTCGCTCTGGAGAAGCTGCACCGGCTGCTTTCCATGGCGATAACGGATATCTTTGGAATTTTATACAAACGAGTCAGTCGTTGCCTCGGTAACGCCAGATTTTGCACACGATATGTGATGTAATTCCAGTTGCCCATCCCTGATGTCCTGCATCAGTGTAGACAGCGTCAGTGATTATAATGGGTTTTATTTGCTTTTGCGACGCTCACATCCAGTGGTGGGCAAATGTCAGCAGTTATGTGACTGAGCGGCAGTGGGCGGGGCCTATGGTGCGTATGCAAATGCATTTGCCTGTGTGATGTCACAGATCCCACAGTATCAAAACGAGCTGTTTTTGGACATAGATAATTGCTTTGTTTATAAAGAGGAGGACAATTTAAGCAATGAAACTTGCAGGATGTTGTAATGGTTCAAGCACCTCTTATATGTCTAAAGATCAAGGCAAATATGACCTCATGACCCCTTTAAAGGAACACTCCACCGTTTTTAGAAATAGGGCTTATTCAACTTCTTTCCTACATTTAGATATGTGGGCAAATGCATTTTTGTCTCAGTGCATGCATTGTTTTAGTTTGGCAGGGTCGCTGCTAGCTTAGCTTAGCATAATGAATGGAATCCTATGTTGCCAGCTAGCATGTCCCGAGTAAAAGTGATCAAAAAAATAAAAAACCCCCCTAATTACTTCTTGTGGCCTGTGTATTCACAACGAGCGTTGTTCCTTTAAAAATAAATGCCAATAATGTGTCAGGAATGGCTGTAATTATAGTTTATCCAGTCATTATAAGGTGAAACACTGTAATCTAGATGAGATTGAGAAAGTCGGCTGTGTGTATATGTTTATTTGATTTTAATAAACGCAGAGCAGTAGCCGTCCATCCAGACTTTATGAACCCGTGCAGCTGTTATCTTCAGCTTTATTACTGTAATAACCTGATTTATGGAAGATAAACTCCTGTGAAAGGTGTGGCGTCCTGTAGATCCACACACACACACACACACACACACACACTGAAGCGGTTAGGATCATGTATTATTAATCACAGAAACGAGCTCGGATGTTGGGTGTGTGCGTCACGCGTGAGAGGTTCGAGCTGAAACGCACGTCCATCTGCTGTGTTTCATACAGCGAGTGTATTTATTCAGCATATTTAATGTGGAGCTTAATTTGTAGGGAGTTTGTCTTGATGCTTGTTGTTGGAAATGGACGTGTCTTCAATTCCCCGCTGATGTCGGTCTTTAATATTAATTCAGTTTGCTGCGCTCTTGTTCCTACTTCAGCGCGCCGCACTAAAAGCCCTGTTGGTTGAATAACATGCATTAGCCGCAGTGTTTGCTGTCCAAGCGTTTAAAGATCCGGATGAGTAACTGGGCTTCAGTTTCTGGTCGTCGTGACTCTGTCGCTGATCTTGAACTCGTGATGTCGACCGAGGCTGCGACTCATCCCTCATGGGTGCTGAGATTTCCACTCATCTCCGAGTGAATACCGGTGACTTCGCTGTTGAGCACTACTGTCACACTGTCTCACTGGCTAGCACAGTGACCGGAGGCTGTTGGACCCGTGTGTTTAGGAGCAGTGCCGCTACATCATTATTCAGGAGCTGTTTTCACAACATTGGCTTTTCCGGCGAGTCGCGGTGAAGTGTGACGCTGCAGTGCTTTACAGATAAATGCACTGAAGCAATAATCACTGTCCTAAATATGTTTTCTGTGTGTTAGTAGGGAGAAAGCAGGTAAAGGTCCTGCTATAATATTTCAGTTTGATATAGTTTATTGAGTTTGTTATTTGCAGGGTATACCAATAAACATTTTAAGATCATGCACTCCAGACAAATGTCTTTTCAGTTGATGTCTTTTCAGTTGAAGTCGCCGTCCCTAATTTATCATAAAATCATTCTGCAACACATATTATACATATTAAAACAACTGAATTGTTTTCAACAATTTTTTTGTATGTTTAAAATTCACGTTTTCTCAATGCATGTGTAAAATTCAAAACAACCGATGTTGACATTACATTTGAATATCACAATATTAGGGAAAAACCCAAATATTTATTTATTTATAAAACTATGGTGTTTGTGTCATTAAATTATTTCTATTATTTAATGATTGAATTTTATATTTAATTAAATATTACAAAATACTATATATATATATATATATATATTAGAGGGGGTGGGTATAATAAGGTTTTTATATATAAAAAAATGAAATTTCATAATTCTTATCACCATCATTTAAAAAATCAAATTCTAGCCTTAAAAAACTCTCAAGCTTCAAATAAAAAAGATCAAAGACACAAATGAAATAGACCTCCCTGAAAAGCCTCGAGCACTAGAAATGCTACATCAAATGTACAAACCAATGCATAGTCTTCACGGAGCACATTAAATATACATTTATTCTTACAAATGTGACTCAGTCAGATTTTCTCTCTTTTTGTTGTTGTTTGATTAGCATTATTAATGACAGCAGGTAAATTAGGATGCTGTCACTTTAAGAGCGCCTGCACGGATCCAATATACTCGTGCATTTTCCTGCTCAACTGTTTACATTCACATAAGACATAAATGCAAATTCACTTGCAAACTCACGTTACTTTGACACATAGGTATGTGTATTTAACCGCTCAAGCCCAATTAGGGGGCAAAAAGCACTGAGCAGGGGCTTCATGTCGTGTTTCTGAGACCGCTCGTATACTGAAATGAGCTGTCTTTTGCTGCTAATTGGGCTTCAACGGTTTAAAATCATCTGTTTTTAAACTGCAGTACTTAAAACGATTTTCTGACTCCACAGCACAGCAACATGAGCGTAACCGTGATAGAGACGATAGACCAAAATCTCTACCGGATGACAAATTTCACCCACCCCTAGTGCGCACTGTTTCTGAACTCCAAACACGTCACAATATTCCCTATATACACAGAATAAAGGGCCGGGGCCTGGTTGAGTTAGTTGTGTGTTGAAACTGCCAGTTATGGTAAGGGCGTGGCATTTCCCAAACACACACAAATCACCAATCACAACACACTGATCCAGCCGACCAATCAGAGCACACTGTGCGTTGCAGAAGGCGGGGCTTCATAGAGACCGGAACTAAACAGAGCGATACTGACAGACTGGGAAGAGAGGAGCTGCAACAATGGAGAATATTGGAAAAAAATGTGTGTTTGAACATTCAAGCATGGAAACCTCTTCAAGTAGATCCAAAAACAACATCAAGACTTATTTATAAAGGGCATAATAGGTCCCTTTTTAAATATTTATGAAATGTTATATCAAAAATTGCATTCTGTATAGTAGCTGTTAGCATGATAAACATAAAACAAATGCTTTAAATTATTAAAACACCACAATTCATAATTTTTGATCATCTTCACTCTGCTGATATTGTCTGTTTTTATGATTTTGGTTGTTTTTCTGTCTTCCCTCTGAGGGTGGTGTTTATTTTTCTTTCTGTACTTCCTTTTTGCTCATGCTCAAGAATTGCGGATCATTTTGCATTGCCTGAGAGCCTGAGGGTGTGTGGATGGATGTAGATATTAATTCACACAATCAATGATTGATATTAAAATAAATGGTGTATTGAATGCTGACGTGTAGAAATGCACGTCACCCACCTGTGTGTGTGTGTGTGTGTGTGTGTGTGTGTGTGTGTGTGTGTGTGTGTGTGTGTGTGTGTGTGTGTGTGTGTGTGTGTGTGTGTGTGTGTGTGTGTGTGTGTGTGTGTCTGTGTGTGTGTGTGTCTGTGTGTCTGTGTGTCTGTGTGTCTGTGTGTGTGTGTCTGTGTGTGTGTGTCTGTGTGTCTGTGTGTCTGTGTGTCTGTGTGTGTGTGTGTGTGTGTGTGTGTGTGTGTGTGTGTGTGTCTGTGTCTGTGTCTGTGTCTGTGTCTGTGTCTGTGTGTGTCTGTGTCTGTGTCTGTGTCTGTGTCTGTGTCTGTGTCTGTGTCTGTGTCTGTGTCTGTGTCTGTCTGTGTCTGTGTCTGTGTCTGTGTGTGTGTGTGTGTGTGTGTGTGTGTGTGTGTGTGTGTCTGTGTGTCTGTGTGTCTGTGTGTCTGTGTGTCTGTGTGTCTGTGTGTCTGTGTGTGTGTGTGTCTGTGTGTCTGTGTCTGTGTGTGTGTGTCTGTGTGTCTGTGTGTCTGTGTGTCTGTGTGCCTGTGTGTCTGTGTGTGTGTGTGTGTGTCTGTGTGTCTGTGTGTCTGTGTGTGTGTGTGTGTGTGTCAGATGACTGTCGTCGGGTCAATAGCTGTTTTAGATTGTTATTGATCCGTATGGCAGCAGCTCTTGTCGGAAGAGCCTCTATTTCAGGAGCCACTGTAAATAATTCACTCACTAACCTTCCCTGACCCTCCCAAACAAGACGAGAGTGGCATACGTGTTCATATCTGTCACAACAATGACACAACTAGAGCAGTCCCTTTATAACCGATTGATACTGATTCACTTTCTCATAGTCTCTCTCTCGCACATTTGCCGCCATTTCGTTTGCAACCCAATATTGTGATAGATTATTGAATTGTGTGTGAATTGTGTGTTGGCAGGCTCTTCAATCTGACTCTGAAGAAGCTGGTCATGCTGAAGGAGCTGGATAAAGATCTGACGTCTGTGGTCATCGCTGTCAAACTCCAGGTGCTTTATTCCTTCACTCGTTCATTCTGCTTGAATTCAACATGAAACCTAAATCGACCCAGTTTACTAAGGGTGTGTTTTCACTCAGCATGTTTGGTTGGATTAGAACGATGCGATTCCTGGTGTGATTTCTCTGTTACTGCGGTTCATTAGTGTGAACGCTGCCGTCTGACCAAACAAACCAACAGAGACACTGAAAAGATGGGTGGAATCCAACCTAACTGAAATATGAACGCAACACGGACCCAGTAGCTACGCACATACACTACATTGCCAAAAGTTTTGGGATGTCTGCCTTTATATGCACATGACCATCCCATTCTTAATCCGTAGGTTTTAATATGGAGTTGGCCCACCCTTTACAGCTCTAACAGCTTCAACTCTTCTGGGAAGGCTTTCCACAAGGTTTAGGAGTGTGTTTATGGGAATGTTTGACATTTCTTCTAGAAGCGCATTTGTGAGGTCAGGCACTGATGTTGGACGAGAAGGCCTGGCTCGCAGTCTCCGCTCTAATTCATCCCAAAGGTGTTCTATCGGGATGAGGTCAGGACTCTGAGCGGGCCAGTCAATTTCCTCCACACCAAACTCGCTCATCCATGTCTTTATGGACCGACGCTTTGTGCACTGGCGCGCAGTCATGTTGGGACAGGAAGGGACCATCCCCAAACTGTTCCCACAAAGTTGGGAGCATGAAATTGTCCAAAATGTCTTGGTATGCTGAATCATTAAGAGTTCCTTTCACTGGAACTAAGGGGCCAAGCCCAACCCCTGAAAAACAACCCCACCCTGTAATCCCCACTCCACCAAACTTTACACTTGGCACAATGCAGTCAGGCAAGTCCCGTTCTCCTGGCAACCACCAAACCCAGACTCGTGATTGGTCACTCCAGAGAACACGTCTCCACTGCTCTAGAGTCTAGCACACCAGAACTAAATACACATCAAGCGAACTGAAGCGATCACATCAAGCGATTGCTGGTCTTATTGTGAACGATTCCTCAGTACACATTCTCTAAAAACGACATCAAAATAATATTAGCCAGTAATATCACAGCCCACTTTTTATGATCCAATTAAATCCTGATGGGTGAACTCAAGCCCCGCCCTACGTTCTCATCCACTGCGCATTTTGATTCTCTCAAAATTACGTCACATCATGGCAGTCAAAAATGTTGTTATTAATCTCTCACTCTTGATCGAGTACCTTTTAGGGTCAGTAAATGTATATCTTTTTTAAAAGAAATGAATGATTTTATTCAGCAAAGATGCATTCAATTGATCAAAAGTGATAATGACATTTATAATGTTTGATCAGATCAAATAAATGCTGTTCTTACGAACTTTACACACAAGTATTAAACTGTTTTCAACACTGATAATAATCATAAATGTTTCATGAGCAGTGAATCCTCATATCAGAGTGATTTCTGAAGGATCATGTGACACTGAAGACTGGAGGAATGAAGATTAATTCAGCTTTGATCACAGGAATACATTACATTTTAACATATATTCTAGTTATTATTAGTTTTAATAATATTTGACTGCTTTTACTGTAATTTTTCTTTTGAAAGATGAGCATGAATACCAACAGAAGTAATATATTTTTTAATATATTGTAATATATTGCGTTTTCTGCTCTATTATGTAGATCTTAAACACTTGCCTCCTAATGATGTTTGTTCATCATCTCTCTCTCTCTCTCTCTCTCTCTCTCGTCTCTCTCTCTCTCTCCGTCTCTCTCTCTCTCTCTGTCTCTCTCTCTCTCCGTCTCTCTCTCTCTCTGTCACTCTCTCTCTCCATCACACTCTCTCTCTCTCTCTCTCTCTCTCTCTCCGTTTCGCTCTCTCTCTCTCTCTCTCTCTCTCTCTCTCTCCCTCTCCCTCTCTGTCTCTCTCTCAGGGCTCAAAGCGAATCCTTCGTTCCAATGAAATCCTGTTGCCATCGACCGGCCAAACGGAAACAGACCTGCAGCTCACCTTCTCCTTACAGGTGGGTGACGGAAAGACCTTTCTAATCTAACAGAATCCCATCCGTATCGCCTGAACCAAACACTCAGAACCATGTTTGTCGCCTCTCAGTATCCTCACTTCCTGAAACGAGACGCCAACAAGCTTCAGATCATGCTCCAGAGGAGGAAGAGGTACAAGAACAGAACCATCCTGGGCTACAAGACCCTCGCGCTCGGCCTCATCAACATGGCGGAGGTAAACCGCCATCACCTCAGCTGTGGCTCTCTGTGTTTCATTGGTGGGTTTGCTAATGGATGACTGCTGCTGTTGTCAGGTGATGCAGCACCCGACTGAGGGCGCTCAGGTTCTGGGCTTGAACAGTCAGCTGAAGGAAGTGTCCGTCCCGGTGGCCGAGATCAGAGTTTACTCTCTGTCCAGTCAGCCCATCGACCACGAGGGACCCAAAGCCAAGATGAACGGTGAACGGTTTGACCAATCAGAATCAAGTGTTCCAGACTCATGTGACTGTGAGTTCAGTGTGTTCTCTTCTTACTCTTGCGCTCAGATCGTTCTCCAGATATCGATAACTACTCTGAGGAAGAGGAGGAGAGTTACTCGTCTGAGCAGGAGGGCAGCGACGACCCCGTGCATCATGTAGGTCAAACGTGTGTGTGAGACTGTGTGTGAGAGACTGTGTGTGTGTGAGACTGTGTGTGAGAGACTGTGTGTGAGAGACTGTGTGTGAGACTGTGTGTGAGACTGTGTGTGAGACTGTGTGTGAGACTGTGTGTGAGACTGTGTGTGAGACTGTGTGTGAGACTGTGTGTGAGACTGTGTGTGAGACTGTGTGAGACTGTGTGTGAGACTGTGTGTGTGAGACTGTGTGAGAGACTGTGTGTGAGAGACTGTGTGTGAGAGACTGTGTGTGAGAGACTGTGTGTGAGAGACTGTGTGTAAGAGACTGTGTGAGAGACTGTGTGTGAGAGACTGTGTGTGAGAGACTGTGTGTGTGAGACTGTGTGTGAGACTGTGTGTGAGAGACTGTGTGTGAGACTGTGTGTGAGAGACTGTGTGAGAGACTGTGTGTGAGACTGTGTGTGAGAGACTGTGTGTGAGAGACTGTGTGTGAGAGACTGTGTGTGAGAGACTGTGTGTGAGAGACTGTGTGTGAGAGACTGTGTGTGTGAGAGACTGTGTGTGTGAGAGACTGTGTGTGTGAGAGACTGTGTGTGTGAGAGACTGTGTGTGTGAGAGACTGTGTGTGTGAGAGACAGTGTGTGTGTGAGAGACTGTGTGTGTGAGAGACTGTGTGTGTGTGAGACTGTGTGTGTGAGACTGTGTGTGTGAGACTGTGTGTGTGAGACTGTGTGTGTGAGACTGTGTGTGAGACTGTGTGCTGCGTGTGAGAGACTGCGTGTGAGAGACTGCGTGTGAGAGACTGCGTGTGTGAGAGACTGCGTGTGTGAGAGACTGCGTGTGTGAGAGACTGCGTGTGTGAGAGACTGCGTGAGAGACTGCGTGTGAGAGACTGCTGCGTGTGAGAGACTGCGTGTGAGAGACTGCGTGAGAGACTGCGTGTGAGAGACTGCGTGTGAGAGACTGCGTGTGAGAGACTGCGTGTGAGAGACTGCGTGTGAGAGACTGCGTGTGTGAGACTGCGTGTGAGAGAGACTGCGTGTGTGAGAGACTGCGTGTGTGAGACTGCGTGTGAGAGACTGCGTGTGTGAGAGACTGCGTGTGAGAGACTGCGTGTGTGTGAGACTGCGTGTGTGAGAGACTGCGTGTGTGAGAGACTGCGTGTGTGAGACTGTGTGTGTGTGAGAGACTGTGTGTGTGTGAGACTGCGTGTGTGAGAGACTGCGTGTGTGAGAGACTGCGTGTGTGAGAGACTGTGTGTGTGTGAGAGACTGTGTGTGTGTGAGAGACTGTGTGTGTGTGTGAGACTGTGTGTGTGAGACTGTGTGTGAGACTGTGTGTGTGAGACTGTGTGTGTGAGACTGTGTGTGAGACTGTGTGTGTGAGACTGTGTGTGAGAGACTGTGTGAGAGACTGTGTGTGAGAGACTGTGTGTGAGAGACTGTGTGTGAGAGACTGTGTGTGAGAGACTGTGTGTGAGAGACTGTGTGTGAGAGACTGTGTGTGAGAGACTGTGTGAGAGACTGTGTGAGAGACTGTGTGAGAGACTGTGTGAGAGACTGTGTGTGAGAGACTGTGTGTGAGACTGTGTGTGTGAGACTGCGTGTGAGAGAGACTGCGTGTGTGAGAGACTGCGTGTGTGTGAGACTGCGTGTGTGAGAGACTGCGTGTGTGAGAGACTGCGTGTGTGAGAGACTGCGTGTGAGAGACTGCGTGTGTGAGAGACTGCGTGTGTGAGAGACTGCGTGTGAGAGACTGCGTGTGTGAGAGACTGCGTGTGAGAGACTGCGTGTGTGAGAGACTGCGTGTGTGAGAGACTGCGTGTGTGAGAGACTGCGTGTGTGAGACTGCGTGAGAGACTGCGTGTGTGAGACTGCGTGTGAGAGACTGCGTGTGAGAGCTGCGTGTGAGAGACTGCGTGTGAGAGACTGCGTGTGAGAGACTGCGTGTGAGGGCTGCGTGAGAGACTGCGTGTGAGAGACTGCGTGTGAGAGACTGCGTGTGAGAGACTGCGTGTGAGAGACTGCGTGTGAGAGACTGCGTGAGAGACTGCGTGTGAGAGACTGCGTGTGAGAGACTGCGTGTGAGAGACTGCGTGTGAGAGACTGCGTGTGAGAGACTGCGTGTGTGTGAGACTGCGTGTGAGAGACTGCGTGTGAGAGAGCTGCGTGTGAGAGACTGCGTGTGTGAGAGACTGCGTGTGTGAGAGACTGCGTGTGAGAGACTGCGTGTGTGAGAGACTGCGTGTGTGAGAGACTGCGTGTGAGAGACTGCGTGTGAGAGACTGCGTGTGAGAGACTGCGTGTGTGAGAGACTGCGTGTGTGAGAGACTGCGTGTGTGAGAGACTGCGTGAGAGACTGCGTGTGTGAGACTGCGTGTGAGAGACTGCGTGTGAGAGACTGCGTGTGAGAGCTGCGTGTGTGAGAGACTGCGTGTGAGAGACTGCGTGTGAGAGACTGCGTGTGTGAGAGACTGCGTGTGAGAGACTGCGTGTGAGAGACTGCGTGTGAGAGACTGCGTGTGAGAGACTGCGTGTGAGAGACTGCGTGTGAGAGACTGCGTGTGAGAGCTGCGTGTGAGAGACTGCGTGTGAGAGACTGCGTGCGAGAGCTGCGTGTGAGAGACTGCGTGTGAGAGACTGCGTGTGAGAGACTGCGTGTGAGAGACTGCGTGTGAGAGACTGCGTGTGAGAGACTGCGTGTGAGACTGCGTGTGAGAGACTGCGTGTGTGTGAGAGACTGCGTGTGAGAGACTGCGTGTGAGACTGCGTGTGAGAGACTGCGTGTGAGAGACTGCGTGTGAGAGACTGCGTGTGAGAGACTGCGTGTGAGAGACTGCGTGTGAGAGACTGCGTGTGAGAGACTGCGTGTGAGAGACTGCGTGTGAGAGACTGCGTGTGTGTGAGACTGCGTGTGAGAGAGACTGCGTGTGTGAGAGACTGCGTGTGTGTGAGACTGCGTGTGTGAGAGACTGCGTGTGTGAGAGACTGCGTGTGTGAGAGACTGCGTGTGTGAGAGACTGCGTGTGAGAGACTGTGTGAGAGACTGCGTGTGAGAGACTGCGTGTGTGAGAGACTGTGTGAGAGACTGCGTGTGTGAGACTGCGTGTGAGACTGCGTGAGAGACTGCGTGTGAGACTGCGTGAGAGACTGCGTG
>CM040912.1:51283043-51288043 GCA_023029165.1 Gobiocypris rarus | reverse complement strand
ACTCCACACTCACTCACTCACTCACACTCACTCACTCACTCACACACTCACTCACTCACTCACTCACACACTCACCACCACACTCACTCACTCACTCACTCACTCACTCACTCACTCACACTCACTCACTCACTCACTCACTCACTCACTCACTCACCACCACTCACTCACTCACCACTCACCACACTCACACACACACACACTCACACACACACCACACTCACTCACTCACTCACTCACTCACTCACTCACTCACTCACTCACTCACTCACTCACACTCACTCACACTCACTCACTCACTCACACTCACTCACTCTCATACTCTCATTCTGCATCACTGTATTAATGAATATGTACGGCTGTGCTGAGCTCCTGTACCATTAGACACCACTTCTGTAGCATTTGATCTTCTTTTTTTAATAAAGTCAAAAAGAAAACATCTCCTGGTGACATTCAGAGAGTAAATGACTACATTTACATGAAATATTCCAAGTTTTTCTTTATAACTACTGACTTCAAGCGCAGTATTTTGTCTGAATTGTGTAATAAATATTTAAATCAGTTTTTTTCTTGCTCTCCAGCAACCCAACATCAAGCAGAAGTTTGTGGCGCTGCTGAAGAGGTTTAAGGTGTCTGATGAGGTAACGTCTCGCTCCCTCCGGCTCGATTAAACCCTGCTGAAATATGACTGTGATCACTCTTCGGATCTGCCCTCTAACCTTATCATTTCCTGTCATTCTCACGCCGTGGCTGTCAGTCGCACCTCTGGCTTTTAGTCCGACACCTTTCCATTCTCACCTCACCCTCAAAAACATGGATATGAAAATATGATTGAACCTGAGCCTCTCTGCTGTCATGTGTGGAATATTCCTGAATCTGAAGGACCTGATTGAAAGCATGTGTTGATGTGGTGCAGGTGGGGTTCGGGTTGGAGCACGTGTCCCGTGAGCAGATCCAGGAGGTGGAGGAGGATCTGGACGAACTCTACGACAGTCTGGAGATGTACAACCCCAGCGACAGCGGCCCGGAGATGGAGGAGACGGACAGCATCCTCAGCACTCCCAAACCCAAACTGAGGTAACACACTCACTCATATGCACACACACACACACAAACACACACTCACTCACTCACACACACATTCACGCACACAGACACACACAAACATTCACGCACGCGCACACACATTCACTCGCACACGCTCTCACACACACATTCACTCACGCACACACACACACACACACACACACACACACACACACACACATACTCACTCACGCACACACACACACACACACTCACGCACGACGCACGCACACACACGCACACACACACACATTCACTCATGCACACGCACGCGCACTCACTCACTCACGCACACACACGCACACACACACACACACATTCACTCACGCTCCACACTCACACTCTCTCACTCACACACACTCACTCACATACACTCTCACACAAATGCAGACGCACACATTTTCACACTCACACTCAAACATACACACACACACTCCCAAACATATACACACTCACTCTCATACAAACACACACACACTCACTCATGCACACACACACACACACACACACACAAACACACACACGTTCACATATACACTTGTATGCATACACACACTCGCACTCACTCACACAGACACACTCTCTAACACACATACACTTGACACACACACACACTCAACACACAAACACACACTCACACACACACACACACACACAGACTGTCTGTCTTTGGCGCCCTCTGCTGGTGACATCACACACACACACACACACACACACACACACACACACACACACACACACACACTCTCACTCACTCACTCACTCACTCACACTCAGACACACACACTCTCACACAAAGGCACACTTTCAGACACACACACACACAAACTCTCACTCACTCACTCACTCACACTCAGACACACACTTTCACACAAAGGCACACTTTCACACACACACACACACTCTCACTCACTCACTCACTCACTCACACTCAGACACACACACTCTCACACAAAGGCACACTTTCAGACACACACACACACTCTCACTCACTCACTCACTCACTCACTCACTCACTCAATCACTCACTCACTCACACTCAGACACACACACTCTCACACAAAGGCACACTTTCAGACACACACACACACACACATAAACAGAGACTGTCTGTGGCGCCCTCTGCTGGTGACACGTAACCTCCAGCTTTCTAACAAAAGAACCGAACTCTGCTGTTTATTTAAACTCTATCTGTGACTACGCTCATCGAGATCCTTACAGAGTCCTCATGGTCTTGTGTTAAAGTAGCTGGTTGTGTTTCTAAGACTTATGCTCTTTGATGATCTTTGTGCGTCATTTAATAAAGATCACAGACAGATGGTTTGGCGTGTAGCATTAAGTCTTGAACACAGAAATGAGACGAGCAGCTTTGCCAGTGCTGGTAAAATTATACTATCTTTTATTTATTTATGTTTCAACAAATCTTGTTCTCTCTCTCTTTTCCAGGCCGTTCTTTGAGGGAATGTCCCAGTCGAGCTCTCAGACAGAGATCGGCAGCTTGAACAGTAAAGGCAGTCTGAGCCGAGACGCCGTCAGCCCTGTGAGTAACACACACTCCAGTAACACACACTCCTTTCTCTGCCACTAGCATCAGCAAACATCACTGCGAAACAAAATGTCAGGTTTTCCTGAGCACTCCCGCCTAAAACTCTGTTGGACTGAGCGACGCTTTGAAAGCTCGACACGCATGCATGTAGAAAGAGTGCAAACATGACTGTGTGTGTTAAACGGGAACAGAAGAGACTCTTTTAACATCAAAACATTTATACGGTTAGTCTTAATGCAGTCTTCTCTCTCCCGAGGGCCTTTTTGTCTCTTTTATATCAGTCTGAATCCTTTCCTGAATGAACACAAATCCTTCAGCTCATCCTCCCCTCGGGTCATTTTGACACAAAACTTTTAGTGTTAATTGGAGTGGTCTAAGACCTTAGGACAATTGTCATATTGAGCTATGAATACACACACACAAAATTGAGTTTATGTGGTTGTAATAAAAAAAGTGACAAATCCTTCCCTCGTGGGTCAATTTGCCCCCCCCTTAGGAATGAATGGAATGCTTCAGTACACATAGAAAAACCTTACAAATGCTCAAAATTAAAACTAAAACTGCTTAAACTTACCAAATGTGTTATCGTATTGAAGAGATAATCTCGAGAACTGACTTTAGGACCCAGCGGAACAGCTCATTCGCTCCATACAGAGCTGTAAGGCCATCTAGTGGCAAGAGTCATGAAATATCATGTTATATATATATTTTTTTTTTCCACAGGAGGTCTGCAGAGACTCCAAAATTGACCCAACGTGAGGAGATATTTTGAGCTGGTTATGCATCCATTGTAGAGTAATTTTGAATTTAAGTTAAAAAAAAATTTGCTTAAATTATATTATTTATTGATAAAATCTAGTAATTTAAAGGTAAATAAAATAAAAACATTGAAAAGCAAAATTGCATTAAAAAAGAAAAATAATAATTAATTATAATTTAGGGCTTCGGGTCATTTTGCCCCGCGAGGGAAGGATTTGTTACAGGCTGCCGAGGAGAGGATGAGTCTGTGGATGAGAGTGACTACCATCAACTGTTTGATTACATTTTTTAAAATATATTTTATTTAACAGACGAAAGAAATTCATACAGGTTTGGAACAACTTAAGGGTGAGCCGTTTTTGGATGAACTAACCCTTTAAGAAAATGTACCTGCCATAAATATTACTGGCCAAAAACAGGGAGTTATAACACCAACATTTTAGATACCAGTGAAAAATCACAATTTTCAGGTACAGAAATTGACAAAAGTAAACTAATCAAATGTAAAATAACACTGCATAGTCTTCACTGTATCAATTAAACATGGATTTATCCTTATTCAATTTCAATCAAGAGCAGTGAGTGTTTTTAACATGAACACAGAGAGCAGGAATATTAGGCTGCTGTCACTTTAAGAGCTGCACGGATCCAATATACTGATACACATGCGTTTTCTTTCTCAACTGTTTACGTTAATTTTAGACATAGCCATATGTTTACTGGATACTCACCGAGACGGACATTTTTGTGACAGTTTGTCAGATCAAGTACAAAGACATGAAAGACAGCTCAATTTTAGGCCCTGCTTGTGAGCGTTGAGTAGGTTTGTGTGTAAGGTGTTTGTGATTGTTGTTCCTGTGTGTGTCCAGCAGGGGGAGCAGCCTCCGTTAGATAAACTCAAACACTCGCGCAGCCGTAACCTGGACGAGCCGCTGTCTGAGACGGACACACTGGTGAGACACAAAATACACAGCCGCACCAGAAACATTTATATGTATACATACACTATATTGCCAAAAGTATTGAATTCAAGTGTGGTACTGTGATAGGTTACCACCTGGCAATAAGAACATATGTGAAATTTCCTCACTACTAAATATTCCACGCTCAACTCTTAGTGGGATTATAACAAAGCGGAAGCAATTGGGAACAACAGCAACTCAGCCACGAAGTGATAGGCCACGTAAAATCACAGAGTGGGGTCAGCGCATGCTGAGGGTCACAGAAGTCGCCAACTTTCTGCAGAGTCTGCACCTCCAAACTTCATGTGGCCTTCAGATGAGCTCAAGATCAGTGCGTAGAGAGCTTCATGGAATGGGTTTCCATGGCTGAGCAGCTCATCTAAACCTTACATCACCAAGTGCAATGCGAAGCGTGGGATGCAGTGGTGTAAAGTACATCGCCACTGGACTCTAGAGCAGTGGAGACGTGTTCTCTGGAGAGACCAATCACAAGTCTGGGTTTGGCAGTTGCCAGGAGAACGGGACTTGCCTGACTGCATTGTGCCAAGTGTAAAGTTTAGTGTAGGGGGGGGATTATGGGGAAGGGTTGTTTTTCAGGGGTTGGGCTTGGCCCCTTAGTTCCAGTGAAAGGAACTCTTCAGCATACC
>CM040912.1:51223043-51278043 GCA_023029165.1 Gobiocypris rarus | reverse complement strand
TCTTTATGTGGGCTAATATTTGCCCCTGAAATTGTATTTATTTTATTTGTATCACCCACAAGTATCTTAATAGCCAAATATTGCATTTTGCATTGATTAATTAAAATAATAATACAAGTATATTTGTCATAATACATGAGTTTTTGCCTTTTATACTTGTTGCAAACAGAACAAAGGTCACTGAAAGAATCATCTATCATATTATATTCATATATTATAATAAATTAAATCAACTTTATGAGCTTATATTATTTTCCTTTCCTGTCTGTCCCCTTTTCATTCGTTTCGATCTGTTGGTGTCTCACAGGTGGTGAAAGTGGGTTTGATTGAGCCCGGCCAATCATCAGCAGGTGTGTGTTTCCATGGAGACTACAGCACTGATTGCTTTTAATAACTCTGTGTGTGGCTTTTCATGTGTGAGGCATTGCCATGTTTATTTTATGATGCACAAAAGCTCACTGTGTGTCCGTCTCTGTTTCCTAGGCGACTTGGAAGAAGGCGTGGCTGTGAGTTTAGCCGTCCCCTCCACGTCTCCGCCCTCTCACGGGTCACCCGCCAGTCTTAAAGAGATAGCCACGCCCCCCTCCTCTCCCTCCATTGGCGGCGGTTTGGCTGTGCAAGGGTGAGTGTCCGATCGCTGTGACTTTTGAATTGGCTCATGCAGATTTCCGGATTGTTGAGGGAATTTGTACCGTCACAAGGTTTCACGGATGACTTGATAATCCCTGCTGGAGAAACCAGGTCATGCAGAATAAAGGTGGTCAAGCTGAGGTTTGTTTTGCGGATTGAAAGTGGTCTGCGAGCTCAGCTGTTAACACACCACCTGGAAGTCCAGCGAATCA
This sequence comes from Gobiocypris rarus, assembly GCA_023029165.1. Taxonomy (NCBI): domain Eukaryota; kingdom Metazoa; phylum Chordata; class Actinopteri; order Cypriniformes; family Gobionidae; genus Gobiocypris; species Gobiocypris rarus. The sequence continues at coordinate 51,277,201 of CM040912.1, read as the reverse complement.
GCCTTTAAAACCAGATGAGACCTCCCGTAAACCAGCTCCGCCACCCTTTGGCTGGATGTTTCCACAGGGATTCTTGGGGTTGTGATACTGCATCAAATGTATTGCTCATGTTAGGTACCTTATTGTAAAGTGTTAACCTAGAGCAATTTAACAGTCAGGCCAGTTTCTCTGCACAACCTCTCAGTCTCAGTCTCCTGTAATGTGCTTCCGTCTGCTGTGTGTGTCTCAGGAGCCCCAGCATGTCTCACGGCGTGGATGCCATCGGCCTGCAGGTGGATTACTGGCTGGCGTCTCTAGCTGACAAGCGTCGAGAGGGCGAGAGGAGAGACACCGGCTGTAAGAACACCCTGAAAAGCGCCTTCTGGTCCCTGCAGGTCAGCCGGTTGACAGGAGGCGGAGCCAGCGAGCCGCAGGCGCCCGTCAACACTATGGCCATGACGGTGGTCACCAAAGAGAAGAACAAGAAAGGTAAAGAACAGGGCCGGTGATGAAGCCGATGACCTTTCACAGCATCCAGAAGATCATGTTTGCTCAGTGCTGAAAGTGTTTGGCATATTATAATTATTCAGTTTAGTACAAATTATGTTTTGAGTTAGACAAGACCCAGGTGCAGAATGGGAAAGAAAGGTGATTTAAGCAATTTTGAGCGTGGCATGGTTGTTGGTGCCAGACGGGCCGGTCTGAGTATTTCACAATCTGCTCAGTTACTGGGATTTTCACACACAACCATTTCTAGGGTTTACAAAGAATGGTGTGAAAAGGGAAAAACATCCAGTATGTGGCAGTCCTGTGGGAGAAAATGCCTTGTTGATGCTAGAGGTCAGAGGAGAATGGGCCGACTGATTCAAGCTGATAGAAGAGCCACTTTGACTGAAATAACCACTCGTTACAACCGAGGTATGCAGCAAAGCATTTGTGAAGCCACAACACACACAACCTTGAGGCGGATGGGCTACAACAGCAGAAGACCCCACCGGGTACCACTCATCTCCACTACAAATAGGAAAAAGAGGCTACAATTTGCACGAGCTCACCAAAATTGGCTGGAAAAATGTTGCCTGTTCTAATGAGTCTCGATTTCTGTTGAGACATTCAGATGGTAGAGTCAGAATTTGGCGTAAACCGAAATTCTGACTCTACTGGTGGTGGTGGTGTAATGGTGTGGGGGATGTTTTCTTGGCACACTTTAGGCCCCTTAGTGCCAATTGGGCATCGTTTAAATGACTATAACAATAACAGTAAATTATGCATTTATTAATTAATAGCAAATTATGTATTTATTTGAGTAAGTACAATGTAACTACGTCACCCTAAAATAAAGTGTAACCTAAAAGAAAAATCAATGTCAAATCAACCCTAATCTCCCTATAATGTCTTACTCTCTCTTTTTTCCAGTTCCCACTATTTTCCTGGGGAAGAAACCTAAAGAGAAGGAGACGGACTCTAAGAGTCAGGTCATCGAGGGCATCAGCCGGCTCATCTGCTCTGCCAAACAGCAGCAGACCATCCTGAAAGGTACCACACCTTCTGTACACACACATTATTGTCAGCTAAATGTGAAAGTAACACAGAAACCAAAAGCTTTATCCCTCTTTTCTCAGTCACCATCGATGGAGGAGAGTGGAACGACGTGAAGTTCTTCCAGTTAGCCGCTCAGTGGCCGACTCACGTCAAGTACCTCCCGGTGGGATTATTCAGCTACAGCAAACCAGCTTCCTAGGACGGACCACTTACTTAACCCCGCCTCTTCGACCCGCAGCCGACACCCCATTGCACACCGACCCCGCCTCTCTCAGAGCGCTGGCCAATCGTAGTCGAGACAGGACTCTCATGTGACAGTCTCTGGTGGGTGGGTAGGTGGAGTTGAAGATGTTTGCGGGTACGATAGACTTTTATCAGCGCTAGTCACTTTTATTTATCAAAGGTCCCGGAGCCACATATGGGGGGCCAAGCACAAAATTTGGATACATCACCTGACACCGCTCAGCATGACACAGCTTAAATCACATGACATACTGATCCCCTTCATCATTGGCTTCCCTCAACCACCAATCAATGCAGTTTAACCCTTGCTAAAATCTACCGTGGTAACTGTATTCACTGATAAAGTTACAGTTAGTCTTACTAAATGAAATAATACGAGAGCTTCCTCAAACAGTGCGAGGCGGTGTTGTTTAGCAACTGCCGATCTTTGGTTACCATGGTAGTTTTTTGTAAACACTTGTTTTTGTCTCACTTGAGGAAAAACGCACCATTGAATATTACAAAATGCGCAGAAACTTTATGAAAAGGGCGGAGTTAAACGCCAATACCACACCCAGTTATTGAGGGGCGGGGCTACGAGCTGCCCATCAGCCAACTGATGAGTTTTTACTAATCAACTTTTGCGTAATTCGTTTTTTCCTTCCAGCCGAGAAAATCTGGAGCTGCATTGTTGACCTCTAACCTGCATGTCTTATACTACATCACCCATAATGCACTGGCAGAGTTAACAAGCGTTATTTTAATGTTAGTTCAATAGTGCGCTGTGTACGTAACGCAGCGGCGTTTTCTGTTCCCTTTGGTGTACAGAAGGTTGACATCAGATCGGAGGTCACATTGGTCAATCTCTATTAACTAGAAAAAACTATTTCCATTTAGTTTTATATTCGTTTTTACACATTTTATGCTTGTGTCAGAAAGTGACCTTTTTAGCTTCAATATGTAGCTCATCTTAAGGGTTTATTTCTTTTCATAAACCATCTCCAAAGATCTCTGGCCAATCAGAATGTAAACATTATGGACCTTGATAACATGGGCGACAGCACCGATTGCATGACGTGTGTGTTCACAGCGGAGAGAACCGATCTAAACGCTAATGTTGGACGAGGTTAGAGGTGAAAATGCCATAGGTTATGACGATAAAGAGTCGTGTATTTGGCAGAATTTGGGAGGATGTCGTTTTATGGCTCTTGTGTGCATTTTTACAGTTCTACAAAACTTTGCAGAGTTTTATCTCCGTCAGTTGTCAAACGCTATGCACTTAAACTCGCCTTCATTTCTTAATTTCTTCGTCCAAAGCACAAGCAGCAGCTTCTTATATAAAACACCCGTCACGAATACTACCTTTACACACTGCGAACAGGATTTTTAACTCTGTATTTTAACATTTTAATTTGTATTGTGTCCAGTACAAAAATCGAAACATTCTCAAATCAAGATACATTAACATGCAAAGCAAAATGATTTAAGATATTAAGTCTTGTTTTCTGATGAAAAAGATCTTAATTAATGCTTAAAGACAAAAACATCTGTCCTGATCTGTAATCTTTAACATATTAAGTCATAAAATGTGGAAGTTTAGTGAGCTTGTTTAAAACAAATCAAAAATATTGGACCATATCTGTAAACTTGTTCTATTTGAATACATTTTTCATTTTCACAAGACTTAAAGATATTAAAATTATATTAAAAAGAAATCTTGTTTTCATGAAAAAAAATGCATCTAAATTAAATAAGTTATTAAGTCTTGTTTTCCAATAAAAATGGGGAAATTTAGTGAGTTTGTGCTTAAAAAGAAGCAAAGTGATTTAAGAAATTGTCTTGTTTTCCGATAAAAATGATCAAAATGAATGCTTAAAACAAGAAAAAGTATGAGACCATATTTGTAAACTTAATAAATATTAATAAATTTTTCACAAAATATTATAATTTTTTTTATTAAGTGAGTTTATGCTTAAAACATACATCTTTCTGAAAATAAGACTTATCTTAAAGGATTAGCTCACTTCTAAAGGAACATTTCCTGATAATCGCCTCACCCGCATCTCATCCAAGATCTCCATGTCTTTCTTTCTTCAGTCGAAAAGAAATAATGTTTTTTGAGGAAAACATTCCAGGATTTTTCTCCACATAATGGACTTCAATGGGAGCCTATTCCTCTGGGATCGTGCAGAGCCTCTGAAGCCCTTCCTCTGAAACTGCATTGATTGGTCCCCATTGAAGTCCATTATGTGGAGAAAAATCCTGGAATGTTTTCCTCGAAAAAGAAAGACATGAAGATCTTGGATGAGTAAATGATCTCCTGATGTTCATTTTGAAGTGAACTAATCCTTTAAGTCAGTTTGCTACTCAAATAAATGCATCTTGATTTATGAGTGTTGAGTCCTGGAAAAGACAAACACAAAAGAATACAAAAAGTAAGATTCTTTGTTTTAGCAGTGCAGCCATGAACTAAACAGCAGAACTGACCTCAGATCAGGACATTTTGAGCTCGAACATCCCTTTATTTTCCAGCCGGAGCGTGTTCAATTACTGCTAATGGCAGCTTTTACTAAAGTAATGTGGTTTTATTTTGTCTAGAAGATTCGTGAGATATATTTCGTGAGTGGTAGCTAATGCAACTAACAAAACGTCAATGAAATGTGGTTTTCAAATAATATCAAAATAAACAACAACAAAAAAAACTATCTATGAAATGATGTTGTGCCACAGTTAGAGTGAAGCCAGTGTGTGTGTGTGTGTGTTTGTGGACAGTAGTGGTCACTGGTTTGATTAGTCCGTGGTGTTAACTATACAGTGCGTCCTTCACTTCAGCACAAGATTCGGCGTCTCTCACCCTTCACCTGGGACTGCTGGAGAATTATTAATATACAGTGATTGTCACATAGGCGAATCTCGCAAAACCTGTGTCATATTTCACCACAAAAGCAGAAAAAAGAAACAAGAAAATTTAGGAGCACTTAGGATCTTGCTTTAAGATGTGATTGATCTCATTTCCATGGCGGTAATGCAGGAAAAAGTGCTAAAAGAGTTTTATTTGCATACGTCGTGGTTTTTGAGGTGATTCATGACCTGGATCTTTCTACGCTGAGTAAGTCGTCATGTTGTCTGGGATGAAAGTGTGGATAAAAGTATTAAGAACAACAAAGTATTAAAGTCCAGATGGGTCAGGTAGATTAGTATTTGTCCCTGCTTCTGTTAGCAGTTGTTTTGAAGTGTGTTTTTATTTTTTTGTACATGAAATGCATCTCTGCTTTTCCGCCCAAGAAGGCTGAACAAACCAAACATTTCTCTCTGTTAATGTTGGTTATAAATACTGCCCTACTGAACAAATATCCACATTTTAAAAATGGCAAATAACAGATAAATTCTTAATGTTTTACCAGTTTTTATATAGTGATTTTATTAATGTCTTTGTGACCTAAATTCCAGTGCTGAGGCTCGTAGGAAGACACTTGCAGTAATACTTCAGTCAGCGCTGATATCCGGGGGTTTACACAGTCCTGTCGAGTCTTTGATCATTCCTTATTGGATCTGAAACGTTCCTAAATAATTAGTTCAGAGGGTCAGCTTGTCCACCAAAGCTTTGCGACCTCCTATAGATGTGGAGTATGAAGAGAAATTCGCGCTGGATTTTACTTCAAACTACTCAAATTGTGATGTTGTTACACTCGCTGTTCGTGTTTTACGCTTGCATGATGAGCAAATGCACAAAAACTTGCAGCAACCTTCAAACAAGCTTCGTGAGATTAAAAAAAAAAAAACACATGTTAACTATTTTGGAGTCCAAGTTAAAATTTTATATGGATACGTGTTCCCTGAACGGGAAGAAAAGAGGGGTCACTGCCAAAGTGTGTCAGCTGTTACATTTTGTTTTTGATTGTGATTTTTTTTTTGTATGTACGGAAAATGATTTTAAGTATTTACGGAGCAGTCCGGAATGGGAACGGTCAAGTACTGAATTTTTCCGAATGATTCATTTCAGAATTAAAGGAGAGTTTTCAACAGCTACTAATTGTGGTCGGTCAGACATGGACTGTCTGTTTTTCCGTGTGTTGTGTGGAGTTCGATCTTTTCCCGTCCTCGTCCCTCTGTATGTACCCGTGTTGATACCCGTCACGTGACAATTCTACAGAATACATGAAGAGAATTCCAGCGTTCTGATTGGTCGACTAATTATCCCAACAGCCAGTCAGCGTGTCATTCGTCCACTTCATCGGATACGTTTTGTCAGTGTAATGACATGCCTGAATTCCACAAGCTCCGGGTTCAATCCGCAGATTTGGCCTTCTGTGTAAAGCAAATAATCCGGTGATATTTCCGCGTGGAAGATGTTGAATCCGAGCTTGTGGATGAGATGAGTATTTTTGCACATGCGTTGTTCTCTTTTAGCAGTCTTCAGCTCTTTGCCTTTTTGCCTTTAGACAAAAATGCTTGTACATATCCAAAGTGCTTGTAATATGAACTCATGTTCCTTTGTGTTATTTTTTTATTTGACATGTTTTGTAGTACTGCTTTTTCATAATTGAGTTGTCAATCAATAGATGTGTTATGGACAGTGGAAGTGTTACTTGTATTCTTTTTTTTTATTTAATAAACACACCTGATTTGTACATTGCCTTGTGTAGATTGTGGATTTTTGGGATGCGACACATTAAGTGCAGTGTAAGTATCGTTTGTCACTTGCATTGCTCTCCCTGTGGAAGAATAAAAACTTGGTAAGTTTAACACTGAATTGTACATATATTTTTGGGTAAATATACATATATGGGTAAATAAAGTAGTGTTTAACAAATAGACATTAAGCGATTTGTTTTGTTTATTTAAATATGCATGAGCTTAAAGTGCACTAATTTGCATACATTTACAGAAAAGACATGTGAACATTGGATAAAGCCAAGTTCAAATTTGTGTCTTTTTTTTTGACATAGAGTCGAAGGTTTTTACAGAGAGAATTTTGGATATCTGTTTATCACCCCAGAAATTATAAAATACACCATATTTTTAGGAATAACATAAATCAGTCTATAAAGCCACTCGAGTGATTTATGAACAAACCCCTCGCCATAAACCTTCAGAATATAGACGGGAATAAAACTGTAGGATCTGGTGTATAAAGGTGGATCTGAAGTGGAGGAACGAACTCATTTTTTAAAGGCTGTTTTCTCAAAATATGTATTATAATTGAAATCTGCAGACACAAATAGATATTTAAATATGCACTAAAAATTCACTAATTTGCATATATTTACAGAAAAGAAATGTGAATGTTGGATAAAGCCAAGTTCTTGATTAATTTTGTGGACATTAGTCAAAGGTTTTACAGGGAGAATCTGTTTTTATCACCCCATAAGTCGGAAATGACACCATAATTTTAGGAGTAACGTAAATCAGTCTATAAAGCCAGTCGAGTGATTTAAGAACAAACCCCTCGCCATAAACCTTCAGAATATAGACGGGAATAAAACTGTAAGATCTGGTGTATAAAGGTGGCTCTGAAGTGGAGGAACAAACTCATTTTAAAGGGTGTTTTCTCAAAATATTATAATTGAAATCTGTCTGAATAGGATCATTTTTTTGGATATTTGTTTAAAAAAATACTATATATGAAGCTGCATATTTTAGAAGAAAAGAAGACATTATGTGGCCCATTTATGAATATTGCATACAGCCATTCGGCCTTCGCACACGCACGCGCGCGCGCGCACCGCGCTGTCCACGCCCGGTTTGGGGAGGGCGGGTGCAGTGATGTCAGCGCGCAGGGGCTTTGGATTCTGGGAACACAAACACACACATCAGCCATTTTCAGTTTGCTGTGGTCATCCTCTCTCTCTCTCTCTTCAACACAAAGATCCTCCGACTGTCGAGCAGAAAGGGGCGAGAATATGGACGAAGCGAAAGCGGGTCATCGCGCGCACGGGCGTTTGTTTTGCTGAGCGCGTCACAGACAAAAGCGCATCGGACGCGCATCTTCCACCCGATGCGCCGCCGGGGGACTCGCCTGATCCACGCCTGAGATCATTTTTACTGGAGCGATCTGGCATTTCGGACGCGTCTGAATCCATAACATCCCATCAGAGTCACGCGCGACTCCAGAACAACACAGCACGCGCGTTTGAAAAGGTACGTCTGTTCAAAACAAACGGTGTTTGATGGGATGCTCGCGCACAATGGGATGCTAAACTGCTTCCAGTGGGAATGGGCAAAGTTTAGCCTGATCTGCTAAAAACAATAGCTCATGTTTGATATGCGAATAGTGTAAATAAATATCGCGTTATCATTTGTTTACTGGAGGATGCATGGTGGATTTATGATGCGTTTTGCGAGTTTATCCTCGTCGTCCAGACGGTGATGGTGCAGGGAATATTTCTGGGGGTATGAGTAAAATATGCATAATTCATTCTCTAACATTATTATTTGAGAGTACAAGATGGAGGATGAGAGGCAGTTTCGCCCTCGTGATGGGAATAAGTGTTTGCGGACAGCAGGACCGGGAGGCCTGAGGGAGATCTGAGGGTGTTGGGATTGTCTGGGAGAGGAAGCGCACACTGTTGTTGTCCTGCGGGTCACCTTGGTGGATTTTTCCAGGGTTCTCCCGATTACTCCAGGCAGCTGTCAGTCATTGTCGCAGCTGGAGGAAAGGCTCGTGGGAATCAGGAGGCGGTTTGTGATCTGATCAGATGTGTTTATAAGCTGGAAGTCTCGTGGTTTGATGGACTCTGCGCTGTGTTGCTGCATTGCAGTCAATAGGCGTGTTGATGGCGAGTGGCGCCTCTGCTGGCCGCAGGTGGAAAGGCAGCAGAAATCGACACAAATGATGGAGGTTATGTTTGAAAATTAATAAAATACTTCACGTCCTGTTACTGTAATATGCAAAGTTTCTCTCTCTCTCTCACTCTCTCTCTCTCTCTCTCTCTCTCTCTCTCTCTCTCTATATATATATATACACACACACATATGTATGTATATGTGTATGTATATGTAGAATTTTTGTATATTTAAATTATAATTTTAATAAGTTTAAAACGTGACAATTTTAATACCATTAACACTAAATGTTCTCAATGTTTTTAAAATAATATTTTATAAAGATGAATGGATTTAAACCTTCTACATATATTATGAATTATGCTATTTGTTATGTTAATTAAGTACGCAAACTTTCTACACACACGGTTATTTTATTAATTGTTAATTATATAAGTTTTGCTCAGCTGTTTATAATGGGGTGGCTCACATCATGAGGCAGCTCCGTGAGATGTGCAGAGACGACTGCGTGTGTTTGTGTCCCCATTTTGAGTTTTATAAAAAACTGACTCCGCTTATTGTGAGAGATTTCAAGCACACTTTAAAAGAAAGTCTGACTGGAACTGAAAATGTGTCTTTTTTTTATAAAGCTTTTAGTAAAAAGTGAAATCAATATAGTTTCAAACGAACTGAAAGACAAAAGTAATTCAGATTGGGCATTCAAATGAGCGCACAGAGAGATTTGTACCATATTTACAGTATAAATATGTTTTAAAGCTTCAGGAAATGTCAGTGTCCAATAACAGCAATGGTTATTTACTGTAAATGTGTAAATAAGGGATTGAATACCCAATATCGGCCAATGCTAATAATGATTTCACGATCAGCCATCTCTCTCAGATGACACTGCTGATATTATGAACCAGTGTTGTTTTACTTTACATATTATTATAGTCGTGTAATTAATACTTTGAATTAGCCTTAATATTTACACTTTCAGTTATATTTTTAGTTTAAGTAATTTAATGTGCTTTTGTTGTTGATGTTTCTTAAATAATTTTATATAATACAAGTATTGTATTTGTTTTATTGTTTGGGGGGATTTTATTTCAGCTTCATTTCAATTAATGAACAAATGTGTGCGTTTAGTTTTAGTTAAAGGTAAGCTTAAGCTATGTAACTTTTTTTTCTTTTCTTTTTTTAATGAATACTGTTTAAAGGGGTCATGAACTGGCTTTTTTATTTTTTTATACTGTTGTCTGAGGTCGACTAATGACGTTCGTGTGGTTTTTACATTCATAATCATCATAATGAGTCAGTAATAGGCTATTTTCTAGACTGGTTTTGAGGCTTTCTCCTGAACGCTGGGTTTTGATGGGCGTGCCGCACTGGAGACTTGGAAGTAAACGCCCACGGCTGGGATTGGATAAGATTTGCATATTTAATGAGCTTCAGCTCCCCTGTCAGTTCAGTTCACATTAGGAATGATTCTCTCGATCACAGGGCTCGTAAACATCTTTATCAGACAAACACAATGATTTATTTCTCATCCACCCGAGATTGATTGGAATATTATTTCTGTATTACATGGCCCGCCCGATCGGTCGATAAGCACGAACCGCACACACACACACACACACACACACACGTGGATATTATTTCACTATTTGAGATTCATAGGCCTGTCGACCATTACATATAAAAAAAGACGTTTACTCACATAAGTTTGTTGCACCATTCCTGTCGAATCCACTATAGAAGCACAACACTGTGTCTGCAAATCCAGCACCTGAGACTTGATTACAAACGATTCTGCAGTGAAATGAAGCGAACACACGTACATGTCTTCCCCACGTGAGCTGGAACTTCATTAAAAATAAAGTTCACCCGCTCATTCCTAATAGTAGCATCTGAAGGAAGCTTATGCAGCGACTGTGTTCTTCCACAGCCTGGCACAGAGCGATATATTACTGTGCTGGCCATGATCACTGCTCTGTAAACCTGTGGCTCTCGACTCTGTGGGCGGGGCTTCAGAAGCACTCATGCATATTCATCAGGTGAGATGCGTTTCTTCTTCCCATGACGTCATTGGATTCCAGCTCTCGTTTTCTGGGCCTGGTGTCTATAAAAACTTTTCAAGGATGTTTTCAGCTCTGAAACTTACAGAATATTCTTATATCATGATGAACTTTGATATATTAAAGTCTCAAGGGAAAGTTGGTTTCTCAATTCATCACCCCTTTAACCCTCTGGTGTCTGAGGCAGTTTAGGGGACCTGGAGAAGTTTTGACATGCGCTAACATTTGTGCTTTTTCAGTTGCTTATAAACACACTAATGGCAGACGTGTTCAGCACAGACTGGGCTACCATGATATGAGAGCTAGGGCTGCAGGATTAGGAAACACATCACATGTCGACTTTTCCTTGAAATTGTAATTGCGATTATTAATTACGGTTATCCCATTGTACAGTGAATGGTGATGTTTTGAAAAGCTTTATGCCATTTTTAAAGTGATCGCCTGCCGTATGTTATATCAAAACAAGCGAGCTGAAAACACTCTCAATAACTTTTATTGCTTTTCTATAGCATTCAGTCTCACATGTCGAATATACATTGGCTTGCTTGGCTTTTTAAATAAAAATATGTATGGTATTATAATGTTATACTAAAGTTAAAACAATGGGAATAAACCCTTAAAGATAACCTGTAGAAAGAACAAAAACACATTTTAAGCACAGAATAATGTACGTGGATTAATTTTTTTTTTTTTACAATTACAATTGTGGCATCTGTAACATGTATGTAAATGTTTTTTGTTTTTTTAGAGAATAACAATATATGCATGGTTATTGAAAAAACTAAACATTTAAGTCACTGAAATAAGTCCACAAAACACATACTAGATAATAACACAAGACTGTAGTTGTTGGCTAGTCTCTCTCTCTCTCTCTCTCTCTCTCTCTCTCTCTCTCTCTCTCTCTCTCTGTCTCTCTCTCTGTCTCTCTCTCTCTCTCTCTCTCTCTCTGTCTCTCTCTCTCTCTCTCTCTCTCTCTCTCTCTCTCTCTCTCTCTCTCTCTCTGTCTCTCTCTCTGTCTCTCTCTCTGTCTCTCTCTCTCTCTCTCTCTCTCTCTCTCTCTCTCTCTCTCTCTCTCTCTCTCTCTCTCTCTGTCTCTCTCTCTCTCTCTCTCTCTCTGTCTCTCTCTCTCTCTCTGTCTCTCTGTCTCTCTCTCTGTCTCTCTCTCTCTCTGTCTCTCTCTCTCTGTCTCTCTCTCTGTCTCTCTCTCTGTCTCTCTCTCTCTGTCTCTCTCTCTGTCTCTCTCTCTCTCTCTCTCTCTCTCTCTCTCTCTCTCTCTCTCTCTCTCTCTCTCTCTCTCTCTCTCTCTCTCTCTTTCTGTCTCTCTCTGTCTGTCTCTGTCTGTCTCTCTCTCTCTCTCTGTCTCTCTCTCTCTCTCTCTCTCTCTCTCTCTCTGTCTCTCTCTCTCTCTCTCTCTCTCTCTCTCTGTCTCTCTCTCTGTCTCTCTCTCTCTCTCTCTCTCTCTGTCTCTCTCTCTGTCTCTCTCTCTCTCTCTCTCTCTCTCTCTCTCTCTGTCTCTCTCTCTCTCTCTCTCTCTCTCTCTCTCTCTCTCTCTCTCTCTCTCTCTCTCTCTCTCTCTCTCTCTCTCTCTCTCTCTCTCTCTCTCTCTCTCTCTCTCTCTCTCTCTCTGCATATATAATTAACATTATTGATTACATAAAACAGCATAATACAATAATACGTAACTTAAATTACATAAAATGTTGTAAAAAGATAATAAAATAAATGTTAAATAAACATATTTCTTAACATCGTCATTTATTACAAAAAGTGCAGATGAATTTGATTAGTTTCATAAGGAAAATCACTGAATGTTATGATGACTTGTGGTTCAGTTAGCAAGCCAGATTCAGTAACTACTGTAGGGAGTCCATCCCAAAAATAATCCGTTCTTTGATTCTGAGGAGTCCAGTTTAACACCTCTTCATTACTGACCTTGCCTTGTCAGATCTGTTTAGGTTGTGTAATAGTTGAGCTTCATATAACGGTTGATTATTTCCTGCGTTAGTAAACCCTGGTGAAGCTCCTTGGGTTGCTCCGGATCCTGTTGGAGCTGAATCACACGGATGACCGTGAGTTTACTGGCACTGCTGCTGTTATCGACAGGAGCGCAGATGTTTGTCAGCACTTGGCGGTGTGTGTTGCCAGCTTGGCTGTTTTTGGGTGTGAGCTGCAGAAATGCACTGCTGTGATGATCCTGATGTTCAGGGTCTAATCCACTCCATCATTTTAGAGCCTGTGTTATATGAGAGCGTATTCATCCGTCCTCTGTGTTCCTCTCGTCCCCGTCAGTGAGCGGCGTGTCCCGCGGGTGATGTCCACGATGGTGTATCCTCGAGATGAAGCCCTGGAGCGGCTCACGCAGGACGAGATCGTGCTGAACACTAAAGCGGTGATGCAGGGTTTGGAGACGCTGCGCGGGGAACACGCACAGATCCTCAACTCCATACTGGACTGCGCCCAGCCGCCCGGCGCTCAGGAGAAATCCACCCTGCTCCGCAAGAGCCTGGAAGACATCGAGCTGGGACTGGGAGAGGCGCAGGTACCTCAATAACACAGTAAAAACTGCTTTATGGGTTGTAACCAGGTCAGTTATGCGGTTACTTTTATAAGTGGCACCCAGCAGAGACTTTACTGCAGAAAGCTTTCATTTGGAAACCAGAAAGGAATGGGAAAAAGCGTCTGGAAATGCATTCAGGGCTCGTTTTACAAAATCACACATATCTTTTATAACATTATAAATGTCTTTACTGTCAGTTGTGTATGTTATGAAGTGTGTTAGCGCTCCCTTTGAGCCTAAAGCAGGAAACAGCAGTGTCCTCTGTGTGGTCTCAGGTGATCATCGCTCTGTCGGGTCACCTGAGCGCCGTGGAGTCGGAGAAGCAGAAGCTGCGTGCTCAGGTGCGCCGGCTCTGCCAGGAGAACCAGTGGCTGCGGGACGAGCTGGCCAGCACTCAACACAAGCTGCAGAAGAGCGAGCAGAGCGTCGCACAGCTGGAGGAGGAGAAGAAACACCTGGAGTTCATGAACCAGATCCGTAAGCTGGACGAGGACACCTCGCCCTCGGAGGAGAAGGCCGGAGAGAAGGAGAAGGACAATCTGGACGATCTCTTTCCGAACGATGATGACCAGGGACCAGGTAAAGAGCGAATAATGCTTCTTCGAGAGGGGTGAGTGACCCTTACACTCGACATTAACCTCTCGTTTTTACCCTGTCTCTCCAGCTCAGCCCAGTGGGGAAGTGGCGGCACAGCAGGGAGGGTACGAGATCCCGGCCCGCCTCCGAACCCTCCACAACCTGGTGATCCAGTACGCCTCTCAGGGCCGCTACGAGGTGGCTGTGCCGCTCTGCAAACAGGCCCTGGAGGACCTGGAGAAAACCTCCGGACACGACCACCCGGACGTGGCCACCATGCTCAACATCCTCGCCCTAGTGTACAGGTCAGAGATGGCTGCAAAATAAGGGGCCGGTTGCATACACACAGCCACTGCGTTAAGACTGAGTCTTAAAGGGATAGTTCACCCTTCCATAGTATTTTTCCTCATACTATAGACGTCAATGGCTACTAGGGGTGGTGGAAAAATCCCAGTCTTCTACAGATTTGCATCGATTCACAAATTTCAAATATCGATTTTCTAAAGTGTTACACTTCTTTAACTTCACAGTACTAAAAGTTATTGAGAAGTTAAGAGTGTTAATAGTCACAATAAGACTCAATGTGGATTCGTGTGATCCCAAATTCATTTCTCTTTCACAGCTTATTGCGCTTGAACGGTCAAATACTAGGGGTGTAACGGTATATTGATAATCGATATATCGCAATATAAAAATGCCACCATATGTGTCATTTAAGTAAACAATATGATTCCAGATACAGAGTGGCTCAGCTTGTGAACTCTGTCATGTACCCACCCTCATGTTTAACTCCTAAACACAAATAAAGATATTCTTTAATAAAACCGGAGAGATTTCTGTCCCTCCGTTAAAGTCCATTCCTCTCAAACTTAAAAGATCCAATACATCTCATGAAGGCATCGTAAAAAGAACTAATCGAGTGTCTAATCCACAGCCAAGTCTTCTGAAGAGACACAGTGGCTTTATATGATGAACAGATTTACAGTGACGTGCATACTGTAGTGAACACGGGCGTTCAAATGATTGCGTGACACGGCAAGACAACATGAGTGAGCACATGCAGAATTAACATTTTGCGATTAGAGCTGTGCCGGATTGCATCGAATCATCTGAAGCGGAAATGACTCTCCTCGAAGTCAAAGCACAAACATCTAGTTTTCATCTAGTCTTCGTTTAGTTTTAGTAGTATTGTTATTCAAAGCATTTTAGATGGTTTATTCTTATATAGTGCATTAATAGCGGGAGAGATGGGACAGCGAGCACTGGGAGAGAATGCATTGAAAGCATGAGTAATGCGCGAGGGGGAAAAATGAAAGTTTACGGAGTTTCAGTGACATTACTACATTAAACGACTATATATAATGATGAATATAATATATAATAATGTAATGGGGGAAAATGTGTTGGTCCTGATAGTAATACAATAATATTTATGTTATTTTAATAATAACATTTTAATAAAAAAAAAAAAAAAAAACATTTTGGCTTAGAATATCGCGATACATATCGTATCGTGAGTTCAGTATCGGGATTTATATTGAATCAATATAATACGAGTGTATCGTTACACCCCTATCATATACACACACAATTATGTCAGAATGCACATTGTGTTTAGTATTCATGTAAACACACAAATGTAAACAGTTAAGAGAAAATCATCTGTGTGACAGTATATTAGATCCGTGCATTCATTCTTAAAGGGACAGAAGCCTCATAAACTCTTGCCATCGGTTTCATTTTAAAATTTCATGTTCATAAAAAAAAAAAAAGAACTGGCTTCCGGTCAAATAGGTAAAGTAACACAAAATATTAAACTAGAATCAAACCTATGCATATATCGAACAAAATTTTGATTTTAAAATTTTTTAATTGGTTTTTAATCTAATCGTGAGGTACCAAAAGAGTCCCAGTCCTAATGGATACCGTCAACTGTTGGTCACTCCTGTTCTTCAAAATATCGTTTGTGTTCAGCGGGAGGTCTGGAACAACTTGAGGGTGGGTCAATTTTGGGTGAACTGTCCCTTTAAGAGCTAGTCTGACCAACTAGCAGTTATTCAAAGAATAATCAGTCTTACCTTAAAGATTGAACATTTTACCAATCTGCTTTATGAAACTGACATTAAAAAAAAAGTTATAACTATAACCAGCCTCAAGAAAGATTTTAAAACTAGTCTATTCATTTTATTCAACTGGCCAGTTTTGAAAATATTAGTGATGTACAGAAACACCAAAGATTTCATCAAAAAACCGGGACATAATCAGTAAAATATAATAATCAATTAAATAATCATATGTGTTTGATCTCTTTCATCATTCCTTCTGATGCTCAGTCATGTTTATTTGGTGCTGTAACTGTAGTAAAGAGGACGAGATGATCGGTTCATGCATTCAAAAGCGCCACAACCACATTTACTATTTGAGTTTCGCTATAAAATTGGCAGAATTTGATATTAGCGAAGCACTAATATTGTGATAATTGGATGATAGGTGCTACTAATAATAGTGTTCACGCATCAACTAAAAACACTATAGACTCAAAGATCGGTTCATGAAGATCAAGTAAAAACGAGAAGTCGATATTCCACACGGCTGACATGTTTGCCTCTTGTAGTTTATCGAATATGAAAATAACACGCCATCGGAGAAGCACTAGTTAAGCATCACCGTTTCGGTCAACGATTTCCACTCTCCAAAACTCTGGAACTATACCATGTGTAGCACCGTCTCATGACTTCCGGTGTGTTCCTCCAGGGATCAGAACAAGTATAAAGAGGCGGCTCACCTGCTGAACGACGCTCTGGCCATCAGAGAGAAAACTCTGGGTAAAGATCACCCGGCCGTGGCCGCCACGCTCAACAACCTCGCCGTGCTGTACGGCAAGCGCGGGAAACACAAGGAGGCCGAGCCGCTGTGCAAGAGAGCGCTGGAGATCCGCGAGAAGGTGCAGGAAAGATTCGATTCTATCATGATGCTCTAGTCTAGCCCGTATCGTTATATTCATCTTTGTGTGTGTGTGTGTGTGTGTGTGTGTGTGTGTGTGTGTGTGTGTGTGTGTGTGTGTGTGTGTGTGTGTGTGTGTGTGTGTGTGTGTGTGTGTGTGTGTGTGTGTGTGTGTGTGTGTGTGTGTGTGTGTGTGTGTGTGTGTGTGTGTGTGTGTGTGCAGGTTCTGGGTAAATTCCACCCTGACGTGGCGAAGCAGCTCAATAATCTGGCGCTGTTGTGTCAGAATCAGGGCAAGTATGAGGAAGTGGAGTATTATTACCGCCGGGCGCTCGAGATCTACGAGAACAAACTGGGCGCCGATGACCCCAACGTGGCCAAGACCAAAAACAACCTGGTGAGGAGAGAGAGACTATGCTCTTTTGTTATGATATTCAATGTGGGATAGGGAGCGATTCAGGGACTGCACTATATAGGGGATAGAGAACAATTCAGACAGTGCACTATAGGGATAGGAGCGATTCAGACACTGCACTATATAGGGATAGGAGCGATTCAGACACTGCACTATATAGGGATAGAGAACGATTCAGACAGTGCACTATATAGGGGATAGAGAACGATTCAGACAGTGCACTATATAGGGGATAGGGAATGATCAGACACTGCACTATATAGGGATAGAGAACGATTCAGACACTGCACTATATAGGGATAGGGAATGATCAGACACTGCACTATATAGGGGATAGAGAACAATTCAGACAGTGCACTATATAGGGGATAGGAGCGATTCAGACACTGCACTATATAGGGGATAGGGAGCGATTCAGACACTGCACTATATAGGGGATAGGGGACAATTCAGACAGTGCACTATATAGGGATAGGGAACGATTCAGACAGTGCACTATATAGGGATAGAGAAACGATTCAGACACTGCACTATATAGGGATAGGAGCGATTCAGACAGTGCACTATATAGGGGATAGGAGCGATTCAGACAGTGCACTATATAGGGATAGGGAACGATTCAGACAGTGCACTATATAGGGATAGGAGCGATTCAGACAGTGCACTATATAGGGATAGGAGCGATTCAGACAGTGCACTATATAGGGATAGGAGCGATTCAGACACTGCACTATATAGGGGATAGGCAGCGATTCAGACAGTACACTATATAGGGGATAGGGAATGATTCAGACAGGGCACTATATAGGGGATAAAGAACGATTCAGACACTGCACTATATAGGGGATAGAGAACGATTCAGACACTGCACTATATAGGGGATAGAGAAACGATTCAGACACTGCACTATATAGGGGATAGAGAACGATTCAGACAGTGCAGTATATAGGGATAGAGAAACGATTCAGACACTGCACTATATAGGGGATAGAGAACGATTCAGACACTGCACTATATAGGGGATAGGGAATGATCAGACAGTGCACTATATAGGGGATAGGGAATGATCAGACACTGCACTATATAGGGGATAGGGAACGATTCAGACAGTGCACTATATAGGGGATAGGGAGCGATTCAGACAGTGCAGTATATAGGGATAGAGAACGATTCAGACACTGCACTATATAGGGGATAGGAATGATCAGACAGTGCACTATATAGGGATAGGGAATGATCAGACACTGCACTATATAGGGGATAGGGAACGATTCAGACACTGCACTATATAGGGGATAGGGAACGATTCAGACACTGCACTATATAGGGATCGGGAACGATTCAGACACTGCACTATATAGGGGATAGAGAACGATTCAGACAGTGCACTATATAGGGGATAGAGAACGATTCAGACACTGCACTATATAGGGGATAGGAACGATTCAGACAGTGCAGTATATAGGGGATAGAGAAACGATTCAGACACTGCACTATATAGGGGATAGGGAATGATCAGACAGTGCACTATATAGGGGATAGGGAATGATCAGACACTGCACTATATAGGGGATAGAGAACGATTCAGACACTGCACTATATAGGGGATAGAGAACGATTCAGACACTGCACTATATAGGGGATAGGGAGCGATTCAGTCACTGCACTATATAGGGGATAGGGAAACGATTCAGACACTGCACTATATAGGGATAGAGAACGATTCAGACAGTGCCCTATATAGGGGATAGGGAATGATCAGACACTGCACTATATAGGGGATAGGGAATGATCAGACAGTGCCCTATATAGGGGATAGGGAATGATCAGACAGTGCACTATATAGGGGATAGGGAATGATCAGACAGTGCACTATATAGGGGATAGGGAATGATCAGACAGTGCCCTATATAGGGATAGGGAATGATCAGACAGTGCACTATATAGGGGATAGGGAATGATCAGACAGTGCACTATATAGGGGATAGGGAATGATCAGACAGTGCACTATATAGGGGATAGGGAATGAATCAGACGGTGTAAACATGTGTTCCATTGGGGCGAATGAAGTCTGGTTTCACGTTAATGTCACGCAAACGCGTCAGCTCCGGTTCAGAGACATGATAGCACAGAGCGGATCGAGTCGGCACAGTCCAGAAAACATATCGGACTCGTGTGAATTCTGCCCAGAATGCTGTAAAATGCATTTTAAAGTGATATGTTGGAGATCAGGAGGAGAAACGGTTAGAGATTAGGAGGAAACTGTGGCTTTACCAAGCTGTGATATAAACTAAATGCTATTGGCCGTTTAAAAAAAGGGGAGGAGCTGTTTAATAAGTCCCGCCCTGTCTTCCTGTTTTAAATTACATCGACACGTTGAATAATGCTGCACGTTTCAAAGCACTTCCGTTAAAGCCCAAATAAAAAGCATATTAAGATAATCATGATGAATTATCAACAAAATATAGTATTTTAATTTCATACTGTATATTACTTACACAAGAAGAGAAAATTCTCTCAGCACGACATATGAACAAATAAGAAGAGTTTTTTTTAATGTTGAGAGCAAACAATAAATCTGTACTTTCTATTTATATTGCTAATATATCATGTGCTCGTATTGAAGAAAGTACCCATTCAAGGTCAGTAAAGATCATTATCATCTTTCCTGTGAGAAACTGCAGACGCAGTCGACAGAGAACAAGCCCTCTGGGTGAATTTTGATGCGACGCGTCTGAAACCCCGAGAGTGTTATTCTGCCTGAAGCTCATCGATCGTGATCTTGTTTCCTCCGCAGGCGACGTGTTATCTGAAACAGGGCAAATTCAAAGACGCCGAGACGCTTTACAAGGAGATTCTGACCCGCGCGCATGAGAAAGAGTTCGGATCGGTCAACAGTACGTACTTCTCATCAAACACATTTCAGGAAGATGTTTTAAATGTTGCTTTATTTGCATGGAAATCATTCATATGTTCATATTTGATGTAAATGATGTTTTTCTTAGAATGGATTGTTTTGTTTTTTGCATCTTCATTAACAGTTTTTGTCAGGATGACATGGTGAGAGAATCACAGTGAGGTGTTTGATGAGGTTTTTGTCTAATCTTGTTCACTGTGGCCATCAGTTGTATATCGCAGCTCTTTAAGCCAATCAGACGCTTACAGGATTATCATCAAACATCCGCTTGCTGTTCCTAAAAGCTTCAACGAGCTAATTATTGTAAATAAAAGAAGACTAGCCAACCAGTATCTGATGTCAATGGAGAATAAAATGCTAGAAACATACAAAAGCATTTAATAATATTGAATACATTTCAAAATATAATGCTGTTTTTGCTATATTGCTTATAATGCACCCCCTCCTTAGATGATAACAAGCCAATCTGGATGCATGCAGAGGAGCGAGAGGAGAGCAAGGTATTACAGGCTTTCTTCACATATTGATATACATTTATTTAAATTTACACAATCATTCACAAGTTTGGGTTCAATAAGATTTTCTTTTAATAAATGTAATACTTCTATTCAGCAAGGATGATTAAATTGATCAAAAGTGACAGTAGAGACATTTATAATGTTTCAAAAATCAGTTTTTTCTATATTAAAAAGATTTAAGCAATATAACATTGCTTTTGACCAATAATAAACAAGCAATTAGCAAAATATATCTACATAATTAATTTTTTTACATACACAGCAATTTAGCCTGGACGTCATATTCATAATTTTTTTTTTTACAATTTTTACATTTTCGCTCTCAATTCATTTTATTTAAGATGATTTAGTTTCAATACGTTGTAGAAATGAAAATAACCCTGCAAGCGATGTAAAATCAGTTTGTCTGATGGTCATTTCAGGGGAAGAGGAAGGACTCGGGTCCTTACGGAGAGTACGGCAGCTGGTACAAAGCCTGCAAAGTGGACAGGTGAGTGTGCGGGTGCCCTCAGAGGATTATGGGTATCGACGTGTAGAGGAATCAAGGGCTGCGTTTACATGTGATTTATTTCCTATCATCAAAGTAAGGACTTAAGAAAGATGAACAACAGCAGCGTTAGCAGATCTATCCCACCAAGACCAAACACATCAAAATCAAAATATCCGTTATTATGCCAAACACTCTGAGAGTCGTCAAGACAGGTTTCTGATTTATTCTGTAAGAATTGGGCTTATTTTTACCGCCATTATTCACACACGCCAGTGCACAAATAGTGAACTCTCATACAGAACTCACATACACTATATTGCCAAAAGTTTTGGGATGCCTGCCTGTACATGCACATGAACTTTAATGACATCCCATTGTTAATCCGTAGGGTTTAATATGGAGTTGGCCGACCCTTTGCAGCTTTAACAGCTTCAACTCTTCTAGGAAGGCTTTCCACAAGGTTTAGGAGTGTGTTTATGAGGAATTTTTGAGAAGTGCATTTGTGAGGTCAGGCACTGATGTTGGACGAGAAGGCCTGGGTCGCAGTCTCCGCTCTAATTCATCCCAAAGGTGTCCTATCGGGATGAGGTCAGGACTCTGAGCGGGCCAGTCAATTTTTATTCCACACCAAACTCACTCATCCATGTCTTTATGGACCGATGCTTTGTGCACTGGAGCGCACTCATGTTGGGACAGGAAGGGACCGTCTCCAAACTGTTCCCACAAAGTTTGGAGCATGAAATTGTCCAAAATGTCTTGGTATGCTGAATCATTGAGTTCCTTTCACTGGAACTAAGGCCAAGCCCAACCCCTGAAAAACAACACCACACCACAAACCCCCTCCACCAAACTTTACACTTGGCACAATGCAGTCAGTCCCGTTCTCCTGGCAACTGCCAAACCCAGACTCGTCCATCGGATTGCCAGACAGAGAAGCGTGATTGGTCTCTCCAGAGAACACGTCTCCACTGCTCTAGAGTCCAGTGGCGATGTACTTTACACCACTGCATCCCACGCTTCGCACTGCACTTGGTGATGTAAGGCTTGGATGAGCTGCTCGGCCATGGAAACCCCTTCCATGAAGCTCTCTACGCACTGATCTTGAGCTCATCTGAAGGCCACAGAAGTTTGGAGGTCTGTAGCTATTGACTATAGATGGCGACTTCTATGACCCTCAGCATGCGCTGACCCCACTCTGTGATTTTACATGGCCAATCACTTTGTGGCTAAATTGCTTTTGTTCCCAATTGCTTCCGTTTTGTTATAATCCCACTAACAGTTGAGCGTGGAATATTTAGTAGGGAGGAAATTTCAGGAATGGACTTATTGCACAGGTGGCAACCAATCCCGGTCCCACGCTTGAGTTCACTGAGCTCCTGAGAGCGAGCCATTCTTTCACAGATCTTTGCAGAAGCATCTGCATGCCTAGTGCTTGATTTATACACCTGTGGCCATGAAGGGATTGAACACCTGAACTGAATGATTTGGAGGGGTGTCCCAATACTTTTGGCAATATAGTGTACGTTACAGGGCAAGCTTTTCCAGTGCACACAGATTTGTTTTCTGGTTCTTTGGTATCCGGCCTCAGTCATCTTTTTCGGTGCAACGCCTAAATGTTTTTGATGTGTTTTCAATGTTTTCGACCATCAAAATGCTGTATTATATCCATATCTCAAAATTATGTCAACATGAACTCTGTTTCTTCAGTACTCCAAAAATGCACACAGGCACTTGTTCAGAGGGGAATAGATGTGATTTAAAGTGTTTAGATGCCTGTTTATTGTGATTTAAAATCGGCATAAGCCACGTTTTACTGCGATTATGAACGTTATGATTGAGCTTAATCGCATCAACTTGATCAAAGTATAGTGTTTATTACATGAGGTGAAATTTAATCACAATATTGGCTTAATCTCATTATGAGGGAGCATGTAAACTAGTCAGTGTTTCTTCTGTTGAATGTGTCTGGATGTTTCTCTCATGCAGCCCCACTGTGAACACCACGCTGAAGAGTCTGGGCGCTCTCTACCGCAGGCAGGGCAAACTGGAGGCCGCCGAGACGCTGGAGGAGTGTGCGACCAAGAACCGCAAACAGGTACAAACACACACACACAGATTTCCTGGTCTGAAGATGATACAATTCGATTTTGGTGTATATCATACAAATAGTCTAGGATAAGTCAGAAAAGTTATTTCAGGAAGTTCGGCCAACTATGGTAAAATTGGTATCTATGTTCTTGGCATGACCCATGGAGTCTATTAAGACCAGTTTTGTTACAATAGGTTGATTTAATCAAATGTTATTAGCGTTTTGGAAATTTCATTATAACTTTTGACCATAAGGTGGCACTGTTTCGGAAGTTGCCAAAGACACGTAGCGAGTTTTGTAATGATATGCCAATGATGCCAATTCCAATAATGAATGCCAATTCGTAAAAAAAAAAGCATTTTACGTCAAAATTCAAAATGGCCGACATGGAAAAATGTGGTATTGTTCAACACAGCATGCACTGAATCTCAAGAGATATCTTCTGAGCACTAGGTGGCACTGTGACAAACTTGTGCAGGTACCCTCAGGTCATGGTTGTCACAACGCACACCAAGTTTGGTCAGAATACTCTAAAGTGTTGCGGAGATACAGCCTTACATTCATTTTGGTGTGCTCTTCATCATATTCATTCACACGTTGTTCGAGAACGGTTTGACAAATCAACTTGAAGTCCATACATTTTTGTCTAAATGGTCTGAAGATGGTCTGGTTAAATTTTTGTGAAAATTGGAGCAGCAGCCTTGGAGGAGTTGGAAAAAGTAGGTTTTTCAGAAAAATTCAAAATGGCGGAAAAGTTTTCATTACTGAATATGGCGTCATAGGGTGCAATCAAATCGTCTTGAGCCAAGAAATCAGAGAGAAGAAGATTTTGTTTTTTAGCTCTTATGTTTCAAAAGTTATTAGGATAAACGTGAGTGAAACTTTGGACAGCTGGTGGCGCTAGAGGGATTGAGTTCGAGAAATTGCTGTGGTAATGGTCAGACTGTCCTCCTATCTGTGTGCCAAATTGCTTTCCCACAAACGGTTCTATGGACTGCCATAGGCTCGAGCAGAAGAAGAACACTAATGATTACAATAGGTGCATACACACCTTCATGTTTTTAGCTGTCATTTTCTCCTGCCCCAGGGACTGCAGATGAAATTGAGCTCTTTAGCCAATTCTGGGGCTGTTATTTAAGTAACATTTATTTTACTTCACGCAACACAAATGTTAAGTTTCAGTGAACTATGACAACCCTAGAAATATATCACACCAGTGCAAAAGCGAATAAAGTCCCCTCGCTGGCAGGGTATCGATGCGATCAATCAGAGTAAAGTGGTGGAGCTGCTGAAGGACGGAGGATGTGCCGGAGGGGACAGACGTCAGAGCCGGGACGGAGTAAACGGCCCCGGAGGAACCCGAGGAGACTGTGATGGGGACGAAGCCGAGTGGAGCGGGGTCAGTGAAGCTTTAATGCTTTGTTTGTGTATTTATATACTTTTTAATATGCATTACAATAAAAAAAGTAATTGATTCCTGTGATCAAAGCTGAATTTATCATCATTCCTCCAGTCTTCAGTGTCACATGACCCTTCAGAAATCACTCTGATATGAGGATTTTCTGCTCAGTCCTTATCAATTATTATTATTGATTCTCAATTATTAATAATAGTTATTAGTAGCTATTCAATTTAATGATAGTGAAAAATTCAAAATTAACTAATTTAAATAAACCAATACATCATCAATCCTTCCTCCAAAGCGTGTCTTTGTCCTGATTCACTATGGTAAGCCTGTTGTGTTTGTTTTAGACCTGTTTTAATGGATGCTTTCCAACTGAAATTTCGTATGTCACTCACCCGTGTGTCATATCCATAAATAGAGCAACGTAGTCAAGCAGAAGGCTAATCATATTGATTCCCATAATGTGTCCGATGTTATAAAGAGCGATGCCATTGTGCAGCTTTTACAGTAACTTGTTCATTTTAATGTGTTTAATGTGCAAGCCATTTAAAGACAGTAATACATGGTTATTAGTATATTATATAGTGATAATTAATCAGATGAATAAGAATATGTTTGTCAGGAGCTGATTAGATATGCAATATTGCAATATTGAGAAAACACGTCTTAAAAGTGAAATGATTTCTGTAAATCCAGTGATCAAATGCTGTGTTTTGATCAGTTTTCATGATACCAATATGGTGTGACGGTTATATTTTGTACTATTTCTTTTTTTTCTTCAGTTTTATCATTGATATTGAGGCGACGTTGTATTGCCAATTTCTTTATTTTACATTTTGAACCTTTCTGTTTTTTGTATCTCTTTATGTTGTGTGAATTTGCATTCCCATTATTAGTTTTTATGCTTGTGAAGCACTTCAAACTTCTCCATGTATGAAAAGTGCTATACAAATAAATGTTTATTTGAAAGCTTGAGGTTGATGATATATTCTGGGCACAGGATGGCAACGGCGCCCTGCGCAGGAGCGGCTCTTTCGGGAAGATTCGGGAAGCCCTGCGCCGCAGCAGCGAGATGCTGGTGAAGAAACTGCAGGGCAGCGGCCCACAGGAGCCACGCAACCCCGGGTGAGACTAACGCACAACACTTCAGGGATGATCTTCTCCAGAACACCTGACACACACACACACACACACACACAGTGCTCTGATATGATCCTGCTTGAACTGCTGTTTTTGTTTGGTTCAAAAGGATGAAGAGGGCAAGCTCCTTAAATTTCCTCAACAAGAGCGCAGAAGAAACCTCACAGGTGTGTTTTCATGTGTGCAAACACTTATTTATATATTTTGAAAGAAATTAATTATTTTATTCATCAAGGATGCATTAAATTGATTAAAAGTGACAGTAAAGACATTTTATAATGTTAGAAAAGATTTATATTCCAAATAAATGCTTTTTTTTTTTTTACTTTTAAAACACTGGAGGAATGATGATGAATTCAGGTTTGATCACAGTAATACATTACAGTTTATGATATATTCACATAGAAAACAGTTATTTTTAATTGCAATAATATTTCAGAATATTACTTTTTTAATGTATCTTTGATCAAATACAGCCTTGATGAGAAGAAGAGACTTCTTTCAAAAATCTTACATAGAAAAATCTAAACTTTTAAACAGTATTGTTGATCCAAATAAGCATGCTTGAAGGTGTTAGGGGTATAACAGTTTAGACCCAGAGACCAGTAGTGAAGAATGAAGACAAAGAGTTTTACTGTAGAATAGTTTGCAGTTTCATCAGCAGAAGCCAGCTTCAAGTCTCACAAGGAGTTCGTAGGCCGCGCTACCTCTCTACCGGTCTCGTCGTACTGCAAATACAATTGTCCCAACAGTTGAACTGTTTTCAAGGTCTATCCACGTCATTACTTCAAGGTGTATGATTCTGATTGGCTCAGAGAAAATGCACAGTCATGGTAAATTTCCACACAAGGATAGATAGCAGAGCATATCACTAAACTAGGCAGACTAGTTGTCGCCCCATGACTAGATTTAGATCATTGTTGACCTCGGAGGTTGCAGAAAGGCGTCTTCACATCTGGTGTTGTCCATCTTAAATATTGGGCCTGCACAGATCATGCAACGCACACACACACTCGCTCCCCAGCATCACAGCTCTCCCAAGGTTGGAGAGTCTTATCAACAAAGCACTTCACCAAAACATACTGATAACATGTGCTTTCTCTCAGTGAGAGGTACAGACAATAGTACAGGCAATATTCATCTTGATTCTTTAGTGTTTCAGTAAAAGGAAATATAAAATGAATAAAATATAATAAATATGAAAGACAAATTCATATTTAATCTATGGAAGCCGTGCTAAGTGAGCAAACACTGTTACTGCACTCCCATGTTAGAGGTGTGATACACATAGGCCAGACGCCACTCAAAGACCAAATACAAACTTTAGAAAACATAAAAGAAGAACAAACAATCAGTAGTTCTATTGAGTAAAATCAACTGGAATTAATCATTAGAAATAAGAGGATAAATATTAATTAAGGCTTTGATTATGAATCTGATTAAGATATTTACACGTATATTGAAGCGGCAGGGGATTTCAGACTTCCCCCTTCAAAGGTCAATTCACACCAAAGCAAATCGAACAAAAGAATAATTTGCAGACAAAACCACAAGCAAAGTCACTCTAAGTCATGCATGTGCTTTAGTGCAAGGGCATCTGATAATACAGATCAAATTTGCATTAGTGCAGAGATATAAAGATATAAAAGCATTTTGAGGGACACTGGCAACCCATTTTACATCTGTACTTTAGAATGTTCACAGTAAGATTAAGAAAGTATTAATATTTTGACTTTAGGCAGTGACAATTCACTCACTCTTAAAGGTGCAGTAAGTGATTTCTGAGAAATACTGTTGATATTTGAAATCAGCCCAAACAAATAAGCCCCTCCCTTCAACTGCTCCACCCCAAAATGCACAAACACGCAAGAGTGGATGTCTCTTTATCATAGCAGAAACAAACCAAAATAATGCTTTGTGAAAAACAACGCGAAGATGACGAACGAACGACCAGGAAGAACAAAACTACTGCTGATTGGCTCACTCTCCTCCCCCATCATAAGTGGGCACGCCCCCTACTGCTGATTGGCTCGCTCTCTCCTCCCCTATCATGAGTGGACACGCCCCCTACTGCTGATTGGCTCACTCTCTCTCCTCCCCTATCATGAGTGGGCACGCCCCCTACTGCTGATTGGCTAACTCTCTCCTCCCCTATCATGAGTGGACACGCCCCTACTGCTGATTGGCTCACTCTCTCCTCCCCTATCATGAGTGGACACGCCCCCTACTGCTGATTGGCTCACTCTCTCTCCTCCCCTATCATGAGTGGGCACGCCCCCTACTGCTGATTGGCTAACTCTCTCCTTCCCTATTACGAGTGGACATGCCCCTACAGCTGATTGGCTCACTCTCTCCTCCCCTATCATGAGTGGACACGCCCCTACTGCTGATTGGCTAACTCTCCTCCCCTATCATGAGTGGGCACGCCCCCTACTGCTGATTGGCTCACTCTCTCCTCCCCTATTACGAGTGGACATGCCCCTACAGCTGATTGGCTCACTCTCTCTTCCCCTATCATGAGTGGACACGCCCCCTACTGCTGATTGTCTCTCTCCTCCCCTATCATGAGTGGACACGCCCCTTACTGCTGATTGTCTCTCTCCCCTATCATGAGTGGACACGCCCTACTGCTGATTGTCTCTCTCCTCCCCTATCATGAGTGGACACGCCCCTACTGCTGATTGTCTCTCTCCTCCTATCATGAGTGGACACGCCCCTACTGCTGATTGGCTCTCTCCTCCCCTATCATGAGTGGACACGCCCCTTACTGCTGATTGGCTCTCTCCTCCCCTATCATGAGTGGACACGCCCCCTACTGCTGATTGTCTCTCTCCTCCCCTATCATGAGTGGACACGCCCCTTACTGCTGATTGGCTCTCTCCTCCCCTATCATGAGTGGACATGCCTCTACTGCTGATTGGCTCACTCTCTCCTCCCCTATCATGAGTGGACACGCCTCTACTGCTGATTGGCTCTCTCCTCCCCTATCATGAGTGGACACGCCCCCTACTGCTGATTGTCTCTCTCCTCCCCTATCATGAGTGGACACGCCTCTACTGCTGATTGGCTCACTCCTCCCCTTTGAGTGGACACGCCCCCTACTGCTGATTTGCATGGTGTTGTGCTGCTTGGCCTGATCCACTTTCAAAATTTTTTTTCAGAAATCGCTTACTGCACCTTTTAAAGTGTTTAAAATGTATATATTTAACCATTGTATTATGTTACGTGATACCAATTATGTGTGTGTGTGTGTGTGTGTGTGTGTGTCTCTCTCTCTTCAGGAATCTAACAGTGGCCTGTCAGAATCCAGGGGATTAAGCGCTAGTAATGTGGACCTGACCAGACGCAGCTCTCTGATCAGTTAGAAAACTGCGTCTAGACGTGGAAAAGGCCAAACGGAGAGGCTGTTTGCTACCTACTTGAATCGAAAAATGTCATTAAATGATCCTTACTCAAAAAGTTTTCCTAAGAAAAAGGTCTTAAAAGCAAAAATATGTCTTTTAGTTTCACATTGCTTGCATAATTACGTCCATCTGCTTTGCCATTAGACACACTCAACGAACGCAAATATAAAAGATATAACGCAATGTAGCACGCCATCACCTACTAGACCACAGGCAGACGATCTGCTCTAGACACATTCAGTGGTAAAATTATGTCATAGCATGGCAGCAAAATTGCGTAGTTTAGCATACAACGATAAAGTAATACTCTCTGTACAAAGCATATATTTTCGCTGGGATTGCCGATATGGGTTTGCCAATTTAGAAAACAGAAAAATCATACAAGCTAACTCCTTTCACAAAACAACCTCACCCAGTTGAAATGGTGCGAAAACTGTATTGCACTTACGAAAAATATGAACTTAGAGGTCAGAGACGGATGAGCACTGACTGATACGACCTCACTTTTTGCCTTCTGAGTTTTATGTATATAATGATTTAAATTATTTAAGGTTTTGTTTTGTTTCGCAAAATTAGCGCACAAGGATTTCGTTTACACTGTAGATGGATATTTGTCCTGGAGCGACTGGAAAACGTGTTGAACGGTACAGTGAAGGATTCTGCTTTATAATCTGAAGGCTGATTTGAGGTAGAGCTCTTATTTATTAGAGGTTCGGGGCAAATCTAGAATCATAATTCAAATGCTCATTTGTGTTATCTGAAGAAGCCCATCTCTCAGTCCCAGATCTGATGAGGTGGTGTTTCCCATCAGCTTATAATGTGACGTGTTTTTCATTTTACTTGATCGTCTAGCCGCCAGAACAACATATGAATCATAGCTGTGTCTAAAACAGACAATTCCACCTGTTTTTGTTTTATCTTGTCCATTTCATGTTGATTTAATTATTAAATACCCTTACAGGAACAACTAATGTCTTTGTGTACATAAACGTTTAAGCCTTTATGTGACTCTGTTACCCTTTTTTTCATTGATTACGATGTGTGTGTGTGTGTGTTTGATATTGGGTTTATTTGAGTGATTTTTCTTCTGTGTTCATCAGAGCGATGATGATGATGATGATCTGTTTCATCTCTGAATGCACAGACGACACTAGCTTTTGGATCCAGCCATACAAGCGGGTGAATCTCATAAATGTCTGACTCATATTTCACCTAAAATCATATGCAATTATATTTTGCATAAGGAAAATAGGACCACCATCTTTGCATTGTCATCATAATTAAGCACATTTCCCCCCAAAATTCTTCTACTGTAATGATTTCCTGCCATAAATCATCATAAATTAAAGGCAGTACAACAAATATTGCCATAATGAATAATTCAACATTGAAATATAGCAGTTATTTCACATTGTGCAGTCATTTGGTATGTTGCCGTAATAAGAATTTAAATCAAATGTGCTTAATTGTCCATAATGTCACAATGCTAAACATCTTAATGGTCTTTAAAGAAATGTTAAAAAAAAACCTTATGATTCCCAAATTTCATACATTTTTCTTGTGGTTTTCGGGTGAAATATAACATAGGCATGTTTTTGCTTAGTTTTGTGAGATTTACTCAAACAGAATGTATTGGAAAATGTTACCAATGGGTTTGTTTTAATTGCGTTTTGTTAAGATTAAGGGGTTCTAGAAAGCGCTTGAGTGAAGAGAGAAAATAAAGTGATGGAGAAATGAATGTAGGCATGAAGGAATTAAAGATACAAATGTCACTATTGATTGTAAAATACAGATTTTTTGCCTCACAACTACAAAAACACGCACTTGTTTATTCTCACACAGACACAGGTGTGTAGTTTCTGTGTTTACACCACATATGAATGTGAACCCACCTTTGGCTGTCCTGTTTGTCATGATTACTGATGATTTGTGATGCCTTCCTCTCACCACATGTAATGTACGCCTCACTGGTTAGATTGTGCTGCAGTTACACAAGTTGCCCTGCACTGATCTGTGAACAGCGCCCCCTGTCTTGATCAGAAGTCGTAGCGTTGTAGAAGAAACCCTTTGTACCCAGATCAGCTGTGAAGGGAAACGTCTACCAGCTCTGTAGAATGTAGCCGTGCCGCCCAAAGTCCTTCCTCAGAGATGCGTTTCACTTGTGAAGGGGCCAACCTCATGTATGTTTTAATAAAAGGTTCGGAATAAACTGCTTTTCAAACCAAATGAATGTGTTTGTGTCGTCTTTAATATTCTAGCTTGACAGAGAAGATATTTTGAAGAATATTGGTAGCCAGACAGTTGATGGGTCCATTGACTTCCATAGGGGAATAAAATACTATGGAAGTCAATGGCTACCATGACCTGTCTGGTTGACAACATTCCTCATAATATTTTCTTTTGTGTTCAACGAGAGACAGACACTTGTACGGGTTTTGAACAACATGAGGGTGAGTAAATGATGACAGAATATTCACTTTGGGTGAACTAACCCTTTAAAGCATATCCGTCTGTCTGTCCAAATATATATAACATTAAATATTGATCTATTAAAAAAACACCGGTCAGGCATATTATTATGACAGGTGAAGTGAATAACACTGATTTTCTCTTGTACTGTTAGTGGTTGGGATATATTAGGCTGCAAGTGAACATTTTGTCCTCAAAGTTGATGTGTTAGAAGCAAGAAAAATGGGCAAGCGTAAGGATTTGAGCGAGTTTGACAAGGGCCAAATTGTGATGGCTAGACAACTGGGTCAGAGCATCTCCAAAACTGCAGCTCTTGTGGGGTGTTCCCGGTCTGCAGTGGTCAGGATCTATCAAAAGTGCTCCAAGGAAGGAACAGTGGTGAACCGGCCACAGGGTCATGGGCGGCCCAGGCTCATTGATGCACGTGGGGAGCGAAGGCTGGCCCGTGTGGTCCGATCAAACAGACGAGCTACTGGAGCTCAAACTGCTCAAGAAGTTCTGATAGAAAGGTGTCAGAATACACAGTGTATCGCAGTTTGTTGCATGTGGCGGCATAGCTGCAGACCAGTCAGGGTGCCCATGCTGACCCCTGTCCTGCCATAAATCATCATAAATTAAAGGCAGTACAACAAATACTTCCATAATGAATAATTCATCATTGAAATATAGCAGTTATAGCAGTTACCACTGCCGAAAGCACCAACAGTGGCACGTGAGCATCAGAACTGGACCACGGAGCAATGGGAGAAGGTGGCCTGGTCTGATGAATCACGGTTTCTTTTACATCACGTGGATGGCTGGGTGTGTGTGTCGCTTACCTGGGGAACACATGGCCCCAGGATGCATTATGGGAAGAAGGCGAGCCGGCGGAGGCAGTGTGATGCTTTGGGCAATGTTCTCCATGTGGATGTTACTTTGACACGCACCACCTACCTAAGCATTGTTTCAGACCATCTACACCCTTTCATGGAGACGCTATTCCCTGGTGGCTGTGTCTCTTTCAGCAGATAATGCTCCTGACACAAAGCAAAAATGCTTCAGGAATGGTTTGAGGAGCATAACGAGTTTGAGGTGTTGACTTGGCCTCCAAATTCCCCAGATCTCAATCCAATCGAGCATCTGTGGGGTGTGCTGAACAAACAAGTCCGATCCATGGAGGACCCACCTCACAATTTACAGGACTTAAAGGATCTGCTGCTAACATCTTGGAGCCAGATACCACAGCACACCTTCAGGGGTCTAGGGGAGTCCATGCCTCAACAGCTCAGGGCAGTTTTGGCAGCAAATGGGGGACCAACACAATATTAGATCATAATGTTATGCCTGATTGGTGTATATAACAGTATATATTGTGTATTTTGTGTATTGTCTGTGTCCATTTATCCATCTATCTAGCTATTACACCTTAGCAACATTATTTTAGGGGACTAAATTTAGGATATGTTTACACGACAACGATGGGGGAAAAATATTTGTGTACATTCCCGTCACACAGATCTGCGAAAACATCTAAAAACGCTAATGATGTCACTTTGTAAAGAAACACTACATGCCTATAGATAGACTGAACACGTGAGGCGCACGGATCACAGTTTTCACAAATTTGCATTTTGTAGTTTACACGGAGACGATAACGGTATCGTTTTGAAAAACTTTGAATCCCGTTTTCAAAAGTTTCAGGCCCCCAAAACGTTGTTAATATGGAAATGAACGGCCATAACACATAAAAAGTGTTCTGTTTTTATTTGAAAAGGTGTCGTGTAAACGGACCCTTCGTTACACTCACTATTGGAGCAGCACCCGGCTCGTTTGGTTCGTATAGGCATATGTGGACATGACAGTTGCACTCAGATCCACGACAAAACAATCGCTCCGGCCCAATTGAAAACGATCTCTGGAGAAAGCAGTCCGACCCAACGATCATACTTCATAACAGCAAATGTATTATATAAAAAGCAGCAGTGAAAGCAAATTGAAAACATTTGAAAACCAAAGAGCGCTTATTCATCTTAAAATGTTTAATTGCTCTTCTCCGTGCATTGCAAAAATGCGGTCCGAAGCCTTGCTTCCCACTCTAAGGCTATATAATAATCCAGGGAAGACGGCTACATTCGTATAGTGTTTGCGTGTGTCTGTCAACACTTAGGCTACAACACTTACAGATAAGACCCAATAGCGAACTTGTCAATCATCTTGATGATTTTCATCCGACTCTGACTGAATCGTTACATCCCTAGTGACTTGCATAAACACATTTTGGTACACTTTGAAATGTTGCCATGAGAAAGTGAACCGAACCGAAATTAAGTCCTTGTTTTGTAACGAAGTAAACAATCTACAGGTCTGAAAGTGCCCCACGGGTCTGTTTACAAGACACCATTTTTAACTAAAAACCCAAACTTTTGAAAACTGGAAGTTTTTGAAGACGATACTTGTATCCTCTTTCAAGTAAACTACAAAAATGTGAATCTGAAAACAGTGAGGTCATGCGTATGATGTGTTTATAGGTGTGTAGTGTTTCTTTACAAAATGGCATGCCCATCTACTGGCCTGTCAGCAGAATACAGCGTTTTAAGCGTTTTTGCGGATCCATGTGAATGTGGATCGTTTTGACAACGCTGTTATCAGTACAGGAAAATCTCAAAGGAAAAGCTTTTCCATTTTTTGTACATCATTGCCAAGTTTGAGAGTGATAATATTCTTCTGCAGCTCAGAACGTTAGATCCCTTGACTTTGATAGTCAACTACTGGGGCAACTGTTTGTTTTAAAATCAAGGTTTGAGATTGGACCTCTGTGCAGCACACAACACACAGTTCAGTGATTTAATGCACATTTGCACAGCATTAAACTGACATTAGTATCTTTGTACACTAAAGCGACATTGACCCCTGCACTGCCACATTTGCTTTCAGTTTCCAACCGCTTTAAAGTTCATCAGATAACGTTTGGTGGGCAGCTCTGCAATCCCCCTCATGTCACATGCAGAAACGCTGAAGTTTGAGTGTCAACTTCCTGTCTCTGCTGCCTGTCTTTTGACTCTCGAAGCCCTCGCATGAGGAAACCAGAGCAGCGACGGCAGTGTGTGAAACAGGTCGGTGAAATGTGCTAGTTCGAATTCACCAACGTAAAGAAAATGGCTGCCAGCACAACCCTACGCCCGAAAAGCGTTGACATCGGCAGCCATGTCTTTGGTAAGTTCCTCTATTGGAGCTTGGCTATATTAAGATTTAATCTTTATGTTAACAAAGGCAGGTCTATTCAGTTGATGCCTTAAGCTTGAAGGAGCCTCTTCTTTGTGGCCCATTTCTTCCTAAGATCTTAAGGAAGATGATGATATTTTTTAACCATTAGTTACAGTCCCTGACAAAAGTTGTGTCGTGTTTTGTAGAAACACCTGCTATTAACCTGACTTTTAATTCATCAATTGGTGTTAGAAATAGCTCATATGAAAAGCTAAAACCCTCTAAAATAATGTTTAATGCACTGAAATTAATAATTTTCACTGAAAAAAGATTTATCATTTAATCAAGACAGAAAGGTGAAATTTTGACAAGACAAACGTTTTGTCGCCTATACAGAAATTGAACAAATTTACTGCAAATACAAAAATATGTCAGCAAATTAAGTAGTGGTGCTGTGAGATCCAAATTTAATATCTTGTATGACTTCCATGAGCTTGAAGGACTGCATCCATGCGGTTTGGCAAGGATTCATACAATTTATTGATGACGTCATCAGGAATAGCAAAGAAAGCAGTCTTGAATGCCTCCCAGAGTTCATCAATATTCTTTGGTTTCGTCTTCCATGCTTCCTCTTTCATCCTACCACACATATGCTCAATGATGTTCATGTCTGGTGACTGGGCTGGCCAATCCTGGAGCATCTTGATCTTCTTCGCCTTGAGGAACTTTGATGTGGAGATGGAAGAATGCGATGGAGCACCATCCTGCTGCAGAATTTGGCCTCTTTTATGGTTGGGAATATAAGAGGTATAAGATTTCTTGGTATTTTAGACTATTGAAGTTACCTTCCACCCTGCAGATCTCTCTACACCCCATACTGGATGTAACCCCAGACCATGATTTTCCCCACCAAATGTCACTGTTTTCTGGGTGAATCTCGGATCCATGCGGGCTCCAGTAGTTCTCCTGCAATATTTGCGGCGACTGTGGTGTAATTCAACAGAAGATTCATCTGAAAAATCCTTCTGCCACTTTTCCAGCATCTATCCTTTTAGCAGGCTGTGGGCTTTGGCAAATGCCACATGTTTTTCAATTGTCTTTTGTTTAGTGCTAGCTTCTGGGCACTGATTCGACCATGGAGGCCATTTGAGACAGAATCCGACAAACTGTTCTGGGTGACACAGGGACTTCAGGTGACCAGGTCTCGTGGAGCTCTGCTGCAGTGGAAAATGGGCTGGCCTTGGATTTTCGAGCCAACAAACGGTCCTCTCGAGCAGTTGTCTTGCAGGGTCTGCCTGGCCTGGGTTCGTCATAAACGTCTCCAGTCTCTTCAAATCTTTTTTTTATCCTCTGTACTTGACGCTGAGACACTTTGAAGGTGTCTGCCACATCAGCAGTGGATCTGGTCTTCAGCCTCTTGATAATCAAAACTTTAGTCTCAGGGTGAATCTTAGGCATGTTTGCAGAGGTCTAGTTGCAGTTGATGTGAAGGTCTAGTGCACTGGGGTTCTTTTTATACACACCTGAGATCTAATTGATCCATTATTAGTCACAGGTGAAGCTCATGACAAGGCGACAACACTTATGTCTTTGCAAAAATTGACTCAATGGGCTTTACCAAGCTGTGAATATTAGAATATTTTTTGACAGTTTCATTTTGCACTGAAACATTATTACAAAAGCTGTTGGGATTAAAAATCTTGATAAGAAATATATTTCAGCGGCACTTCAGGTCAATTTGTACACAAGCGACAAGACTTTTGTCAGGGACTGTATACACTATAAAACAGTTTTGCAATTACAAGGCAGTTCAAAGAAGAGCAAGACTGTGTGCGGGTAAGTCTTAACCGGTGAACGTCTGAAGGAACTTGATCTGAGGATGACCTCTTTTCTTTCTCTCAGGTTCTTTCTCTCTGCTGTCCATTGGAACCGAATACACAATGACGGGGCCCATGCGCATCCACTTTCAGATCGGGCTCCTCAAAGAAGAGGTGCAGATCCCTGAGGGACACCTGGGCTTCCAGCAAGCCAAGCATCTCGCAGCAGAAATCATTGAGAGAAAGGTGCGGTGCAACCTCAAACATTTGATGTTTTGATCGAGCATGTGATGTTAACTTCACTCAGAACTAGTAGGCGAAATTAAAACTGTCATATTTACTTTAAATGCTCGAGCTCGTTACAGCAGGATTGATTCTGATTGGCTGTCAATGTTTTTATTGTTCATCAGCTGGATAAAATCGTTCTGAAAGTGATTCCATCGAGATTGTTTCTCTGTGCCGTTATCATTATAACTGTGGTGTAAACTCTGTTATTCTTCAACCATATCTTTATGGTTATCTTCATAGTTATTGTCCTTGGTGTGAATAGCTTTAGGTCTTTTCAGACTGCGCTTAACCCTGGGGTAAAGTAACGCGGGGTTAGCATTTTTAAGTGTTGACGTGCTTAACGGATGTCTTTAATGTCTGAGTGAACTGGAAGTTGCGACTGACTTCAGTATTGTGATGTATCTTCCTGAGTGAAATGGTACCTTAAATGAGGAAAAATAGAGGGTGTGGCTTGTTCTTTGCCTTTGGGAATTGATTGGATCTGGAAAAGTGTTGTTGTCAAAGCAGCAGACTGATGCTGTGTCCGAAATCGGATACTGTCCATCGAATGCACACTTCAGAATCTCGCCGGAAGTAGTAGGTCATCCAGGGACTTTTCGCCCACTTTTTTTTTCGAAGACTTTGTATTCGAACATGCTACTAATTTGGCGTACTGTTTTTCCGCATACTACATAGTAGGGAAGTATGAGAGGGAGAGGGAAGATCTACCCAAGCCTTTAAACTGACATCATCTGAGAAGGAAGGGGAAGTACAATTGCAGTACATTTAGGAAGAACGTGCATGAATTAATTGACTAATGTGCACTAACAAAATAAATAAGGAACATTTTGATTTCATGCTGCCTTTCAACGCTCAAGTATTTTCCAGCATGTCACGCATGACAAGGCACTCAAGTTAAAAGCTAAAAAAAAATGTCTCTAACCCAACGGTTAAAGACGTCCATCTAGCATGTGTTTACATTGTCAAACAGTGGAAAAGTGGCATTAGTCCACTTTTCCACATCAAGGAACTTTGCTGCCGTACCATGGGTGCAGCGGCGCAATTATATTACGCAGCGCCTGAAAATAGACTAACTTCCGTTAACATAATCAACGTCACAACCTGCTTACACAGAGAACATGCTGGGGACTATTTTCACTTATTGAGCAGTAGGCTAGATGGAGCTGTTTACCTTCAGTCTTTGTGCTAAGCTAGGCTAGCGGTGGAATAATCGTACTAATTTCCTGGTTAAAAAATTGGGCATGAACGGCCCCTTCAAGTAAAAATTTCAATTGAATGAGCTCCTATCACAACTTCAGAAGTGGGAAGTTGGACATTTCCGATAGCATTAGCAAGTGAAGGCGGCATAAGAAAAGGTACTCCGCCATCTTACGTAAACAAGACTTCCCAACTTGAACGCACCATTAGTTACAGCTGCTGAGCAACCGACATCCAATCACGTGCCTTGTATAAACAGTAATTTCAGCTTTTGATGGGGGGAAATGTCGAATTGTAAGAGAGCGCAACGATGAGATAGTTTCATTCTTACCTTTATAGTCTGAAAAGTCATACCCTCCTGCAATATATTGGTGCGTTCAAGTCATGTTGTAAAGAACGTATTTACGAGTTGAAAACACATGAACGCCACCACAAAGTCGTAAATACTAGCGGGGATTTTCTTTAAAGCTACACTGTGTAACTTTTTTAGTTTATTCTTAGCTAAAACACTTAGTTCTTTCAAAAATATATGTGCTCATTAATGTATATTTACTTTTTTAAGTAATAAAGTATTCTCGTAAGTGTATAATATGCCATTGAAAATACATACGGGTGAGGGGTTCGAATGCGTCGCCATGTTGCCCTCCATCTTGAAAGTACAGTAGCCAAAGAGGGACATACCCGTAAATTCAAGCTTCGCCTTTGGGGTTTTAACACTCGATGGCACTGTGTCGAATGTGAAGAGGGGGATTGCTTGAGACTGATATAGCCTACAATGTAAACTTTGCCTTACGCTAGTGATGTCGTACAATATACAGAATAACGACAGCACCGATAAAAG
The DNA here is from genome assembly GCA_023029165.1 of Gobiocypris rarus. Classification (NCBI taxonomy): domain Eukaryota; kingdom Metazoa; phylum Chordata; class Actinopteri; order Cypriniformes; family Gobionidae; genus Gobiocypris; species Gobiocypris rarus. The sequence continues at coordinate 51,238,366 of CM040912.1, read as the reverse complement.
TTACTTTACTAAGATTAGCTTGCATTGCCTGGGAACCTGATCGCTGATGTTAGCAATGGAATGGTAAAAAAAATAACGAAAAGGTAAAACTATTATTCATTTTACATAGATGTCATAACCTACATGTTAACTGACAAATTAAATAACTGCAAATTATAATAGTTTTCTAAAGTGACCTCATCACTTGATCGAACTGGAAGCCATGTTAATCTTGGACTAAATCAGCCACCGTAGGAGTTAAAACGAAATCGGAATTGAGAGGAACAGAAACTAATATTCACTGGATGGTCATTTACCTTTTCACCGCTAGATGGGGGAAAATATCACTCAGTGTAGCTTTAAGCCCCGATCTGTACGAGTTGGGGGCGTGTCAGTGAGAAACATGGCGGATTTAATGGATGCAACGTCTGTAGTTGGATATAATGGCCGGGTATTTAGCAGACACTGTCAGGCTTTGTCATTTACTTTAAACATAGAACTACTGCTCTGTGACAGGTATGATTTATTAGGGTTTTTTTCTCTCCAAAAACAGCTAGTCTTGTTTTGTCATTAATGTAGTGCACATTTACATACGAGTAATCATTTGAAGCTTACACAGCGAAAATAGCTTGTATTTAACCAAAATTACAGAATCTGGCACACGGTTGTCAGTACATTTGACACTACATATAATTTTGGTTTTAATTAGATTTTACCAATAAATAGGAAATAATAAACCTGGTGTCTTCCATGATTCCTGTCCATTCCAACAACAAAGCACTTGAATGCAACAAGCTCGTAATCACGACTTCTGAAGTGGGAAGTATTTCCGCAAGCACGTGAAGGCAGCAATGAACGCACATGATGCCGTAAACACAACTTCTCACCTCGTAAATACGAACATCTAAAGGAGGACTTGAATGCACCATTTGATGTGAGGATGCCCAATGATCCAGCCGTTATATAACCCTAACCCAGAGCCGGATTAGCCTCAATTATTATACATTTACAAAACGAAATTCATCAATTGTGCACAGCACAATTCACATTTACAAAATCAGATTCGTAAATTCAAAACACAAAAATGTTTAGGCCTAAGTAAAAGCATAAATATTTCCCCGTATGCTCATGCATATGCATCTTAAATAAATGTAAAATCTTTACACAGGTATGTTTATATCAAGTTCTTGAATTAATTTCCATCACACATTAATGAATGAAGTCATACGTATGGATGGATCGTTGAATCTGCATTTGCAAATCGTCACACGTTCGTGGGCTTTGAATTTTGAAAGAAAATCCTCCTCCAAAAAGAAAAAAAAAAATATTTATAAATCTCAACTATTCTTATACAGTCTGATCTAAACCTGACAGGAAGGTCTCAAATATACCACACACAAATTCAAAGCAGCCCACGCACTTGTGACGATTTTCAAATGCAGATTCAACGATCCATAAACATATAACATTATTCATCATAAATGTGTGATGGAAATTAATTCAAGAACTTGAAATGTCGGTGTAAAGATTTTACATTTATTTAGATAAGATGCATATGTGTGTGAGCTTTTGGGGAAATATTTATGCTTTTACTTGTGCATTTATGAATTGCGTTTTTGTAAATGTATTATTGCTGAGGCTGATCCGGCTCCATAGGGTAACGTCATGAATAATTGATGAGAGAATTTACATTTTTTAGTTTAGCACTATTCCCGCACATTATTGTGCATTCATGCAGTCAGTCAACACCCACACAAATAAACACACATTACTGACAATGACTTCAATCAAGGCGGCTTCCCTCAGTCAAAAGGTCAAGCGCATGCACACATGCAATCTGTACAAACCACTGTATTGTCTTTCTCCAACAAATGGTACCTTTTCATAGCCTTTCAGCTTTAAACAGGAACGTTAGCACGACTTGACCTGCAGATTGCCTAGAATCTTCAAAACATTTCCATTTTGAACAATGGTCTTGGTTTGACTTGTACGGGCTATGAAGTGAATGAACTATCATAATTCAATAATCTGCAGATGTTATCTGTCTATATTGTGTTTTTGAGAATCTTACCATTTTCAGAGACACATTTTGTCAGGCTGTTCGGGGTGGTTTCTAGGCAGTTGGTATAGGCCTTCGTATATGGTAATTACTTTGGCTAAAAAAAGAATTTGCGCCTGTTTGTTCTACGAAGATTCATGAAAGAAGGGGAAGTTAAAGGGTGTGTGTGAAGACACCACAAAATTAGGTGCTACTCAAACATTCACACAAACACACACATCTCAGCCCTCCTTCAGCATCTCTCCCCCTCCGGCCGCCTCTCTGTTTGTCCGCTGTGGTTCACAGCCTCTGCCTGTAACTTTCCAACCACAGACTCTTCCCCTAACACACACAAACACACACACACACACACACACACACACACACATGCATATACACCAATTTCTCTGATGCAGTTTCCACTGAAGTGGGACAGGATCATCACACACACACACTAACCTTTCTTATCATGGAATGACCTCCATACACACACGTACACACACAAACACCGCTCTCTCATATAACGTCATTCACACACAACATGCTCATATAGCCTACACATGTGTTCGCACTGGATCGCTAGCTTAATGCTCACTGCATACTTCACAGTACTTATTTTATAGTATCTATAATACTATGTGGAATCATATACAATGATAACTGCTACTTTTTTCATGATCTCATTGCATGTTTAATTTCAGTTATCTGTGTCTAAATATAGTGTCTTAACTTAAGTCTAATCACAATCTAGGGGATCTGTATGGAGATAGAACAGGTATAGTTTAGTTTAATTAGCTTTTATTCATTAGTGCAAGCACGTTGAAGCGGACCCCATCCGAATGATGGCCAAAACTTTACTGATGAATTATATGAAGTTTATCGTTTATCACACAAAAGATGAAGCGTCTGTTTTCACTCCTGGAAATCACTGTAAGAGTTGATTAAAACGCAGTACAAGAAGTGCGCATTAAAGTCTCATCCACAAACACTCTCTCCCTTGCATTATGATCAGCATACACAGCGAATTACACAAAAACACTCCTTACATGCCTTTTCAGGGGGTGATTAATAAAGTGGTAAACTTTATATCTAAAATACGGTGATGCATTGCTGACACACATTATGCCATAATAACGAGATGTCATCAATGCTGCGTTCTGGGCAGGTGTTTGAGCCTGTAAGTCAAGATGTCGTTAAAACGACATAATATCTCGTTATTACGACATAATTGAGTGGAAAAAATCATTTGTATGTGGGAGCAATCGCCGTAGTACAACAACTCCGATAAACTATTATAAAGTGCGCACTCTCCCTTTCATTGCTGCCGTGACCGGACTATAAGCTGGATCACGAATAGCTGATACTCCATCCCTGAGCTTGAACTCTTTAGTCCCTTGTTCAGGCTGTGCACCTGCATTGCTTACAAGACATTGTTACAGCTACAGCTGCTCGAGCACGGAGAAAATGGCGGACAGTGTGGGCAGAAACTATGCTAATACTATATCACATGCTTTCAGAGAACGGCTTACCGGAACAAAATCACTTGTTTGTCCTTTTTCACGTTTTCTGGGTTGGCCCCAGAAAACCAAGAAAAGCTTAATGTGCAGGTTCATATCCTGGTTCATATTTCTCATCATCTCATTGATCTCTTAATATCTTTGTCTTAGTACATTAAGCCACGTTAAGTGTTTTTCATTGTAAAGTGGGCATAAAATGAAAGTTGCAATAGTCCTTTCTTCGCTATTGTCCGAGTGAAACGGCTTCTCAAACAAGAACAAATGTTGTGCGGGGCTTGATTTTGTTAGCTGGGAATTGATTGGATGGTTGTGGTTTGCTATTGGTGGATGATACAGAGAAGAGATGACACTGCAAAAGGAGGGGATTTTGATTAACTCTTTCCTGCCATTGAGGGAATTTACTGGAAAGCTGTGTTTTCACTGTAATACGGTGGGGGGCGCTATAACGCATCTGTTCAATGAATCAATGAATGAAATGTCGACCCAGGACGAGCTCTAGGACTGTGAAGCTTTGGCGGTGGTGATGGACTCGATCTACTCCATGTTCGTCGTTCTGAATCCCATCCAGACTCAGTCTTGACACAATTTTCTCAGCTTTTGTTCAAAATGTTGCTTTTTTTAATGAAACATTCCCACATTCAAGTGTTGATAAAAAAGAATGCATGAAGCTAGAATGACACGTGCTGGCAAATGAGTCGCAGTGAGCAAAATTTTGTGAAATTTTAAGTTGTTCACATTCTCTATTAAAAACCCTTCAAACTATTTTTTGGAATCAGACAAAAAATGACTGAGCTACACATATTTGAAGTCGATAGAGTCAGCAAGGTTCATTTATGAGAAAAATCGAGTAGCAAATATACCTCAAAATCACTGGTAATGACACTAAATTTGGCAAAAAAGTCATATCTATAGGAAAAATCTATATTCAACTTTTTTCCTCCCAAAGCTACGACAGTTGTTTGATTAACATTATTAGGCAGACGGGCCCGTTTTTCCTGTGTTTTTGAAGCTTTGGTTGTGTTTACAGTGTGCAATATAACATGTGTTCATGTTTCGCATGTAAAAAATCACAGTATTTTTCACACAATTTACTTATCTGTATACCGCTGTTTTCACTGTCCTAAAAACGGCCTGAAGATTTCCTTGTTCTTTGAAGTCCCTCCTTCAGAAATACGTAAGTAGTTCTGATTGTGCCAGCGGTTCCCGTGTTGTGATTGGACAGCTGCTTAGTGCACGTTGCCCGGAAAGGTCACGCCTCTTACAGTAACGGGGAGATACATGCGCGCCATGTTATTGTAGACATGGCAACAAACACACTCTACAAACGCAACACTTCCTCAAGACCACATGGGAGAGCAACAAGACCACGCCCCCTTTTATGTGTATTCTTGTGGGCGGAGCTTAGTCTACAGACTGTTGTAGTGACGTCATTAAAGCAGGAAGTGCAGGGGTGTAGTCCAAACCGGCCATTCGCTGTAGGGTTTGAAAGGGAACTTCTGTTAAATAAAATATCTCGCTTGGCATTGAACTTTGAGCTTTATAATTTTACAGGTATTATTTATGCTCTAACAGCAACATTACACACTAACTAAAGTTTGAAAGATGGGATCACGAAGAACAGGACTTTTAAGACCTGTACCGCACGGATCTATATAATGCTGCACAACAGATGTTTTTACAACAGTTATACAGTAGTTAAACTTTTCATGGACAAGGGAAAGGCACTCCTCTGAGAAAATAAAGATACTTTTAGATGTTTAACTGCTATTTGGGGCATTGAGATCGCTAGAGGGCTTAATGAATTAAAAATTGACATTTTTCACTTGTTTTGCCTGTAGCTCAAAATATGTGCATTCTGACTCATTTTGCCAGCACAGGACACACACACACACACACACACACACACACAATACCCATCACAGGAGACATGCTGCATTTTTACTTTTTCAAAAAACATCACTTAGTCTGATTTATGACCTATTTTCCTCATGGGGACCAAAAAATGTCCCCACAAGGACAAGGATTTTGGATATTGCCATCTTTGTGGGGACATTTTGTCCCCATACTGTAGGGATTACCAGTCCACACACACACACACACTGCCCCTGCCCCTAAACCTACCCATCACAGGAGACATGCTGCATTTTTACATTTTCAAAAAAACTCATTTTGTATGATTTATAAGCTTGTTTCCTCATGGGGACCTCAATTTAGGTGACACGAGTCCCCATGAGTCTGTGTGCAGTCAGGTTTAAGTCCCCACCAGGATAGAAAAACATGAACACACACACACACACACACATTTATATAAAGCGGAGGGTCTTTTATTTCTTGAGCACCTTTTTTAAAGTACACTAGCGGGAAAAGAGTTTATCAAAACAAAAGTTTATGATAAAACAAAATTATAATGTGCACAGATAAATTATTTATAAAAAATACTGCAATATATTCCATTAAAAAAATAACAATAATTATCAATTTTGATCTTGTTTTACTGATAGAAATACTGCATATGAACACAAGTGCCCAGATCTTGCACTTTGTTCACATATCTTTGTTTTTCTTCTTTTGAGGGGTGAAACCCCCTGTTGAATATTTGCTAACTGTGCAGAGTGCACTGTATACTGCATTAGATGCATCATCCCGAGTGCTTCCAGAAAGCTCCAGTGATCTGAAAATGTAGTAAACGCCTCACACCTGCATGCATTCATCATACCACCGCAACAAAGCCACACTGACCGGCCTGAGAACTGACGGGGTGCGACGGAAATGCAGTTTGAGCATGCGTCTGTTTCTGTGAAGTTTTCATATGATGAGCGTGTCTGTGTTGAGGTTCTTCTCTGTGTTCAGTCTCAAACAGGAAATTGATTTTGTGTTTGAAGCTGATGTGGAAGGCCTCTCTTACATGGCAGTGCCATAAAACAGTGAATACTATGGTATTGAAAGGAAGTAATCAAATATGGTATTTCCAAAGTACTTGAGATGAGAAAAAACACTGTAATTTCACCGCTTTTAGTGCTGTCATTGAATTTTGGAAGTAACGCGTTAAAAGTAACGTGAGTTATGTAAACTGCGTCCTCTACTGTTTAGTAAAGGGCCTTCACATTTGCCAAAACTAGAATTTTTTTTATTAAAAACAAGCCCAGCCCAGAAAATATAATGCAAAAGTAATGTAACGGATTACTTTCTGTAAAAAGTAACTACGTAATACAATTAGTTACTTTTTTAGGGAGTATTTCAATATTGTAATGCATTAATTTTAAAAGTAACTTTTCCCAACACTGATCACAACCCCTATTTATAATATTATAAATAATATTTATTTATTTAGTTGGTCAAACTTTAGTTTAGGGTCCAATCTTTACTATTAACTAACTATTAAGTATGAAATTTGCTTAATTAAAACTGCTTTTTAATAGTTAGTAAGGTAGTTGTTAAGTTTAGTTATTGGTAGGATTATGGGATGTAGGTCATGCAGAATAAGGCATTAATGTGTGCTTTATTGTACTATTAAACAGACAATATCCTAGTAATATGCATGCTAATAAGCAACTAGCTTATAGTGAGAATTGGACCCTAAACTAAAGCGCCATTACAACACTCAAATCTCAATTATGTCAACTAAAACATTTGGTCAATTCATGTTTTCTACTTAGTAGATGTTTAAAAAGTTATTGCTGCAATTCACATCAATAATAAATAAATAAAATAATGCTAGTTATTTCTTTATTTTAGCCTGTTTATAGTGGCCCTCTGAAAGCATTCAAGTCTGTGATGTAGACTTAATATTGTTAACTTAAAAAAGCCATATATACCCCCCCCCCCAAAAAGCTCTAATGCCACAGTTTTAGTGCGGTCATTGAAACACTGCCCTCTAGTGCCGCAGTTCACAGTCTCCGTTTGACTCACATCCGTATAATTTGAGAAGCAAATGACTGACATTTCGAAGACCTGAGGCTGAGGCTGAAGCAGATGTTCAGCCGCTGCAGTGCCAGACAGATCTGACCCACTTTCACTCTCTCAGGTGAGGTGTCGATCAGCCTGATCTCACCGTGTCTCCTCATGTAGTGGTGTGACCTGCATGTGTGTGATTAGATGATCAGATGAAGAGTTTCTGTACTCAACGGTCTGTCACACAGTGTGTGTTTGAGTAGTGTTTGATTGTGTGTCTCTGTTTGCTGTATTTGTGAGGGCCAAACCTCTTAAAACCAGCTTGGTTCGTAAATAGGCAAAATTATGTTTTAATTAAAATATAATATGCGGTAGAAGTGTCCATCCATCCATCCATCCGTGACTTTTGATTGTGATGGTTAACAATATTTTCTTGTGTTATGATTGTGTTTCTGTTTATTTATTTATATGTATGTGTTATTTATTTAATATTTATTATAATTTTGTTACATAGCTATTTAACAGTATCTTTATTGTGTTTTGATGATTTTATTGTACTTACAACTATGTGTGTGTGTGTGTGTGTGTGTGTGTGTGTGTGTGTGTGTGTGTGTGTGTGTGTGTGTGTGTGTGTCTGTGTGTGTCTGTGTGTGTGTGTGTGTGTGTGTGTGTGTGTGTGTGTGTCTGTGTGTGTGTGTGTGTGTGTGTGTGTGTGTGTGTGTGTGTGTGTGCGTGTGTGTGTGTGTGTGTGTGTGTGTGTGTGTGTGTGTGTGTGTGTGTGTCTGTGTGTGTTCTCGAAGGCTCCGGAGTGCAATGTCAATGGTCTGGAGGAGAAGCTGCTGTTATTCAGACACGAGCCGAACACTGAGCAGATCTTACACAGACTCACGGAGAAACATGACATACGTGACGGAGATCTCGTGGAGGTGGTGCTCGCTGGTCAGTAAGCACACACAAACTCACACAAACACACACACACACACACACACACGCACACACAAACTCACACACACACACACACACACACACACACACACACACACACACACACACACACACACACACTGCCCCTGCCCCTAAACCTACCCATCACACACACACACACACACACACACACACACACTGCCCCTGCCCCTAAACCTACCCATCACACACACACACACACACACACACACACACACACACACACACACACACTGCCCTGCCCCTAAACCTACACACACACACACACACACACACACACACACACACACACACACACACACACACACACACACACACACACACACACACACACACACACACTGCCCCTGCCCCTAAACCTACCCATCACAGGAGACATGCTGCATTTTTACTTTTTCAAAAAACATCACTTAGTGTGATTTATAAGATGTTTTCCTCATGGGGACCAAAAAATGTCCCCACAAGGACAAGGATTTTGGATATTGCCATCTTTGTGGGGACATTTTGTCCCCATACCGTAGGGATTACCAGTCCACACACACACACACACACACACACACACACACTCTATACAGATGATGTTGACAGTTGTCAATCACTTTGATCCCTCTAGGCACGGCTTCAGTGACTGAGACAAAGTACCGCCCACATTCCTTAGTCGTCCAATCGTATCGCACACCTACGTTTTGTCACTACTGTGGTGAGATGTTATGGGGCCTCATCCGACAGGGCCTGAAATGTGAAGGTACAACTTCACCACATATATATATATATATATATACTGCATATACACTGGGAAAAAAGTCGCTGTTTGGGTTTAAATAGGCAAATCCTTAGAGTCTTTGATGGGATCATTATTGCAGTGATTATTGTGTTTCTAGCATGTGATATGTTTGGCAACAGTTGATGGAGTGTGTAGCTTTTCATTTCTTAAACTGCATTGCATTGTCAATACAAGACCTTGACCAAAAATGGATGCACCTCTTGATTTATCGAAATAAATGTTGTGATGTTATTTCCATTAGTTTCTGGTGAAGATCTTGTATTGAGTCCAGCACTCTGTAAAGTCTCCTCCAGCACATCCCAAAGACTTTCAGTGTAATTTAGGCTCTGGACTCAGAGGAGCCGATTCATGTGTGAAAATGATTCTTCATTCTTTTGCGATTTGAGCCTGAATTAATCTTGACATTGTCCTCCTGGAATATGGCCATGATGTGTCTTCCTACAGGGTTGTTTAAGAAATGAAAAGCTGCACACTCCATCAATGAGAGCTGGAAGAACTGTTGCCAAACATATCACATGCTAGAAACACAATAATTACTGCAATAATGCATCTTAAGCATTTGCCTATATAAACCCAAACAGTGACTTTTGTTTGGCCTGGGCAAAGTATAATGCAATTATGACTGCAGGAAATACTTAATATGCAATGAAAGAATATTGACGTTGTACTGTGACTTTATGCAGGCTGCGGTCTAGACTTCCACAAGCGCTGTGCGTTCAAGTTGCCCAACGATTGCTCTCGTGTGTTTCGCCGTTGCGGCCCGAGTCTGTCTCTGTTTCCTCCGGGACGTCCGCGAGCTGTGTCGCTCTCCAATCACACGGGAGGAAGCCTGGAGGAGGTGAGCGTCCACACCAAACACGCGTGTTTCTGTGAGCTGTTGGAAATGCCCCCTGAACATGTTCGTTTTGTCCATCAGATCAGCATGACGAAACCGTCGCGCTCTCGGCCGCCGTCCTGGGCCGATGTGCCGGTGTGTGTGGGGGTTTCTGAGGGGAAGGAGAGACGGCCGCGTGTTCCTCACACCTTCCACATACACACCTACACCAAACCCACCGTCTGCCAGTACTGCTTCCGGCTGCTCAAGGGCCTCTTCAGACAGGGGATGCAGTGCTCCGGTGAGAGGGGTCAAAGGTCACAGATTTATGCTGTGGCCCAATTCAACTAGCTCAACTAGCTCTGGATATTTCCATGGCGCTGCTGTCGAAGAGTAATTAGCCGGTGAAGTGGATTTACTTATGGAGCCAAAGTTTCTCAGAGCCAAAGTTTCTCAGAGCCAAAGTTTCTCTTTCATTCTTAAAAATGAAGGTTCTTTATTAGAATCTGTGGTTCCATTCCATGGAATCTTTCCATTCCAGGTTCTTTATTGTGGAAAAGGGTTGTTTAGATGTTTCAAATGGTGTTCACACTAAGAAAAAAGGGTTCTTTTAAGAGCTGATCTGTAAAAGTAATCTCACAACTGTGCTTGGATTTGTCGAGATTTTAAGAAGGTATTTTTAGTAGAAAGTCAACATTGATACTGAGAACTTCTGAGCAACATCTGAGCACTAACATGTTTCTGTTTCTCTCCAGACTGTAAGTTTAATTGTCATCGCAGGTGCGAGTCTCTCATTCCTCCCGAGTGCAGGGGTGAGAGAGCAAACGGAGAAGGTCAGTTTCATTTACCTATGAAAAAAGTTTGTTTATTTGTCCCACACAAAAGAGACATTTCTGATACACTTCATGTTAAAGTGTCTGTGCTACAGTGTAATTATATATTTAAGTACAGAGTAATATTAAAACCAACATGTATTTACTATAGGGTTAGGGTAAGGGTTTGATTTGGTTTAGGGTTAGTGGCATGAAATTATGCATCGTTTATAGTTATTACTATAGAAACTACATGTAACATGTGAAACAAGGACACTGTAGGATAAAAAATCAGATTTATGTAATTACTGTAATGTAGTATTCTCATGTAATGCAACATAAATTGAAGGCGGTGTAAAATGCATGTTGAAAATGCAATTAAAATATATATAGAACAGCGGTTCTCAAACTTTGTTGAGCACAAAATGCCCAAAATACTGATGAAAGTCAATATTAATATGAACATTTGTGGTAAATTAAGCTTTCTTGATCCAAATGTTAATGTGGTCAAGATAATGAAATATATAGATATAGAAAGCTTGGGGTCAGCAAGAAATGAATACTTTTATTCAGCAAGGGTGCATTAAATGAATCAAAAGAGACAGTAAAGACATGTATAATGTTATAAATATTTATATTTTAAATAAATGTTCTTTGTTAGAGCTATCTATAAGAATCCAACAAAAAATGTATCACAGATGTCATAAAAATATGAAGCAGCACATTGATAATAATCAGAAATGTTAATGCACCAAATCAGCATATTAGACTGATGTGTGAAGGCAGGTGTGTTGACTGTTTTCAGAGGCGGAGGCGAGTCCGGAGTCGGAGGAGAACGCGGCAGTGGTGTCCGTAAACGCTCTGTATGAAGAGCTGCGATATAAAGACCCGCCGCCCGCGGAGCAGATGATGGCGCTGCAGCCTCGCGTCACGTAAGGATTCAGATCACACCTAATCCATGAAGCACTTCAGAGAGAGATGTTCACATCTGTGTGTGTGTGTGTGTCAGGCCGTGCTTCAGCAGTAATATTCCTCTGATGCGAGTGGTGCAGTCTTTCAAACACAGTAAGAGAAGAGCCAGCGGAGTGCTGAAGAAAGGCTGGTTGATCCACTACACCAGCACGGACACACTGGTGAGAAGCTCTTCTCGATTCATAGAATACATATCATATATATAAACACGCATATACTGTTCAAAAGTATGGGGTCAGTACGAGTTTCTGCTCACCAAGACTGCATTAATTTGATAAAAAAATACAGAAAAAAATTGAAATATTATTACGGTGAAAAATATCTGTTTTCTGTGTGAATATATCATAAACTGTCATTGATTCCTGTGATCAAAGATGAATTTATCTTCATTCCTCCAGTGTTCAGTGTCACATGACCCTTCAGAAATCACTCTCATATGAGGATTCACTGCTCAAGAAACATTTATGTCGCGATGCTTCATATTTTTTTGAAAGATATGAGATTCTTTGATGAATAGAAAGTTCAAAAGAACAGCGTTTATATGAAATAAATGTATTTTTTAACATTATAAATGTCTTTTCTGTCACTTTTGATCAATGTAATGCATTCTTGCTGAACAAAAGTACTAATTTCTTAATACATAAAAACTTTTGATCCGTAGTACAGTGCCCCTAAAGGGACATGGTGATGATATGAGCATTGACACATCATTTTTCCTCCCATCTTCCGTACAACGATGTGTGTTGTCACAGGTGGTTATATATAAGTAGCACACAACGAAGAAATCAGTCTTTAATTATAAATCCAAACCAGGGAAACACTCCCTGACATAACACTCCCCACTGAAGAGGCGCATCCTTGTACATGTAACAACTGAGGAGAGGGGGCTCTGGAGGAGATGTGGAACAAAATAAAAACAGTTCCAGGGAATTTCAATTCAGACAATTCAGTCCATGGGAGAGTTGGAGGGTTGGAGGAGCCAGGAGCAGGAAGAGCCAGATGGTGGTCCAGAGATCAGCCAGGTCAAGGCCCCAGGGCGGAGTCCAGGGAGGAACCATGGTGGAAACTCGACAGATGACACTTTTGGGATGACCAACGGAGATGTAGCCGCTGGAGAACCCAGGTGAAGCTGAAGAGCCCGTGCAACGTCGATGGCATTGGAGACAAAGGTGCAGCCGTGGTGGCGAGCATCCGAGGTGGAACCAGGGAACTGATGCGGAGACCGTGGGACAGGGGATGAAGGCGGAGCCGGGACAGGCAGGATGACGTCTGACCAAGGAGTCAAGGCGCAGATGATGTGCACAGGCCGAGGTGGAGCGATGGATCCTGAGGGTGGAGGAGGAGCCAGGGGATCCTCCATACTGGGCAGAGCTGGCGACCTGAAGCGCTGAGGTAGATCCACCCAGAATGGAGAAGGAGATGCAAAGGGGCTGGTGGGAAACAGCAGAGACAGGGAAGAGGAACTGGCCGTTAGAGGAGTGGGAGCCTAGGAGGGATCACAGATGACATAGGGCTGGGCAGAACCAGCAGGAAAACAAGAGACACCATGCTCTTCCTGCTCCTGGCTTCATCACAGGGACTCCACTCCACTGGTTTGAGTCTTACCTCACAGGTAGGTCTTTCAAGGTTGCCTGGAGAGGTGAGGTATCCAAAGCACATCGACTGACCACGGGGGTTCCTCAGGGCTCAGTGCTGGGACCTCTACTCTTCTCCATTTACACTACGTCACTGGGACCCATCATACAGGCACATGGCTTCTCATACCATTGCTATGCTGATGACACTCAACTCTATCTTTCATTTAAACCAGATGACCCCACAGTAGATGGACGCATCTCAAGCTGTCTGGCAGACATCTCGGCATGGATGAAAGAACACCACCTTCAGCTCAACCTGGCAAAGACTGAGTTTCTCGTCTTCCCTGCCAATCCCACTCTACAACACAACTTCACCATCCAGCAAGGTTCATCTCTGATTACCCCCTCAGGGTCGGTCAGAAATCTCGGTGTAATCTTTGACGACCAGCTGTCCTTCAAAGAGCACATTTCAAAGACAGCTCGATCATGCAGGTTTGCTCTGCACAACATCAGGAAGATCAGACCGTTCCTTACAGAGCATGCAACACAACTTCTCGTCCAGGCCCTTGTCATTTCTAGGCTTGACTACTGCAATGCGCTTCTCGCTTCGTTGGTGGTGGATGGCTGGGATCTGGATGTGGAGTGGGGCTGGTGTAGTCCTCTTCCAGGCCGAGGGTGAACGGAGAGTTGTTGTTCACCAGCACCCACTCCACAAATTCAGCAAAGTCTTCCCTTGGTCCGGGTAGTCAGGCATGCTAGATGGATAAAGGTCCTGCGTGTAATCTTCCAGAGGATGGTCTCCCTGCTCCAGGCAGAGAAGTTGCAGCGGAAATAATCACTGTTTTTAGTTCATGTCTTCTGTCACGGGCGGTTATATATAAGTAACACTCAGAGATGATGGAATCTGTCAAATGTATGTGCATGTATAGATAGGTAATATTTGTTTTTATGTTGTTGTTTGCAGAGAAAGCGTCACTACTGGGTATTAGATGGGAAAAGCATCACCCTGTACCCGAATGAAACCAGCAGCAAGTACTATAAGGTTTGTTTATTTTTTATACTGCATCATGTCACCTTCAACACATTAACACTTCATGATGAAATACACAGCTGTATTGACACATAATTCCCTTTCGTGTCGTTCTGAACATGCAGTGTGTGTGTGTGTGTGTGTGTGTGCTTGATTTCAGGAGATCTCTCTGTCAGAGGTGCTGCAGGTTCGAGGCCCGCCTCAGCTCACGGTTCCAGTGTTGCCAGGCAACAGCGAGCACTCGTTCGAGCTGCTGACGGGATCACTGGTGTACTGTGTGTTCGCGGATCAGGACGGATCGTCCTGGGAATCGGCCCTCAAACTGGCCCTCAGACCGGTTCAGGGCACCGCATGCGAAACGACAGACGCCACCGGTGAGAGCAACAACACGCAAGCTATTAGCGAATCTGTGGCTCCAGAGAATATAAATAAGCCTAATCTTGATAAATAGTTTTATATGTCCCAGATAGCAGACAAACCCTTAATCAACGTTGAATCAATGTTAATGCATCAACTAAAATATCATTGAATCAATGTTGAAATTGAACATTGATTTTTCATCAGGTTTGCACCCTGAAATAATGTTATTTCAATGATGAAAAATAGATCAAGATGGGCATAAAATCAACATTTTTTCAACTTCAATTAAATCACTTATTTAACATTGAATCAACATAGAAACACTTTCAAATCAATCTTGCTTTATGTACAGCTGGATTCTATGCCAGGTAATGGTCTTATTCATTTATTCCTTTCATTCAGAGACCATGTATGGCTGCAAATGATATGATTTTGTATCAAAAAGTCACTCAAAGCAACATCCTTCAGTTCACATGCAAATGCATTTATTTATGCCCCACAATTACAACAGGAAATCTCACATTGACTTAACATAATACTAATGATAATCAACTGGTGTATCTCATTGAGTTCAATTGGGTACATT
>CM040912.1:51010543-51220543 GCA_023029165.1 Gobiocypris rarus | reverse complement strand
TGTGTTGTGTTTGTTGCTTTTGTTGTTGTTATATCTTCCAGACGTGTGTGTGTGTGTGTGTGTGTGTGTGTGTGTGTGTGTGTGTGTGTGTGTGTGTTTCAGAAACTGTCTCATCCAGGAGTCATTTGTTTAGAAGGCATGTTCGAGACGATGGAATACACTTTCGTTGTCATGGAGAAGCTCCACAGTGACATGTTAGAGACGATTTTATCTCACGAGAACGGCCGTCTGCCTGAACGCACCACGCGGTTCCTCGTCACTCAGGTAATGAAGAAAACACTCGGCACTCTTTAGTCACGTTTTTGGGAGATGAACCAAATGTTACAATTCCTTAAGCTGTCTTCAGGTTTTATACCCTTAATAGCTAATATTTCAGAAGGTTATTTTACTCTCTTCTGCTCACCAAGGCTGCGTTTATTTGATCAAAAAATACAGTAAAATACTGTAATATTCATAAATATATTGCAATTAAAACAACTGTTTTCTATGTGAATATATTGTAAAGTGTAATTTATTCCTGTGATCAAAGCTGAATTTATCATCATTAATCATTAAGAGTCACATGACCCTTCAGAAATCACTCTCAAGAAACATTTATGATTATTATCAATGTTTAAAAACAATGTTTTGCCTGAACTGCAGAATAATCCACTTCCTATCGATCTTCTTCATACACTCTTAACCCTCCCATTGCATTCGGGTTTGTTTTGACCTGGAAGAGTCCTGAGGCCTGTACCATGAAGCCAGTTTAGCTGGCTAGCCAGATATGTTTAAGCTTAGTTTACCAAGCCTGGGTTTTAAGTACCATCAAAGTGGTTTGGCTTTTAGCAGTGTTCATCTCCATAGCAACTTACGCTCCGCAGCTAACCTGCTCCGGAGCAGCTTATGTTCGGGATAAGAGATCGCAAACTGAATTTGAACCAATCAGCTGTGAGCAAAGTGACTCATCTCTGATGCAATAAAGCCACGCCCCCTGTTTCTCTTGCTCCAAATTAAAGGTCACTACATGATTATATATTGTCTAATGATGATTACTTAATATAATAATTGTACAATTATAAATTACATAGTAAAGTATGTTCAATATATATATATATTAAACATAAAAGCAGACTTGGTGAGCACAAGAGACTGCTTTAAAATATATATATATATATATAAACACACACACACACACACACACACACACACACACACACACACACATTATATATATATATATATATATATATATATATATATATATATATCACAACTATTTTCTTTATTTATCCTCTTACATGGAACATTATTTTCTTCTTTGTAAATGCTTTTAAATTCTTTATACATACTTCAATATCTTTATCTTCAGCAAAAGAGTTTTGAATCACGTTAGCTCTCTCGGGAGAAATGAGTCACACGTTGCGTTGAATTGTGATTGGCTGCTCACTGCTGATGTCACACTTTCATGTGCACGCGCTCCACAAACTCAGGATCAAAGCCTGAGTTGACAGAGAGAGTTGATGATCAGCATCATGGGACCAACAAAGCCTGAATTGATTGGTTTGGTTTTGTCAACTCAAAACTAATCCTTTAACCCTGAGTTTGTTAAACTACCATCATGGTACAGGCCTGGATTTATTCAAAAACCATAGTTTTTAGTATGAAAATTAAACTTGGGATACGTGTTAAGATTGTCAAAATACACTTTTTAAAAAAAATATATATATATAATCATTTAACCCGTCCACACAGAGACGCGTTTAGTTGTATACGAAAAAATGTTGTATCGTTAGATCCGGCGTTTTAGGAGCATGAAACCGATGTAAAACATGGTAACATTCAAAACTTTAGTGCATTCACTCATTAATGAGAAGTTACTGATCAGATACAATATGGTTTTAGTTACAAAATATGAAGTTAGACTGTTTTATAAGCTCATGTTCCACCGGGTCCAAACTGACCCGGAAATGAAACCGGTGCTTATCAAGCCATTTCAAGGGTTTCGAATAAAGGTTCTTTACTGGCATCAATGGTTCCATTTAGAATCTTTAACATCTATGGAATCTTTCCATTCCACACAAGCTTCTTTAGATTTTTAGAATGTTCTTCACACTAAGAAAATAACAGTTCTTTTTAGAACTGCTCACTGAAAGGTTCTTTGAGGAACCAAACATGGTGGTTCTGTGGCAATGCTGTGAAAACCCCTTTTGGAACCTTTATTTTTAAGAGTGTGAATCAATGAGGACTCAAGAAGTTTTAATCTTGCTGTGCTGACCTGTTGATGTGTTGTCGGCAGGTTCTGGAGGCTCTGCGGTACCTGCACCTGAGGCACATTGCTCACTGTGACCTGAAACCAGAAAACGTGCTGCTGGCGTCACCTGAGCCATTTCCTCAGGTCTGATACTGTCATGCGATTATCAATTACTTTGACAGCTGAAGTCTAGAACTGCATGGGACCCATATTCATATATTGCTTTATCACAGCTCAAAACAAAGAATGCAAACATTTGAAATGTATGCATTTAAAGTCATTTGCATAAAAGCATCTGCTAAATGTGTAAATCACTTGCTATCCACAAATCCATGACCGTGGTCTCTGTTTCAGGTCAAACTGTGTGACTTTGGTTTCGCTCGCATCATCGGAGAGAAGTCGTTCCGGCGCTCGGTCGTCGGGACCCCTGCGTACCTGGCCCCCGAGGTCATCAGGAGTCATGGTTACAATCGCTCTCTGGACATGTGGGCCGTGGGGGTGATTTTATACGTCAGTCTGAGTGGGACGTTTCCCTTCAACGAGGACGAGGACATTAATCAGCAGATCACTAACGCGTCGTTCATGTATCCGCGCCAGCCGTGGTCCCTCATCTCGCTGGAGGGTGAGAAACAGCTGAATGATGCTGACCCTGAGGGGTCACAGAGGGCTAAAGGGATGGGGCACCAGAAATCACTTACTCTCATGGATTTAAAAACGTGTGCTGTCAAATCGATTTGCGATTAATCACATCTAACATACGTTTATAAATACTGTATATATGTACTTATAAACGTATAAATATGTATATTATATATAGACAACACACACACATACTGTACACACGTATATAATTTACAGGTGGGCATAGATTAATCTAGATTAATCTCATCAAAAATAAAAGTTTGTGTTTACATAATATATATGTGTATGTTCTGTGTATAATTAATTTGTATATATGAATACACAAACATGCATGTATATATTTAAGACATATTTGCATGTACATACTGTATATATATTTATATAATTTATCTTATAAATATAATTATTTTATATATAAATATAACATATTTTTCTTAAATATATACATGCATGTGTGTGTATTTATATATACATAATAATTATACACAGTACACACTCATATATTATGTAAACACAAACTTTTATTTTGGATGAGATTAATCTATGACCACCACTAATATAATTACACCACAATGTGGCGAATAATTTAAATTAACGCATTAAATCGACAGCTCTATATATATATATATTACATGCGATTAACTGTATATATATGCGATTAACTATATACAGTACCTATCAAAATATTTTAATAACATTTTTAATGCTTTTGAAAGAAGTCTTCTAAATAATAAAATATGCAGGAAAAACTGTAATATTGTGAAAAATTAAAGTAATTGTTTTCTATGTGAATATAAAGTGTAATTTGTTCCTGTGATCAAAGAAAGTTAAATCAATAGTATTCATTTGCATTTATCATTTATTAAAGCATTTATTTGAAACCTTTTGTAACATTATAAATGTCTTTCACTGCGGATCCATTTAATGCATCCTTGATGAATGAACTTATTAATTTCTCTGGTTTGAGAATTAACTTATTAACTCTCTCTCTCTGTCTCTCTCTGTCTCTCTCTGTCTCTCTCTCTGTCTCTCTCTCTGTCTCTCTCTCTCTCTCTCTCTCTCTCTCTCTCTCTCTGTCTCTCTCTCTCTGTCTCTCTCTCTGTCTCTCTCTGTCTCTCTCTGTCTCTCTGTCTCTCTCTCTGTCTCTCTCTCTGTCTCTCTGTCTGTCTCTCTCTCTCTGTCTCTCTCTCTCTCTCTCTCTGTCTGTCTCTCTCTCTCTCTCTGTCTCTCTCTCTCTCTCTCTCTCAGCGGTGAATCTGATCAATAACCTGCTGCAGGTGGTGGTGAGACGCAGGTTCAGTGTTGGCAAAGCCATGGGTCATCCCTGGTTCCAGGTCAGTTGACTAAAACAACAGTGATTAGGGTTCATTTCAGTGCACTGCCTGGATGAACGCAGTATCATTAATGCATGTCTTGTCCGTGTTTGTCCTGCTGCAGAACTTCCAGATGTGGTGTGACCTGCGGGAGTTCGAGCAGCGGATGGGAGATCGGTATCTCACTCACGAGGCGGACGATGAGCACTGGAGATCCTACGCCCTGGAGAAAGGACTCAGTTTCCCAGAACATTTAGCAGAAGTAGCAAATGAAGTGCAGAAAACAGCTGTATAGATTTTATATTAATGTAACTGTGAATATTGTATTATATGAGCGACTCTGTGAATCTGCTGTGATGTATCCAATTGTTTTGGTGTGATTTAATATTTGTGAATAAAACAAGAAACCTTGAGGTTTGTTTCTTCAAATCATTACTAGAATAAATTATAATAAATTAAAACATTTCTGGCTAACCATCGTAACAAAAATAATTACAAGACTAGGTTAGTTTGTTGGTATTTTTTTCGATTTATTTATTTATTTATTTTAATTAAAGCTAATCCTAAATTATTAGCGCCTCTCCCACACGGGACTCTTATTGTATTATTGACATTTTCTCGTTCCTTACTGGGACTTTTATTATATTTCGTTTGCTGAGCGCGGAACTTCCGCGTACGTCATTGTCAGCGTGCGAGATGGACACAAACACATCAGCGAAGGTGAAGATTAATTATTTTGAAAATAAATACTATGATCACAAGTAGTTAGTGCTTTAATTACACGAGGTCGTGTTTAATTAAAATTATTTGTGAAGTAAGAATATTAGTTGGTCAGCTGTATAATAACGTCTTTCGTTCAAGTTAAATGTACGTTAATATTATAACGTAAATTATATCATAAGTATCAGCGCAATTTTCATAACGTGTTATCACAGTTATTTACCTCTTCATTTTTACATGCTGTTGCAGTCTTGTATACTTGATTTATTTCGACTTATGAAACTGGCAAACAGATTCAGGAATATTATGATTATGCCCGGACATAATTATGATTTTTAATGTCTGACATGACAATGTTCTGCAGTGCGACAGGCTAAACGTCATACAAAACTCATCTAAACTTCCTCTAAACTGTCATACATGCCGTTTATCATCAGCTCAATAATATATAGTACAGTTTTGAGCTCATCAGGCATAACATTATGACCTAATATTGTGTTGGTCCCCCTTTTGCTGAGCCGTCGAGGCATGGACTCCCCTAGACCCCTGAAAGTGTGCTGTGGTATCTGGCTCCAAGATGTTAGCAGCAGATCCTTTAAGTCTTGTAAATTGTGAGGTGGGTCCTCCATGGATCGGACTTGTTTGTTCAGCACACCCCACAGATGCTCGATTGGATTGAGATCTGGGGAATTTGGAGGCCAAGTCAACACCTCAAACTCGTTATGCTCCTCAAACCATTCCTGAACCATTTGTGCTTTGTGTCAGGAGCATTATCTGCTGGAAGAGCCACAGCCACCAGGGAATAGCGTCTCCATGAAAGGGTGTATGGTCTGCAACAATGCTTAGGTAGGTGGTGCGTGTCAAAGTAACATCCACATGGATGGCAGGACCCAAGGTTTCCCAGCAGAACATTGCCCAAAGCATCACACTGCCTCCACCGGCTCGCCTTCTTCCCATAATGCATCCTGGTGCCATGTGTTCCTCAGGTAAGCAACGCACACGCACCCGGCCATCCACGTGATGTAAAAGAAAATGTGATTCATCAGACCAGGCCACCTTCTCCCATTGCTCCGTGGTCCAGTTCTGATGCTCACGTGCCACTGTTGGTGCTTTCGGCGGTGGTCAGGGGTCAGCATGGGCACCCTGACTGGTCTGCGGCTATGCCGCCCCATACACAACAAACTGCGATGCACTGTGTATTCTGACCCCTTTCTATCAGAACCAGAATTAACTTCTTGAGCAGTTTGAGCTCCAGTAGCTCGTCTGTTTGATCGGACCACACGGGCCAGCCTTCGCTCCACACGTGCATCAATGAGCCTGGGCCGCCCATGACCCTGAGGCCGGTTCTCCACTGTTCCTTCCTTGGAGCACTTTTGATAGATCCTGACCACTGCAGACCGGGAACACCCCACAAGAGCTGCAGTTTTGGAGATGCTCTGACCCAGTTGTCTAGCCATAACAATTTGGCTCTTGTCAAACTCGCTCAAATCCTTACGCTTGCCCTTTTTCTTGCTTCTAACACATCAACTTTGAGGACAAAATGTTCACTTTCTCCCTAATATATCCCACCCACTAACAGTCGTGATGAAGAGATAATCAGTGTTATTCACTTCACCTGTCATAATGTTATGCCTGATCGGTGTGTGTATATATATATATATATATATATATATATATATATATATATATATATATATATATATATATATATATATATGCTACATTGAATATTAGTATTTAAAAAAATATATATATATATTTGTCACAGATTTAGGTGAACTGAAAAAGGATGATTAAAATGGTAAATAAAGGATATCTAATATATTTAAATATGCTCTTTCTCTTTAAAACATATCCATGTTGTTTGCCTGTTTGCACAGCTTGAGTTTGCGGTGCAGATGTCATGTGACAGCTGTGTTAATGCAGTGAAGGGTGTCCTGGAGAAAGAACCGGGTGAGTCAAGCGCACCATAAAACACTATTCTGTGTCATGAGATATTATCTCATTCATATGTATGTATACGTGTGTGTGTGTGTGTGTTTAGGAGTGCAATCTGTGCACATAAACCTGGCTAAGGAGGAGGTTCTGGTTGAAACGGCGCTCACGTCTCTGCAGGTCCAGAGTCTGATTGAAAGCACAGGCAGACGGGCGGTGCTCAAAGGAATGGGCAGCTCAGAATCAGGTGCGACCTGACCCGCTGGCAGTGTGAAAGCACAATGCGAACAGCGACCCTAATGCTTCTTATCTGTGTGTGGTGTTGTACATCAGACCTAGGCGCTGCCGTGGCGATGGTCAGTGGGGCGGGGCTAGTGCAGGGCGTGGTCCGATTCCTGCAGCTGTCGGAGGACCGCTGTTTGATTGACGGGACGGTTGACGGGCTCAAGCCCGGAGCACACGGCCTGCATGTGCATGAGCTGGGAGATCTCACACGGGATTGCATGAGGTATCACGACTCTTGGCCTTTCACCTTTAGATCACACGGTTTGTTATAATGGGTGTAAGAGCAGAAACCCGTCCAGTCTGGTGATCGTGTGTCAAACAGAAGTCGATATTCATTAGAAATCTTCCCTGAAAGGACATGACTTTGATAATCATGATTGTATTTGTGCTGTCTGTCCTTCAGCTGTGGAGATCACTTCAATCCGTTCAGGAAGCAGCATGGGGCTCCTCAGGACTCAGACAGGGTACATCTGGTTTTGAATTATCTTAGTTATTAGCTTCTGTATATACACAAACATTACATTTGTTTAGGATCATCAGGATCAGATTTTTTCTAGATTTGGAAATCCCAAATTTTGCAATCCAGGATCGGGTAATCCATCTTCCTTTTGTGCCGGTTTTTCAAAGCAAAATAGGGTTGGATCACGCTGATTTTTACCACATCTAGATTACCAGAGATCCGAATGGAGTTATATTTCACAATTCTAGTAAAGAATCTGAAGAGAAAGAAAACAGCATAAACAAACATCCCCTTCCTTTTCCAATTCCCTTTAACTCCTCATCCTTCCCTCACAGTTTGTAACAAATCCTTTCCTCGCGGGTCAAAATGACCCGAAGCCCTAAAATTATACTACATTTTCTCCTTGTCCAGAACGCCTATTTTATTTCATTTATATATATAATATTTTTTTTTGTGTATTTATTTTTTTTTACCTTTAAATTACCAGATTTTATCAATAAATAATAAATAAAGTTATTTAATCACATTCTTTCAACTTCAATTCAAAATAACTCCTCATGCATAACTCTTCATAACAATTTCATGCAAACCCCTTTTACTTTATCTTAAAATATTTTACATTGGTTGTCTCTGCTGACCTCTTGTGGAAAATAAATAATATTTCATGACTCTTGCCACTATAGCCTTGCAGCTCTATATGGAGCGAATGAGCTGTTCCGCTGGGTCCTAAAGTCAGTTCCCTTCACTATGCATTCACATGTAGACATTATAAAATCATTTTTTGGTAGTTTTAGCATTTTAGTTCGAATTTTGAGCATTTTTCTATGTGTACTGAAACATTCCTATGGGGTCAAATTGAGCTGCGAGTGAAAGATTTGTTACTTTTTTAAATTTCAACCACAAAACTCTTTGAATACAGTCATTATTTTATGCATTCGTGGCTTAAGTATGACAAAAGTCCTTTGGTCCTAGACCACTCTGAAAAAACATTCCATTTTGAAATGTTTCTGGTGAAAATGACCTGAGGGCAGGATGAGGGTTTAACCATCAGACCCCTACAGAGGCAGTGATGGGGATGAAAATTATCGATTATATAATTTATAATACATTTAGTTATCTGCCAAATGTTTAGCATTCCCCCAAGAAACGTTGTATTCATTCATGATTGTGTCAGTGTAGTTTATACAGTGATAAAAAAACAACACTTCAAATGAATTATATTATATTTGTTCAGTATTAACAGTGGTTTGGGGATTGCACTAAAATGCAATGATCTTTTTTTACTTTACTGTAATGAAAGGCTTAATATGAAGCCTAATGTCTACCTCTAACTTGTTACCCCTCATCTAAACCTTGACTTAATCTAGATTTAAGATTAATCCTTGTTGGTGCGACCCACCCTGTGGTGAATGAGTGTTGTTTTTATTTTAAATAAACCTTATCGTTATAAAGATGACAACTAGCCCCGGTGTATAATCTATATACAGTGTCTCTAAGTGGCATCTTATGGTGTCTAATTAATGTATTAATTTAGTAATGTATTTTTATTTATTTGTTTATTTATTTTAATATATTAATTTATTTATTTGGTCTTATTTTGGTATGTATATAAGCAAATTATTATTATATACATGTATGTATTTATTAATAAATGTATTATTTATTATGAATGTTGATTTTTTTATCAGACTTTTATATTTTTTCTTTCTATTTTTGTTTTATTTTTACTATATATATATATATATATATATATATATATATATATATATATATATATATATATATATATATATATATATTTATCTATCAATATCAAATGTGTATATATATATATATATATGTGTGTGTGTGTGTGTGTGTATATATATATATATATATATATATACATTTAAGTGTAAATAATAGATGTATTATATATTTTTAATGTTTCTAATTATATTTATAGTTTTTTTTTAAAGAAGCAATAACATAATTTGTATTATTATTTATTCATTATTATATATATATATATATGTTTGTGTGTAAAGCGTGTTGGAGGTCTAGAGTAACTCTGTCTGCTCTCCAGCATGTGGGAGATCTGGGAAATATTACGGCAGGCCCGGATGGCAGAGCTTCATTCCGGCTAGAAGACTCTCAGATAAAGGTAATGAAGCTGAAAGCACAGTCCATGTTGCTCGGAGGAGCAGTCAGGTGTGTGTTTATCAGCCCTATGGCGGAGCGCTTGCATTGTAATTATCTAAAGTCCTCTGGTATTATGTTAATCACTCTGACTAACCTCCGTCTCTACAGCCGTTCCAGCTCTCTTTAACTCTTGTGTCATCTGGAAGTATTCAGGCTCTGATTTGAGAAGTTTGATTGACTCACCACGTGTTCGTTTATGATATGCACTGCTGTGACGTGTTTCCTCTGCGCACTGTTTGACAGGTGTGGGATGTGATTGGTCGATCTCTGGTGGTGGATTCTGGGGAGGATGATTTGGGCCGTGGGAGTCACCCGCTGTCCAAAATAACAGGAAACTCAGGAGAGAGGTCCGTTTTATTTACATGGCACTTTTCACAACACACATTGTTTCAGAAAATCATGTTGAATATCTTAATGCCTTACAGTCGCGTTTAGCAGATTCAAGTGAAAATATATTTACATTATGCGATGAAATCGAGCAGTTGAGATTTGCTATATCGCTTGTGTTTCATGTTCTTTCATGTTTGTTTAATATCCGCTCTCTCTCTCCCGTCTCAGGCTGGCATGTGGAATCATCGCACGATCGGCCGGCTTGTTTCAGAACCCCAAGCAGATTTGTGCCTGTGATGGCGTGACACTGTGGGAGGAGAGAGATCGTCCCATCGCTGGGAGAGGACGGAAAGCCACTGACGCGCCGGCGGCTCATCTGTAACGGGCCGAGGATGCGACCTTCACAGGAGGACAGATGGATGTGAAGCACAGATAATAGGGAAGGAGCGAGATAAGAGACCAAAGACGTGCCTGTCTGAAGCGCTCGTGAATGTATGTTCAGAGATGAGATTCTGTAAATATGTCGATGCTGTGGATGCTGAATTTCTCTCCGATGAGCAGCGCTAATTCATTCTGTTATACTTCAGCTTGTCTGATTTTACACACAGTTGCTGTAACGTCAAAAGTTTAAATTTTGTAAAAAAAAAGCTTTAAAAGATATTATAATTATGCCATGACTGGATAAAAAAAACGAATGTTTTGATGAAACTTCATATCAAAAACAGCACTTCTGTAATGACACTTTAATCTGAATTTCCCATACGCTGACGTGTCTTAATTTATTAATTTTTGTATTGTCTGTAATGACTTTTGATTATTGTGAAATAAATAGTGAATAGTCAATCGATGAATCACTTCCAAAATAAGTTTGTTTACATAAAACACGTGTGTGTACTGTGTATAATTATTATGTATATATACTGTAAATATGCACACATGCATGTATATTTAAGAATTTTTTTATATGTATATAAACATGCAAATGTTTTTTAAATATACACATGCATGTGTGTGTATTCAAATATACATATTAATTATACACAGTACACACACGTGTTTTATGTAAACACAAATGATTCATCGATTGACAGCACTATTTTTAACATTAAAAACAGTGCTATGCTCTTTTTTAAACATATATTTGATCCCAATAAAAATCAAGCATCTGTTTTGAACAAGACAAGCCTAAATTGTTAATTTATTGTGCTGTGTATAAAAACAACAACAAGTTGCTTACAGTGCCAGATTCAGAGAACTGAACAAACTGAAGCAGCTCAAATCTGTGATTTAAAATACGCCATGGTGCATTTAAAGTACTATTTCCCAATGCATCTGCATGCTTTAAGTTAAGTTTTGTTACATTTCTGTTTAATATAACAAGAAAAGGACACAAATGATGCAAAGTGCACATGCAGTGGCGATGCTCGCGCAGTGTGTGCGAGTGGATGCATCAGCACGCGCTGAAGAATGAGAGCGATTCTAAAGAACGGAAGTGGATCGACCATTTTGAAACCCCGCACCGCTTAGGTAAGATGGAAGATTTTTTACCCCTCTCTGTATATGTTTATGTTTTACGCAATTCCGTAATTCATTACATGGGATCAATAGTTAACGATTGCCGATGAAACACGGAATGATGTAGCCGAGCGCACGGTGTGATATAGCGAAACGCAAGGGCTTTTGGGGGGCGCGGGGACACCCAAAAAAAATTCCTCCCGAAATGAGTCATCCAGAGATTTCTTTTTGGAAAGAATGAATAGCAAGTGAGCGCATACATATATAGCGAACATATAAACCTGTGCAGCTGCATCGCGGACGGTTGTGCTGTTGATGGCGGAAGAGATTGGGAGTGTTTAGTAAACATCTGGGGTCAGAAATGTTACATTCAGTGAATCGGTGGGCACGCGCTACTCGTGTTGTTGACGCCGGTGCGCCATAAAGAACGGCGAGTCAGCGTTTCTCACGCGATTAAACCTCCGTGCGTTCGTTTATACGGTTAGGCAGGAAAACAGTTATGCTTTAGTGTGTGTGTGTGTGTGTGTGTGTGTGTGTTCGTTCCGTGTTGAAAGATTGAGGAAGTGGACGTGTTTACTCTGCGTGCACTGCGTCACCAGATTACTGTCGCTTTGTGACTGCGACTAATTGATTTATACTGAATACATGTTTCATCGATATATCCTCTCTCTCTCTCTGTGGGTGTGTGTGAACGATTGTGCGTTGTTAATATGCTAGGACCGAATTTAATTAAGTGTGAAATGTATTTTAATGATATTGTGATGAAAAACATGGTGTCATCTTCTGTATCTCAGGACAACATTGAATTAAAGCTACACTGTGTGATATTTTCCCCCATCTAGCGGTGAAAAGGTATATGACCATCCAGTGAATATTAGTTTCTGTTCCTCTCAATTCCGATTTCGTTTTAACTCCTACGGTGGCTGATTTAGTCCAAGATTAATATGGCTTCCAGTTCGATCAAGCGATGAGGTCACTTTAGAAAACTATTATAATTTGCAGTTATTTAATTTTTCAGTTAACATGTAGTTTATGACATCTATGTAAAATGAATAAGTTTTACCTTTTCATTATTTTTTACCATTTTTTTCATTGCTAACATCAGCTGCCAGGTTCCCAGACGAATGCAAGCTAATCTTAGTAAAGTAACTTTTATCGGTGCTATCGTTATTCTGTATATTGTACCACATCACTAGCGTAAAGCAAAGTTTACATTGTAGGCTATATCAGTCTCAAGCAATCCCCCTCTTCACATTCGACACGGTGCCATCAAGTGTTAAAACGCCAAAGGCGAATCTTGAATTTACGGGTATGTTCCTCTTTGGCTACTGTACTTTCAAGATGGAGGGGCAACATGGCGACGCGCATTCGAACCCCTCACCCGTATGTATTTTCAATGGCATATTATACACTTACGAGAATACTTTATTACTTGAAAGAAGTAAATATACATTAATGAGCACATATTTTTGAAAGAACTAAGTGTTTTTAGCTAAGAATAAACTAAAAAAGTTACACAGTGTAGCTTTAAAGGGATAGTTCACCCAAAAATGTTAATCATTTAATCGCTCTCAAGCCCTCCAGGGGTAACTTTCTTCTTTCAGACGAATACAATCAGAGTTATATTTAAAAAATGTCCTGGCTAATGCAGGCTTTATAATGGGAAGCCCCCAAAAAGTGCATCCATCTATTATAAATGTACCACATACCCCAGTGGGTTAATAAAGGCCTTCTGATGCGAAGCGACGCATTTGTGTAATATATATATATCCATATTTATCACGTTATAGAGTCAAATATCTATCTTCAGTCAGACAGCCTTCTGTATTCAATTTGCAGAAATGATGAATAACATCGGATGTAGCGTAAAGGCTCGTTCACACCACAGCGATGACTATATTAGCGTCCAATCGTTCTGTTTATCCTAAGCAAATGTTGTCTGCCGCTTTAAATGCTCAAGCTTGTTACAGCAGGATTGATTCTGATTGGCTGTCAATGTTTTTATCATTCATCATTTGGATATAATCGTTCTGAAAGTGATCCCAGCGATATATTTTCACTAAGGACCAACCATTATGTACCGATTATTCCCTCTCTTCACCTGTATAAATCTATACAAGTTTTTCCCCAATTAATGGGAAATCATACTAACAAAATGAAACAGTTGTTGTTTTGGGGACATGTCTGAAAACCATGGTATTAGGGGTCTGGGGTCCCCTGGGCTTGAGTTTATCTACGTCACAAATTACCTCAACTAGAACATCACTATGTAGCACAAATACAGAAAAAAATTAAATATGCTTTGAGGTTCCTTGAACAATTAAAATGCCTAGCCTAGTCAAAGTTTAGCAGTAATATTAAAGTCCCCCTGAAATCAAATGTTTTTTGTCTTTTAGTATGACTATGTCAGTCTTACTGTTATCTACAAGCTAGTGTTGCTCCAAAACAATGACACAATTCACATTTAGAAGATATAAGCGTTCAAAACTTACAGTCTCTCACTTCGGCCAATTAGGATCAATGATTGTGATGATATCACTCTGCACTTCAGTTGCTCGTCAGATTTTCTGTCCAATCAAATGCTCTCTAGAATCTGAAGCCCCACCCCCTGCACTATATAGGGGATAGGGAGCGATTCAGACAGTGCACTATATAGGGGATAGGGAGCGATTCAGACACTGCACTATATAGGGATAGGGAGCGATTCAGACACTGCACTATATAGGGGATAGGGAACGATTCAGACACTGCACTATATAGGGGATAGGGAACGATTCAGACACTGCACTATATAGGGGATAGGGAGCGATTCAGACAGTGCACTATATAGGGGATAGGGAACGATTCAGACACTGCACTATATAGGGGATAAGGAATGATTCAGGCAGTGCACTATATAGGGGATAGGGAACGATTCAGACACTGCACTATATAGGGGATAAGGAATGATTCAGACAGTGCACTATATAGGGGATAGGGAACGATTCAGACACTGCACTATATAGGGGATAGGGAACGATTCAGACACTGCACTATATAGGGGATAGGTAACAATTCAGACACTGCACTATATAGGGGATAGGGAGCGATTCAGACACTGCACTATATAGGGGATAAGGAATGATTCAGACAGTGCACTATATAGGGATAGGGAACGATTCAGACACTGCACTATATAGGGGATAGGGAACGATTCAGACAGTGCACTATATAGGGGATAGGGAATGATTCACACACTGCACTACATAGGGGATAGGGAACGATTCAGACAGTGCAGTATATAGGGGATAGGGAACGATTCAGATAGTGCAGTATATAGGGGATGGTGAACGATTCAGACAGTGCACTATATAGAGGATAGGGAATGATTCAGACACTGCACTATATAGGGATAGGAGAACGATTCAGACACTGCACTATATAGGGGATAGGGAATGATTTAGACAGTGCAGTATATAGGGGATAGTGAACGATTCAGACAGTGTACTATAAAGGGGATAGGGAACGATTTAGACAGTGCACTATATAGGGGATAGGGAACGATTCAGACGCTGCACTATATAGGGGATAGGGAGCGATTCAGACAGTGCACTATATAGGGGATAGGGAATGATTCAGACAGTGCACTATATAGGGATAGGGAATGATTCAGACAGTGCACTATAAAGGGGATAGGGAACGATTTAGACAGTGCACTATATAGGGATAGGGAATGATTCAGACAGTGCACTATATAGAGGATAGGGAATGATTCAGACACTGCACTATATAGGGGATAGGAACGATTCAGACAGTGCACTATATAGGGGATAGGGAACGATTCAGACACTGCACTATATAGGGATAGGGAACGATTCAGACACTGCACTATATAGGGGATAGGGAACGATTCAGACACTGCACTATATAGGGGATAGGGAACGATTCAGACAGTGCACTATATAGGGATAGGAACGATTCAGACACTGCACTATATAGGGGATGAGGAACGATTCAGACAGTGCACTATATAGGGGATAGGAGCGATTCAGGCGCTGCACTATATAGGGGATAGTGAGCGATTCAGACAGTGTACTATAAAGGGATAGGGAAACGATTTAGACAGTGCACTATATAGGGATAGGAACGATTCAGACGCTGCACTATATAGGGATAGGGAGCGATTCAGACAGTGCACTATATAGGGGATAGGGAATGATTCAGACAGTGCACTATATAGGGGATAGGGAATGATTCAGACACTGCACTATATTGGGGATAGGGAGCGATTCAGACAGTGCACTATATAGGGGATAGGGAGCGATTCAGACACTGCACTATATAGGGGATAGGGAACGATTCAGACACTGCACTATATAGGGGATAGAGAACGATTCAGACACTGCACTATATAGGGGATAGGGAACGATTCAGACAGTGTAAATATGCTTTCCGTTGGGGCGAATTAAGTCTGGTTTCACGCACACCACTACAGCGCACACATCATATGCGCGAGTCACCACCAACCAGAAAATGTATCGGACCTGTTTGAATTCTGCAGAGAATGCTGTATTTGAAAGCGATATGGAGGAGATAAAGAGGAGAAACGGTTAGAGATTAGGAGGAAACTGCGGCTTTACCGAGCTGTGATATAAACTAAACGTTATTGGCTGTTTTAAAAAAAGGGGAGGAGCTGGAGGATATGTCCCACCCTGTCTTCCTGTTTTAGGGGAAATTACGTGTCTGAACTTATATTCCATATATTAGATCATATGTTAATAATGAAAAACAGGAACTCATTAAATTGGCTTTTTTTTTTAAATCATTCTGCCCACTACAGTGTGATGGCAGTGAGACTGGAGAGAGTGCTCAAAACTCTTCAGATCACATAATTATATTTATTTATTTAGTGGAAAATTAATAGAAATGAACATTCTCCGTAAAGAAATCAGACGTGAACAACTGCAAATTTATCAAGATCTAAATGTGTGCTCTTTTGGGCTAAAGGCCTTAATGAAGCTGTTTAAAGAAGCCACATGATCACAATGGAGCAGATGCGATTCAGGACGTGTGTTCTTATGTGAAATAATGATAAATATTAAATACCAGTTTGCGGTGTTTGATTATGGCTTCAAAGCTCGCAGTTGGAGGCTGGCTGGTCTGTTTATAGCCCTTCCTCGCACTGGCCTGACAGTGGAAATGAGGCTAATCATCTCTGATTGGCAATCGCATATAACTGAACAAATCAAACGAATGTAAACGGGTAACTGAGGGGGCCCCCCTATTGGGCCGGCCCATGGGAGGCAGCCCAGTCAAGCCTAATGATAAGCCAAAATCGGTATCGGCCAATATGTTCATTTTTAATCTTAACGCAATAAATTACTTAAAGACAATAAATAATGGATTTTTTCCTTCAGCTGAGACGCTTCAGATGTGCACTGTTCACCATGATGGTTTTGAATTGCTTGACATATGATTGGAATCACTTCAAAAAGTAAAATACAGTTAAGTGCAACATGTGCAGCGCAAGTCTTTCATATAGGCTTCATAAAATGATAAAGAGATCATTGTAATTGTGTGCTTGGGACATGGATTTAATGGTGAGACTTTTGTTTTTGTATTCAGGCTCTCAAAAATGCATCCAAACACATTTGGATTTAGATTTATCAGCCAATATATCGGCTTTCAAATATAAAGAATTAGCTACCGGTATCAGCCTAACTTTTCATTTTGGTACATCCCTAATTACCCTACTGTACCTTGGTATTGTATGAAGCATGTGAACATCGTGGTATTTATTTCAGAGTACTGTAAGACTGATGGAATAATATTTCATATCTGATGCCAACACTGTGCCTTTTTGTAAGGGAATACTTACCCCTCACTTTTCAAATTGTACTTACACATGCATACTTGTCTGAAATGTCAAAATCATCTTTCATTCTTTTCAGCACAATGGAAAAGGGCCACACGGTTAAGCTCTTCGTAGGGAATCTGGCCCTGGATACCACGCAAGAAGAACTGTCAGCCATCTTTGAGTCATACGGCCAGGTTGTTAGCTGTAGCGTTTTGAGGCAGTTTGCCTTCGTACACCTGCAAGGAGAGGGTGCTGCGGAACGTGCCATCCGGGAGCTCAATGGCAGAGAGTTCAAAGGTCGCAACCTCGTGGTCGAAGAGTCCCGGGGACGCCCACTCCACTCGACGAAGGTGTTTGTGGGTAATCTGAGTAGTATGTGCACCACAGAAGACCTCCAGGAGCTGTTTCAGACCTTTGGGAAAGTTTTGGAGTGCGATAAGGTGAAAGGTAAGAGAGTATCAAGTAGTTGCAAAAACGTAATACAGGGGTAGCCAATCCCGCTCATGGAGGGCTTCCGTCGTTCAGAGCTACAATAATAACTAAATGCACCATCTATTTGAGGTTCACTTCAAAATTGGAACTGAAGTCTGCCGTAAGGTAGCTCTCCAGGAACTGGGTTGGCTACACCTGATTTAAAGTGTGGGTAATCTGAATAATGACACTATTGTCTTCTGCTTTATTAGGTTATGCTTTTGTACACATGGAGAACAAGGAGGATGCGCTGCAGGCTATTGAAGCTTTGCATGGGACATCTTTCAAAGGACGACCACTATCCGTGGAGCTGTCCAAAGTTCAGCCAAGCAAGCAGACTCCAACTGGGAAAATCCCATGTGTGAGCTGCGGAAAACAGGGTCACTATGCAGGTGAATGCCCAGCTGGTAAGCCCACCCTGGAGCAGTACCAGAGCCAGGCAGCCGTGTTAGCCGCTGCCGCTGCTGCAGCCGCTGGCCTTCCGCTGCAAGTTCAACAGAGTGTCCACAATTCCGTATACAACACCTCGACTTTTGACCCCACTTATGCTGCTTTGACTGGACTTACAGCTGCTGGTGCCAGGGCGGAAGGTGGAACAGCAGTGGCACCAGCCGTCTATGGAGCACTAGCTAGTCAAGTGTACGGAACGGTTGCCAATCAGCTCTACAGTGGATCAGTCGCAAATCAGGCACTCAACAACAGTGCTGCTGCAGCTGCCGCACAGATGTATGGCTCTGTTAACCCAGCTCTCTATGGGCAGATGACGAGTGGCGCAGTCGCAGCCGCCGCAGCTGCTGCTGCCGCATATGGTCAACAGGTTTACACGCCTGCTGTAGGAAATCCTGTGTTCCTAACTGCAGCGCCGAGCATGGAGGTACCGGGGGGTACTGCTGTTAACCCAGCTTATACGGTAGCACCGGCTCTCTACAGCGCTAGCCCTGCTTATGGGGCATTAGGGGCAGCTGACACAGCAGCTTTCTTTGAGGCAGCAAGGGCGCACTATTTTGCACAAGGACAGCAAGTGCTAGCTGAACAGCAACAGGCTAGCTCAAAGTCTGGAGAGAGGGACCGGAGTCCACTAAGAAGATCTGCCCCATTACTGCCAGACCCGGTTATGAAACCATTTATGTACCAGAGGGCCAAGCGTAGAGCCTTGTTGCCCACACCTGCAGGTCGAGAGGAAGCCGCGGCGCAAGAGGACGACCCTGTAGCCAGGTGAGTTGATTTCCATAAAAGATGCATAATACATTATTTCAGCAAAAAAGCCCCGTTTCCACCGAAATTACCCGGAACAATTTTTCCCAGGAACTTTTTCCCCCAGACCTGTTGCGGTCTAAAGTACCGTAACGATTAGTCTGGTGACGTAGGACTGCGTGCGACTTTCCAGTTTGTCCTCCGCACATAAGCTTAATAAAGCCTGAACCTCGTCATTCTGTCGTATTTTTAAAACTCCATTGTTAAATCGAACAGCCAACAACTCTTACTGCATGCACTGCAACAGAATCAAAATGCTGCGTGAACTCAACCAATCAGCATGTCAAAGTCCCACAAGTTTTACCTCCGAGCAGGGACTTTTTGAGGGGGAAATTTTTTACCCAGAACTTCATTTAGAGCCTGGTCCTTGCGGTCGAAACACACCGAGTACCACCCCAAAGTCCCTAGTTCCTGGGGAAAGTTCCTGCGGTGGAAACGCAGCTCATGTTTGTCAATTTCCAAATGTTGGCTGTTTTAGTACCGATTTACAGCGGTGGTGATGTGTGTGTGTGTTTGTGTGTAAATGTGTTTCTGTGTTTCTCTCCGTCTAATGTTGTATACATTCGTTTGTATATGCATGTCTATGTGATTTGTCTTTCTTTTCCTGTCTGCGTGGATGTGCATGTGTGTTTTCTCTCCTCCATTTCTCCCAGATACTACGCGGAATACTACCAGCAGTACCAACAGTACCAGCAGTACCAGCAACTGCAGCAATATCAACAGTACCAGTACGCGTACCCACCTCCCAACGCTTTGGCAGCGATGTCCGCACTGCAGTCTCTGCCTGGTGTCCCCACTCAGCAGGTGGCAACGCTCGACTCCCTCAGGCCAGTGCTGCCCGCCGCCCCCGTGCCTGCCGCTGCTGCCATCGCCATGGCAACACCTCGCGTGTATGAGCCACCGCCGATTCCGCCGTCGCACAAGGAGCCCCTCCTCCGCCGCCCCGAACTCGCCCTACACACCCCTGAAACACCCTTCCGATAGTGTGCTCCACGTCCTCTCTGCCTCTCCTTTCCTTGTGCTGCCTGTGTGTGTGTGTCAGAAAGAAGCCACAGGTGTATGTTTGACGTGTGTGTGCTTGGGGTAAGACGGTGGCTGTGTCGGTTTTAACTATAGACTGGAGTCTCTAACCTTGGTTCTGATCTCACACACACACCCAGTGTAGTCAGGGCTGAAAAGGGAAACTGCATGCTCTCATTCCTGCACACTTAACCAATATAACACATTGTCTGTTTAAAGAAACCTTCAATCTATTGCCAATTAGTTTTGAGGGGTAGATTAGGCACTAGCCATGATGCTTTTTAACTTTTATATTCCTAAGTGTTTGTAGTCTATGAATGAATACTGGACTTGATATTTTTAAATATTGCTTGATTATAGTTATATGAACCTGTTTACACATTTATTTAGTTAAGATATTAGATTTCAATGCATTTCAAGAACATTTAATTAAATAAGTTGAATGTATGTTTACTCCAAAGGTGTGTGAAGTGTAGGACCAGGGTTGGAAAGTATTTCACGTGTCTTTGTGTGTTTCTTGTTTTTCTCTGGGACTGGTGTAGCGTGTATGCTTACTATTGGTTGACAAGACAGGAAGGCACACGTGCACAGGGAAGCGACTTCGATCCACACGCACATACATACGCATCCCTTACACCTCAGATGGAAGAAACTGTAGAGATGACCTTTAACCCCACCCTTCCACCCCTGTCCACCCATCCTGAAAGCTGAAAGACACTGTGACTTCTCTCCCCTCCAACTATAATGTAGCTACTTCCATAGATATGGTGATGTATGGGCAGCCAATCAGAGGAAGGTTTAGCTAGTCAGTGTTTAGCCGGGATCTGTCTTATGGGAGCGTCTCTATGCTCGCCAACTTAACTGCCAAGATACATTGTAGAATCTGTTTTTGTAAGTGTCTTTTATTATTGATATCATGTTTTTATAAACAATGATAAGGGACTCGCGTATTATTTTAAAGAGACATACTCTTTTTAATTTTTAACTTTTGTTTACAGCTATAAGAGAGACGTGTTCTTCTTGTGGCTTTTTCACAATGATTGTTTATAGCCAAAATTCTCTTTTTTCTAGAAAAACAGCCAAAATCATGAGTGGCCTATGATTCTTATGCCTTAGTAGTGAAATGTTTTCAAGTTTGCTATTTTTTTAATCTGTAGTCTTATAATGTGAAACTGGATTGAGGCTACACGAAAGTGCTGTATTTTATGTGGTGCTGTGATTTGGGATTAAATGAATTGGGAGATTCCTATCAGTTTCTTTCAGTCTTCCTGCTCATTTCGCTGCTGCAACTCCATAGATGACCCTCACTGCATCTCTCTCCATCTCTCTTTTGCATCTGCCTCTCATTTAGTGACAGTATTTCATTTGTCTACCATGCCCCTGTTCGCACCTACGTGCTGAGGATGCCAGTGTGTGAATGTGATCTTAGAAAACGGTGTGCATCGACATTCATGTTTGTAGTTTCTTTCACGATAACTGTTTTTGCCGCAAGTGTTCTCAGAAGAGAAGACTTAAAGATCTGTACACGATCTTTACTGACTATAACACGCCTTCAAATAAAGAGCCTGCCTGATCATTTACAGAGGAAACTCAAGAGCTTTTGCTTGG
This sequence comes from Gobiocypris rarus, assembly GCA_023029165.1. NCBI lineage: Eukaryota > Metazoa > Chordata > Actinopteri > Cypriniformes > Gobionidae > Gobiocypris > Gobiocypris rarus. The sequence continues at coordinate 51,198,740 of CM040912.1, read as the reverse complement.
AGCTTCAGCTGTTCTTGCCTTTTGATGTTTCATGATTGTTTTTCCTTTGTGAAACGACCAGACTCGTATGAATCGGAGCCCTGAAAAGAAGCTAAAGGACTAGAGACTGATCCCAATCTCACCCCTGTCACTATGGATGGGGTAAGTCTGGGGGCAACCCCACTCTATACCCCCCAGCTGCACACACCATACCAAACCCCTTCCTCAGGAGCAGCAAAATCTTCAGCCCAGCTTTTGGTACTTTTTAACCACCCATAGTCCCCATGCAGCTTCTTTAACAGGAGTGTGGTACAATGCTTTTAGGATGCAAGCATATTGTAAAACATATTCAGGTGTGAGTGTCAGGAGGCACCCACACTCTGATATTTGTTTGTGATGGGGCTGCAAATGTAAATTCAAGAGATCTCCCACAAGGCTTCGCTCGCATCTGCTTCCATTGTGCATGTTATTTTTTTGTTTTCTTGTTTCACCCCCCAAAACAAACGCTTTCTGATGTGACTGTTCCAACTGAACTAGGTCCCTACGGATCTGTGGACACCGTACGCAGTGCTGGTTTGGGGGGAAGAAAGTTAGCGTCCCACAATGAACGGGAAGGTCTCTCTGACTCCATTCAGGTAAACGCAATGCGCCTCGCCCCCTTTCTACCTGTCGTCCTCCCTGATAGCGTTTGCGCCTTACCGTGTATCCGCTGTATTTCTCCTCACCACCACCCCACCCCTCTTGTAGATTCCTCACCTCTCGTCACTGTTATAGCCAATGGGGTTCTCTAAACACCAGGGTTGTGCTACTATCTGTCACTGGCAAAAGGGGTGGCGGGGGTGACCATTTACTGCTTCTGTGGTTACTGTGTCTCGGTAATGGGTGGGTGCTTTGTGCTCTAATAATAGATCTCTTGGTGTAGCTTTGGAGAGAATGTAGTGATAGTGTCTCCAAAAGCTGTCGAATGAATGGAATTATTTGTCAGTGTATAAAATAAGTGTTAAAACAAGTTAGCAAGGGTGGCTGATAAAAGTGTGACAAAGGTGAGTGCTTGTGAGTCACTTGAAGGCTTGGCGTATGTGGACCTTGCTCAAGAGTTCCTCCGATATCGTCGACCTCACCTGGCCCCCTTTCCATGTGCCCTTTTAGTTTGTTTATTTGATTTAACCCCCGCCCCCAGGCTTCCTCGAGTCTACTCGCCGTTAACGCCCAGCTCACCGCCGCCCTCGCCGCATCCCCAGTGCTAATTGTTACGTTTGTTCAGTGTTAACCACTGCTTGAACGCATCCCCAAAAGCTCTGTGACTAGACACAAGGCACTGGATGAAATTTTATTCGCAAGACTCTCATTTGGACTCAGTGACACTGGCAACCCTTATCTTGGAGGGCAGTGCTTGACTGTGATAAATTACTGAGCCAAAACCCAGTGAAACATTCTTATTATAAACCTCTGCTTTAGCCTCCTAGATTAACAATAGGTAAAGTCATCCCAAAAGTAGTTAGGGTCACCCAATTTTTTTTTAAAGATCTGAAAGCTACATTGTGTTACCTGTTCAAATGAGAGTCTGAGATGATGTTTGTGTTTGAAATAGCTGAATGTACGATAAGTAGGTGGCACAGATATTGATTACATACCTGGTAGAGGCATGTTCTATAAAATAAGTGGCTTCAGATCGGGAAAAAACTGAGCCTGCTTAAGGGGTACTTACAGGACCTTTCCTCCAGAGGGAGCATGATGGTGACGTGTGGTTTATCTCACTAGAAAGTGCTGTTGTTCTTGATTTTACAGGCACATGAGGTGATGATTTTTCTTAGTATCTTCACATGGAATGTCACACACATCTGCATTGCTTTTTGTGTGTCTGTGGAAGTCGATAGTGGCTGTTTAACTTTGCCTGTAGAAATGAAAGAATAAGACTAGATTACCTCAATGTTAGATCTGGGATGAGGAACTGTCCATTACCTGAAACAAGATATCTGTTATTCCGAGACCACGATACTCCCAATGTCAGTGGTAAGAAGATCTTTGACATGCAGATATTTGTGGTGGCCAGATTTCTGTGACGTCTGTGGCATTCGTTAATGATGACAGATGTCTGTGGCAGATAGATATCAGCGGTGTTTAAGAGGAACCTTCCATTCAGGATCTCAGTTCTGTAATATCAAATGAATCCCTCACCTTCTCCAACATACTCTTCCAGCTTTGAATCTAGACGATATACGCTCTACAATTTCCCTGGATACCTGAATGCTCTCTCCGACTGCTTCCTCCCTAGATATCGTCTACCGTCTTGCACAAACTGGACAAAAACAATAACACAACTTCTAGTGTCCCATTAATACTTAGAAAGCTCTGCTTTTGTTTGTCCATTTTATTTTATAGGGATATTTTTTTAACCCCTTTATAAGGATACCCCTACTGAGTGTAAAGGAAACTCCAGTACTCATTTTTATAACTCATGTATGAAACGAGAATCATTTCTATTGCAGGTGATAGGATACGAGCTGGTCGTAATGTTTTTATCACCTTCTAATGAATATATGCATGATTTGTTAATGTGTGTATATTGCAAAAACCTTTGCGACTGGTAAAGTGTACTCTCCTACACCAGCTTCTGCATGAACACTGGCATAGCATGCTTACTGCAATAAACTAGTACTACGACAGCATATGTTATGTTGTGCTCATTTACTTGTCATAATTTTAAAGAGTTATTTAATTTTCTTGTTTAGGAAGTAAATGATTTCTTAATGTTTTCAAAAAGAAGTTGAATTTTCCCTTGAAATTGGTCTTAGAACTTGCCTATTACAGACTTGTTCCTGTTTGATCTAAATGTGATAGAAGCACAACTGTGTGTAGTAATTAATGTATAGCAACTGTACAGGAATTACTTTTTTATAAAGGAGGAGACCGGCCTGGGAACTGCTTGTGCACTTATTGTCAATACATAACAGTTAGCTGGATGTGTTTAAACTGGCCCCAGAATTGCTGCTTGGATACGTTTAAAGACTACTGCCAAGGACAACAGGTGTTCTTAGCAAAGTGGAGGGCACCAGTAGGGGTGTATGAGGTCTTTCCCTGCCCTTAACCAAAAAAGCCTCCAGTAATTGGTCCCAGTGCACAGTGTGTCCCGCCTCTCACACCTTTTAGGTAGCATAACCCGACACCCACTCGACTAGTTCTCTTATTTATTGGGGTGCAGTCACGTGTGCTACTTTTGACCAGGATAGGAGCACTGGGCAGCAGAAGTTCTGCTCGCACCTCCACACAGGCACCTCAGACGAGTGGAGTCTGGCCTCTTCCTCCACGGTCATACAAGTACACAGGTGTTCTCCTCTAACGCACGGACAGGATTTTTAGTTACTTAAAGCTCAAGGGACATAACTTCTAATATTAGGGGTTAGGGATAAGTGTCAAAGATGGCGACTATTGTTGAGACGCAGGTGCAGTATAACAACACCTACACGATGTCTACTACGGAACAATACATGATTCAGGAGGACGACTGGGACAGGGACCTTCTGCTTGACCCTGCCTGGGAGAAACAGCAGAGGAAGGTATGTTCATGTGAATGTCACTTTGAGGTGGAAGATTTTTGTATAACTTTACTGTGGTAACAATCTTTTATTTCATGAAAATTAATAAATCGCAAAATTCTCAAAGGTTTTTATCATAGTCCATTTGTATCATAATATGATTTAGTAGGTTTAAAGATGGCCATCATATTTTTATTACTATACCTTATATACATTTATTATGGTAACCATAGCTTTCACTAAAATATCGATACTACAGCAATTTATTGTAACAAAATAGTGCTGAAAGCTTACTAAATTGCTTTTAGTAAATCCTGTATTAATTTATAATGTTTATTATTTTGCCATAGTAAGAATTGCTGTAGTGATTATTATTGCAGCGGGATTTATGATTAGGACTACAATGGCAAATTTGAAGAAAACAATGGTACTAAACATTTTTACTATCGAGTCGATCTGACAAGCGAGTTTACATGTTGTACAGCTGTTGGTTTCATTCGCAGTTTTCCTCCGTGTTGTCTTACCACATCGACATCCGCACCCTCCTCATTAAGTTTGTGGCTAATTTTATTCGGTCGAGTCTATAAAACCGTGTTCATAATCGCAATAACGAACATGGACAACCGTCTTAGACGTCCGTTAAATTTTAAAAGTTTAAACTCACCTCACAGAAAAGCGCGCGTAACTTTAACGCATTCTCTGGACTTTTTAAACGCGTACTTTTTAAACCTACCTGTGACTTAAACGTTTTTCGACGCTCTTTCAGCTCAGAACGGGGTAGCTTTTCTGTGCGAAGATAGAGAAGTTGAGTAGATGAAGTTTTTGAAGATCAACTGGCTGACAGAAATGACAGGTGACGTTTGATAGCCGTCAGTGAAGCTCGTGCCACGGTCTGGCTGAGGTGACGTCAGCCAAGAATCACTGATTGATCTCTGCAAGCCACAGGTGTTGTCAGGCTTGGATACGTTTGTCAAGACAGAAATAAACACTTTGAATGTATAAGTCGATTTTTTAAAGACTTTTTAAGAGATTTTTTTTTAAAATATGGTCACCATGGCGATGTGCATTTTTTTTTAAGAAGGCATGAAAAAATTATAATAAAAAAATAATAGTAAACTATAGTACTATGGTGTTTTTGAACCATCCAGTAAATTCACTACAGCAAATTGCAGTATACTTCAGTATTTACTATAGTTTAACAATTGACTATAAGTTAATACTACAGTATGCTGTGGTATAAATTAGCAAAGTGTAGCAAATACTATGGTTCAAAAACACTAAAGTAATTTTACTATAATATACTACATTATTTTCATGTGGGGTCCATGGCCATTATTCTAAACTTTCTTGAATAGAAAAAGGTTTTGCAAGAAAAAGCCTTGATGTAGAAAAGCGAATGTGCAGGCACTCTCCATAAAGGTGTCTCAGAAACACTTGTGGGATGTTGTTGGCTAGACCTGACAAAGCTGAAAGACTTCAACAGATGGTGTGCGAGCAAGAGAAGTGCAAGGAGGGTTCATTTCAGTCTGTGAATAAACATGCCCTAAAAATACTCCTGAACCTCGCCGCCCCATCTCCCGTATGCCTCCTTCGTTCCCTCCATTCTCAAGACCATCTTTTCTGAGCTCATTTGCCTGTGCAGTTGCTCCAGCTCTAAAAAAACGGCACCATGTCAATTGTCACTATTTTAATAGTGGTGGTGTAGCATAGCCAGCACCTCAGATGTTGGCTAATCCATGGACTTTATGTGTGCCAATACTTGTTTTCTGCCCATCAACTAAAAAGGGTAGTTTAAAAGTTTAATGTAGTTAAGCGAATGTTTCGAGATTTATATTTTATTTCTCTTGTGGAGATAATAACATGCCCACTAGCGCCCCCTGGATGTGACATTTTAACATTTTAAAACACGATTGAGCTGATTAAATAATGCCAATCAGATTACATTAAGGTTATAAAAAAAACTGTAGGTGATATTTGCTTTTAACTCGATGTAACTGCAGTGAGGAAAAGTCTCAGATTAGAGTTTCGGCCTTGAGTCCATGGGAGAGGGTCTTTAAAACATCCTCAGGCATGTAGGATCAGCATAAGGAGCTGATATCACTGCGTAAATATAGAAAGTGCATCATTTTGCAATGAAACGAATATGGGGGTTGCGCGGGGGTGGGGGTTCTGCACCTGTTCTAGCTCCCTAGCGCACATTTCAGAAGCCCTAGTAATACAGCGATTGTCAACATGCCATTTCATCTGATATCTGTCAAAAGGCATCAGAAAATAGACAAATTGTTTCTAAGCGTCGCTCTGCTGTTGACTAGTAAATTCTGTATTTAAATGCTCTCACAATCTGGCTTTAAATAGCAGAAATCACACTGCCCGGTAGCCTAATGACTGCTTTTAAATAGCATCCATTATAGAAATAATCAGTCTAATGCTGCCATCTAGAGGGATATACAGTTATGGGGAAATCTCTCATGTCATATAAAACGAATAATGAAACATTTAAATTAAATATAAGTTTTAAGACAGCAGGCTGTTGTTGTTGTTGCTGTAGCTAAGCTATTGCTAATGCGGCTAAACCGTTAACTTCACTGTTATGTTTAGCCACATTAGCATTAGCATGGATTATTATTATTGGGATTTTAAAGAATTTTAAAGGATTGAAATGTAGCTGTATTAAGCATAAGAAGGTACATCTGATATTGTGGCAACTTGTAGAATTGGGTTGACTTCTGTTTTTATTTATATTTGCTAATGTTTTTATAGGTAAAATGAGGCTTTGGGATGTTAATTTGGTTGTGTGAACACACACACACACACACACACACACACACAAATGGGATGTGTGTGTATACACAGACATACACATAAATATAATTTATATACACAAACTAAATGTTATGTTAGATGCGATTAATTGCTTTAAATTGATTTGACAGCACTAAAATCTAATTACATTCTTCCTTGTGTTAATTTAGTAGAAAATACCAATTACAGTTCCAGTGACTGAGAATAAGTAGCCTAATTTCAGAGCAAATGCATCAAGATAATGAATTTTATTAAAGGTTGCAGCATCGGCCAGCTGTAAAATATCCAAGACTCCAAGAAAAAATATTGCTGCTGTTTGGAGGGTAGAAATGACCTTGAAATGATCTTTGACATGCATCAAGATGTAAACAATACCTACACACTTATTGCCCAAGTGAATTATAAATATCCTTCACACAAGTCTTGTCAAGATCCTTATTTGCTAACAAACGGCTGTATTCATGTGGGAAAAGTCACCGCTGATCAAATTAAGTTGACGTCTGTTATCTGTGGTGTGAAGTCACTTCTTTCTGCCAGTCATTTTTGTGAGGGCCACTTCTACTTCTGTAGCTGAGTAGAGTTACAATGTTTCCGTTGCCTCTGATCTATTTGTCAGGGGTTAGATATCATAAGGACATGGCAGTCGTTCTCGGAGCTGAAATTCATTGGCACACTTTGAGTTTCAGATCAGATTCAGACTATGGCGACATTTGCATATAAATATTTCTTGCTACTACTAATAATATTATTTACAAGACTTTTACCTTGTAAAAACATGTTTTTTTATGACTTTTTCTGAAATTGGAAATATAAATTTATGCTTTTTTTGTTTTTCTATTTTTTCCTCAAACAACATTCAGTAATATATATATATATATATAATATATTCCTGAGAACGACTGACCCAAATATTAAAAGGTTTTATATTCTCAGTATTGTGAGGTTTTATGCAGTGGGAATGTTTTATAGTGCTGTTATGCAACGACCTCTCATATATCTGGATTTATTTACAGTCAACATTATGCATGCACTTTTTTTTAATCGTTATAACTTTTCATTATTTCTGATGTGGTTAATCCGTTTGCATTCACTTTACACAATCTCTCAAAAGATTAATTTGATTATTTTTTTAATTTAATTAAATATATTAATGAAAATAAAAACCACACAAGTTTGTTTAAACTCATGTCCTTAGTTTGGTAACATGGTTGCTTATTTCAAAGGCTAAACACGTTAATAATTTGTTAATTTTTTTTTATAATTCTGACTCTTCTTTTTCAAGAGTTTCAGGTCCTATTGTGTATTAGTGTCATTTATTATTTCTGTATTATTCTTACAGAGAGAAAGTGTTTCAGGGAGTGAGGGAGAGATTGTGTGGTCAGATCAGATGGCAGTTGCTATTCCAGAAGCTGTGGCCATGTAGGGCAGCAACTATAAACTACCAGAGGGAGCACACAGGCCTCATGGCGGCTTTGTGTGTATGTGTGTGTTCAAGTGTTTGTAAATCTGTGTGTTTATAGGTTTATGCGTATGCAATTAAATATGAACATTTTGGTACTATATATGTTTTTTGGACACTTTCAATACCACTGTGTTGTTTAAAGTACCGTTGGAGTACCATGTCGAGTGTGTGGTTAATCTTACAGTACCACAGTATTGCCATCTTTTACCATTACGTACCATGGTACCCCCACAGTGCTTTTTGTGTGATGTGATGGGTGATATTTTAAGAATAAGCTGTAATGCGGTCTCTACAGGAGCCGAAGTGTGTGTGTGTGTGTGTGTGTGTGTGTGTGTGTGTGTGTGTGTGTGTGTCCATCTTCAGCTGTCTGTGGGAAATAATTTTTTTTATTATTCACATTATTTGAACATTTTAACATGTAAAAATACCAGAATACATATATAGGGTGAATTCAGATTGATTTGGACATTTTAATCTCAATATGGATGGATGGATGGATGGACGGACAGACGGATGGATGGATGATTGGAGAGATAGATGGATGGATAGATGGATAGACAGATGGAGGGATGGATGGATGGATGATTGGATGGATAGATGGATGGACGGGTGGATGGACGGACAGACGGATGGATGGATGATTGGAGAGATGGATGGATATCTGATTGGACGGATAGATGGATGGATAGACAGATGGACGGATGGATGGATGGATGGATGATTGGATGGACGGGTGGATGGATAGATGGATGGATGAATAGACAGATGGACGGATGGATGGATGATTAGACAGATAGATGGATAGATATATGATTGGACGGATAGATGGATGGATGATTGGATGGACGGGTGGATGGATAGATGGATGGATGATTGGATGGATAGATGGATAGACAGATGGACGGATGGATGATTGGACGGATAGATGGATAGATATATGATTGGACGGATAGATGGATGGATGATTGGATGGATGGGTGGATGGATGGATGGATGATTGGACGGATGGATGGATGGATGATTGGATGGATGGATGGATGGATGATTGGATGGATGGATGGATGATTGGACGGATGGATGGATGGATGGATGGATGATTGGACGGATGGATGGATGGATGATTGGACGGATGGATGGATGGATGGATGATTGGACGGACGGGTGGATGAATAGGTGGATGGATAGATAGATGGATGGATTGACGGAAAAATGGATGATTGGATGGACGGTTGGACAGACAATAGATAGATAGACAGACAGACAGACAGATAGACAGATAGATAGACAGATAGATAGACAGATAGATAGATAGATAGATAGATAGATAGATAGACAGACAGACAGACAGACAGACAGACAGACAGACAGAGAGATAGATAGATAGATAGATAGATAGATAGACAGACAGACAGACAGATAGATAGACAGACAGACAGATAGATAGATAGATAGATAGATAGATAGATAGATAGATAGATAGATAGATAGATAGATAGATAGATAGATAGATAGATTTTTGTTTCTGAGCTTCAACTGTGGATAAGATTCTCTGATTTAATCACATTCATAAAAGCAGGAAAAGGCACATTTTGGAGTGAAGCACAGTAGATGAGGTTGCCATAGTAACTCAGTATGTGAGAAAGATTCAGTCATGAAGTTAGAACTTATTTTAAGGAAACTCTTTCCATAACACACACACACACACACACACACACACACACAGTGTTTCTCACGTCGCATCCTCAGCGGTCGTCAGTCACACTTCTGTGAAGCCATTAATGAGTGCTGCCACAGTCGATAAATGTGGAAATGTGAGATGTGAGATGCCGTGAGTGTGTGTGTGTGTGTGTGTGTGTGTTCGGTGACTGAAGGGTTGCTCTCATTCCTTTAAGATGATTTCAGATTTTCCATTTTCAATTAACATAATTCAGTCCCAAGAACATGTTGACAAGACATCCAGAAGGAACACTCATAAAAAGTTATCCTGAATGCATAGAAACTCACAAAAAACGTATTTAACTTTACTTTTGCTGCTGGAACATCAGTGGAGCATCAGCATTAGCACCTCGTTTGCATGGCGCTGTTTCACTGCTTCAGATTGGAAGTAATTCAGTGGTTATATCTGAGGTATCAGCGCCCTGTTCTGAAACCCTTTGAGCTGCCTACAAAGGGAGTATTTTAAGGCTGGGCTTCTGATGCTGTGGGTCCGTTCACACACACTGTTTTTGCATCCATTTTCTTGCTTTTGCATTTTTTCCATAATGTTTTTTTTTTTTCTCCAGCTGATGAACGATAACAGCCAGAATCAGAATCCGTCCTGCTCTTAAGAGCTCAAGCTATGAGTAGTTTTATATTTCTCCATCGTTTTCGATTTGATAATGCTTCATGGGATTGTAGTTCTTTCCTTCACTAAAGTACACAGGCTTGTACCTTTGTCTTTTTTTTTTGCTTCAGATCAAAGTTTGTAGTGTTGTGATTGACCTTGTAGCTGACTGTCTTGGTTCATGGCTTATAACGCTTTAACAACTATTTTTAAATCCCTATGAGAAAAATGAGTTCATTCCAGAATCAGCGGCGATAAAAAAGGGGGCGGGCACTGTTGCATTCTGTTACCGTAGTTATGAGATTCCAACATGAAAAAAAGCATTCCATCCTCATAGAACTCGTAATTACAACTTGTAAACTCGGAATTTTCAGAGTTCTGAATTGTACCAATTCTTAGTTCTCGTTCTTGATGTGAATGGCTGGGCCTTTTGTCTCATGCGTTGTGCAGTGTCTTACACATGACATGGCTTTCAAAAAATGCACACACAAAAAACACGCATCTCTAGACCTTGATTCCCACCAAAGTCCACTATCTTGCGTATCACGTTTTTAAACATGTGTCCTTCAGGCCAAATTAAACCGATATTTCAATCAATTCCAAAGTGTCATTACAAATAAATAGGAACATAAAAATAACTCTGAGTAATTAAAAAGTTGATAATTGTACCCAACAGCCTATTTGTTTGCTCTAATATTGCACATTTGTCTTAGCAGAATGCTAATGGAACCTCAAATGAAATATGTGCAAAATTTAGAGGAAAATCAGCTGAACTCTGGGAATGGGATTTAATATGGTAAAGTCTGCTTAGTGTAAGAAATCACGTTTTCAGTTTTATGTCACATAAGCATTATTTAAAAGCTTTTAAATGTCTTTGATTTATTTAAAACTCTTCCACTCAGAGAATGATGCAATGGATGCCTACAAAATAAAAGGCAGAAGTGTGTGTGTGTGTGTGTATGTGTTTGTGTGAAAGGTCATACACAGGCCGAGGGAACTGTTGCATTTTCTCCTGCGGCGTGATTTGCGATCTCATCATTGTTTTCCCTCCTCGGACAGTTACCTCTGTCGAGAGAGAGTAAGAACGGGCAGGAGAATGAACGGCAGCCGTCCAGACAAATGACAAGCTATTAATACAGCACTAGCTACTGTATTCACCCACAATTACCAGGAGCCTTTTCCAATTTTGTGTTCAGGCTTTGGTAAGGTGATAATTCCTGCCCACTAGAGGCATTAGATCAGCATACCTGTGTGTGTGTGTGTGTGTGTGTGTGTGTGTGTGTGTGTGTGTGTGTGTGTGTGTGTGTGTGTGTGTGTGTGTGTGTGTGTGTGTGTTTGTGTTTGGCTTGACCTGTCCACTACATTCATACAGACTTTGTGAATGTTGTTCTGTATTCACTGATCCTTATAATGAGCGCATTATAAGGATTTTTTAAAAGAACAGTTGGATGAACAGGTGAACAATTCATAACCTCACAACTGAGCTCTATAAACGAGTGTCCCACAGACCTACAGTGCTCTTTCACAGTCATTTCATTGCGTTTTTAAACAGCTTACTGGAATACTTGATTTTGATTGGTCAATAAGACTGAAATATTCAAACATGTAGTCAGTTTTTTGATAATACACTGTTTAGCTCTTTCCTAAACTGTTGGAGTTTTATTTTTTGAAAATGACTGTCAGACTTTACATTATAACGTTGACATTATGATTATGCTCTGACGCATTACAAGTAACCTGAGTTACGTAATCAGATTACCTTTTTAATAAATTAATGCATTTCTTTTAAATTTACAACAAAATATCTGAATTACTTTTTTAAATAAATAACACAAGTTACTTTGTTTTGCCATTCATTGACTGAAAGCTCTTCTAGCAATAAAACATAAATAGATAAATACATAAAGTATATTTGTACATATTTGCATTATATTATATTATATATTTAACATATTTGCATAATATATATATATACATCATGTTTTTTTTTTTTTTTTATTGCTGAAAATAAGCAAATAAGCCCAGCTCAGGTGAGAGAACTTAGTTACTTTCCATTAAAAGTAACTAAGTAGCAAAATTTGTTACTTTTTAAGGGGCTGACACAGTATTGTAAAGTAACTTTTCCCAACAATGTGCATTAAATTGCTGATAACTATCAAAAAATTACACATTTTAAAAACCAAACTAAGCAAGACATTAGCATGATGTTTTCAAAGGATCCGGTTTCTATATTATGTCATTATTATATTAAAAAACATAAAACTCAATATCTCAAAGCTGAGACGCAATAAGACACAACAAATTACAATGATCCCGTTATAAAGTGTGTTCACACTGACTGTGAGTTGGAGATTTGAGGTGACTTGTTGGTGATGCGATAGTTTTACTTTAAACACAACCCAACTAAAATAGCTCTGACCCTAGAGGTCAGTCATAATGTGGTTTGAAAGGTCACCTATTAAAGGGCTTCCCCAGGCGTCCCGGTAGGGTTTGGAGAAGACAGACATCTCCGCTCATGCTGATAGCGCATTACCTCACTGTTAAAGATCGACCCCCACACAAACACACACACACACACCAACAGGTGGGCGCAGGGAAATGAATTAACAGTGGAAGTGGCAGCTGCGCTCAGCCGAGGGCTGGTATTTAAAGGGCTGTATTTTTGGCTGCTTATTAGTGTTTGTCTTTCGTTTCAGTTTTAGGCAAGTGTGTTTTTGTTTGCGTTTGGACTATGGCCGTTTATGAGACGTGTTTGCATAGAGAGCTCTCTGGTGGGATAAAAGAGCCTGTGGAGTTGAAGCTCCTGTTGTGTCTCTTACTGTGCTCCTCAGGAATCCCTCTCTCTCAGCTGTGTCTCGGGTGTCCTATCACATCCACATTTAGACATTGTCACCCCTCCTCCATCAGCGTTTCCTTCCACACGTTCTGCTCTGCCTCTTTTCGACCTTTCCATTCCCCTCGTTGTGTCTCCAAGGCCTTGTTTACGGCTCGTATTAAGATTCGTTTGGGTTGATCGGATCACAAGTAGACGAGGGAGACATTCCCGTTCACACCTGGTGTTTTTTGTCCGCTTTCAACCACTTCTGTCCTGATTTCTTTTCAGGATTTTTTTCAGATCTCTCAATCTAATGGACAAATTAAGCTCACACAGTTTACATATAAATCGCCCTGAGATGACAGAAAAACACACGGAGAGCGGCAGCTTTAGTTTCTTCTCTTACAGACTCAAGGCCGAACTCTGTGAGTGTGTGTTAGAAATCAGGAATGATGAGAGAACACTGAGCTTGGGATGTTTCTCATCTTCAAACCAAACTTGAGTCTCCAGCGACTAAGTTTAAATCCCGTCTGGCTAGTGCGCTTCCCATGTTTACACATTAGGTCGTAGCGGAGAGAAGACGGTCTTTTAGTGGCTGTTTGAACACATTCGACCACATGAACACTACGAAAGCAATCCGGTCGAATGTTTTTGACGATCTCTGGAAGTGTTGGAAGTGGATAAGCTCAGAGTGTTTTAGACCCCGTGTACACCTGTATTTAGTGTCGTCCACTTGTGATCCGATCGACCAAATCTTAATACCAGGTGAAAAAAATCAAGCGTATAGCGTCAGCTCTGGCAGGTCACATTAGTCTAACTCGCTTCAGCTGTCTGTCAGCTGATCACGTCTACCTATAGGAATACAACGTCTATCACCACTCACATATATAAGCTCCTTGAGAACTATCAGGAGCTATTGCGTTTCTCCGGAGCTCATTTACCCTCCTCCGTCCCCAGCTCCTCCTCTCGTCAGTCAGGATTTGATATTCTAATTCCCCTTGAATCAGACTAAATTCCTGAATTATTTTGTATGGTAAATATCAACATTAATAATATCTGCAATACATTATGTTGGTTCTGTATTGTTTACTCTAAGGGGGGTTATTGCTGCTCTCCCTGCTCTTATCCATGCTAGGCTGCATAGATGCGCAGGGAGTTCTTTCCCAGAACAGAACCATTCCGAAAATCCAAACTATATGCTAATAGTCAATCAATCATATTTGATGATAGTGGTCTTGACAGAACTGGGCTTATACATCCATCCAGTTGGTCTCCTCTAAAGGTTCCCAAAACGCTCCTGACGGTTCCACTGATAACCTCTGAAGAACCTGTGATGAGACAAGGACCTGTTTGGAAGAAAGGGTTCTGGATTGGGTCGTTTGCTGAAGAACCAATGACAAGTGTTTCTCCACATCAGCTCCTCCATCTGCCTCTCATCTCACTTGTTTTTCCTTTCTAACCTCTCATCTCTCATTCTCTCGTCTCTCTTCTTTCTCAACTACCATTATCTCACCTAGCCTCATCTTTTCTTCTCATTCATTCAGTTGATTTCTCTCAACTTTCATTCTCTTCTCTTCTGTGTTCATCACATCTCATATTCTATTCTCTCTCTTTTGTTTCATCCCTACTCTTTTCTTCTCATCTGGTCTCATCTTTCATTATTCTTTCTGTTCTTGTCTCATCCCTTCTCCTTTCTTCTCATTTCTTATTGTCTCATCTCTTCTCTCTCAACTTCCATGATCCCTTCTCTTCTCTTTCCATCTTATCATCTTCTCTTCTCTCATTTTCCCTCTTTTTCTTCTCTCATTTTGTCTCAACCCTTCTCTTCTCATTTCTCACTTTCTTGTCTCTTCTCAACTTTCATTCTCTTTTTTCTCAAGTTTCATTATCTGTTATCTTCTCTTGTTTTCATCTTCTCATCCCAGTGTCTTTCTTCTCCTCTATCAACTTCCATGATTTCTTCTCAATTGGTCTCATCTCTTCTTTTCTTCTCATCTGGTCTCATGCCTTCTCCTTTCTTCTTATCTGGTCTCATTATTTCTCCTTTCTTCTCATAGGGTCTCATTCCTCCTTTCTTCTCATCTGGTCTCATTCCTCCTCCTTTCTTCTCATCTGGTCTCATTCCTCCTCCTTTCTTCTCATCTGGTCTCATTCCTCCTCCTTTCTTCTCATCTGGTCAGTCTCATTCCTCCTCCTTTCTTCTCATCTGGTCTCATTCCTCCTCCTTTCTTCTCATCTGGTCTCATTCCTCCTCCTTTCTTCTCATCTGGTCTCATTCCTCCTCCTTTTTCTCATCTGGTCTCATTCCTCCTCCTTTTTCTCATCTGGTCTCATTCCTCCTCCTTTTTCTCATCTGGTCTCATTCCTCCTCCTTTTTCTCATCTGGTCTCATTCCTCCTCCTTTTTCTCTTCTGGTCTCATTCCTCCTCCTTTTTCTCATCTGGTCTCATTCCTCCTCCTTTTTATCATCTGGTCTCATTCCCCCTCTCTTCTCATCTGGTCTCATTCCTCCTTTCTTCTCATCTGGTCTCATTCCCTCTCTTCTCATCTGGTCTCATTCCTTCTCCTTTCTTCTCATCTGGTCTCATTCCTCCTTTCTTCTCATCTGGTCTCATTATTTCTCCTTTCTTTGCATCTGGTCTCATTCCTCCTCTTTTTTCTCATTTGGTCTCATTCCTCCTCCTTTCTTCTCATCTGGTCTCATTCCTCCTCCTTTCTTCTCATAGGGTCTCATTATTTCTCCTTTCTTCTCATCTGGTCTCATTCCTCCTTTCTTCTCATCTGGTCTCATTCCTCCTCCTTTCTTCTCATAGGGTCTCATTATTTCTCCTTTCTTCTCATCTGGTCTCATTATTTCTCCTTTCTTCTCATCTGGTCTCATTCCTCCTCCTTTCTTCTCATAGGGTCTCATTTCTTATTCTCTTGTCTAATCTCTTCTCTTTAACTTTAATTATATTTTCCTTTGTTCTGTTTTCAACTTCTCATCTTCTCTTCTCTCATCTTTTGTTCTCTTTTTTCTCAAATTCCATTTTTTCTTAATTCTTCTCTTTTCCTCAACTTTCATTCTCTCTGGTCTTCTCCTCTTCTCGTTTGGTCTAATTTTTCAATTGTTTTCTTCTCATTTGGTCTCATTTTTCATTCGTTTGTTATTTCTCATCTCACCTAATCTCTTCTCTTCTCATTTGGCCTCATTCTCTTGTCTCTTCTCATTATCTCATCTCTCATTCTCTTTGCTCATTCCCCCTCTGTTCTTCTCCTCTCCTCATGTCTTTCCTCCTCTTGTCTTATTCTCTGTCTTTTCGTCTCTATAGTCTCTGCGCTCTATATTTGTGTGTGTGTGTGTGTGTGTGTGTGCGCTGTTGGCGATCCACCCACTCAGACCTACAGAGACCCCTGGCTTCCATCTCCACATTCAATTACACCTCCTCCATCCTCCTCCTCCTTCCCGCTTTCAACCTCTCCATCCGTCTCTCTCATCAGGAACTCCTACATGTCCTGTTGTTCATCAGCAGTGTTGGGGGTATCGTATTACAAGTAACTTGAGTTACATAATAATATTACTTTTTCAAGTAACTAGTAAAGTAACGCATTACTTTTCAAATTTACAACGCAAGTTACTTTTTCACATTTATTTTCACCTGTCCCCATGAAATCTAGAGTAAGTACAGAGGTGTTGTGTGTAAACATGATAGTTATTGTAGTTCAAGACTACATTTGAGCATTTATTCACCTCACTTGCATAAAGATTGAGTATTCCTCAAAAATAATAAAATCAGTCAAATGCAAAATATGCAAACCTCCAATAATTAAATGTTAAATAAAACAAATATTTTATGCATTTAATCTACCTTTATTGACCAATTTGCTGCTGACCTTTAATGATTCAGTTAAACCATGAGCAAAAATTACTAGATTTTTGTATTTATTGGTAAAACTTTACCCAGAACGGCAGCGCAGCAGAGCGTGTGAATTTGTGTTTTTACCTCAGCCTGAGGCTTATTATTTTAATTTTGGTATGAAGACGTCTTTACATTTGCACAAAAATAGAATATTTTTGTCATAAATAAACAACAACAAAAAAACAAGCCCAGTCCAGGTGAGAAAAAGTAAAGCAAAAGTAACGTAACGCATTACTTTTCTTAAAAAGTAACTAAGTAACTCAATTAGTTACTTTTTAAAAGAGTAACGTAATATTGTAATGCATTACTTTTCAAAGTAACTTTCCCCAACACTGTTCTTCAGTCCTCCTCCTCTTTCATACATTACTCTGCCGCTCCTATAGGGGATAGGGAACGATTCAGACACTGCACTATATAGGGGATAGGAACGATTCAGACACTGCACTATATAGGGGATAGGGAACGATTCAGACACTGCACTATATGGGGATAGGAAGCAATTCAGACACTACTATATAGGGGATAGGGAACGATTCAGACACTGCACTATATAGGGGATAGGAACGATTCAGACACTGCACTATATAGGGGATGAGAACGATTCAGACACTGCACTATATAGGGGATAGGGAACGATTCAGACACTGCACTATATAGGGGATAGGAACGATTCAGACACTGCACTATATAGGGGATAGGGAACGATTCAGACACTGCACTATATAGGGGATAGGGAACGATTCAGACAGTGCACTATATAGGGGATAGGGAACGATTCAGACACTGCACTATATAGGGATAGGGAGCGATTCAGACACTGCACTATATAGGGGATAGGGAGCGATTCAGACAGTGCACTATATAGGGTATAGGGAACGATTCAGACACTGCACTATATATGGGATAGGGAACGATTCAGACACTGCACTATATAGGGGATAGGAAGCAATTCAGACACTACTATATAGGGGATAGGGAACGATTCAGACAGTGCACTATATAGGGGATAGGAACGATTCATACATTACTCTGCCGCTCAGCACAAACAAACACACTCAGACTCATTTACATCGAGCAGCTTTGCCCCGTAACACCCACATCACTGGCACACGGCTCTTCCTGGCATCTCACACACTGAGAGTGACGGATATTTATAAGATCGCTGAAACATAGCTAATTAAAACAACATCACAGTCAGGGGTTTAAACAGATGATTTTGTTCACATTTTCATTATTAACCTTTAAAAAATAAAAAAATGTCAGGTTCTTAGAGAAGAGAATGATTACAGAATAAGGGCCAGTAAGACGGACAGGATAGTGGAACTCGGTTTTTGATTTGATTCATAAGCTTGTGATTCTGATCTTGATTCAATATCAATTCATTTGGCTAAATATCAGGTACAGTACACTCAGAAAAAGGGTACAAAAGCTGTCACTGGGACAGTACCCTTTCGAAAATTTCTAATATTTACATGTTTGGTACCGATATGTAACTCTAAGGTACTAATATGCACTCTTTAGGAATAAAGGTGTGCTTTTTGAAAGGGCACTGCCCCAGTAACAGCTTTTGTACCTTTTTTTTGGGTAGAGGAGAGTGTATGGTCTGTTAATTTCTCTCAAGGAAACAAATCTCTGTAAACATATACAGGGACATCTGTCTTATTATATGAGTAAAAATATAATATAATAGTAATAGTGCACATATTTAGCAGAATGCTCCACTCTATTTTTCTAGCAAACTAACATGCTATATGGTCATTGAATGTTTTTATGTGACATCGTTCACAAGCTGTTTTATTCACGTTTTCCGTGGTTTAAACACTCAATGCATCATGTGATCATTCATTAAGTTGTACTGTATCTTTCAACATACATTCTGATGCTCATGCATGTTTATTTGGTGCTATACCTACTAAAGAGAAA
This sequence comes from Gobiocypris rarus, assembly GCA_023029165.1. Classification (NCBI taxonomy): domain Eukaryota; kingdom Metazoa; phylum Chordata; class Actinopteri; order Cypriniformes; family Gobionidae; genus Gobiocypris; species Gobiocypris rarus. The sequence continues at coordinate 51,180,001 of CM040912.1, read as the reverse complement.
CACAGATTGGTTCATGCCACATTAAAAAGTGCCAAAACAGTAGGCCTGTTTATTGTTTGAATTTTGTAATAAAATTGACAGAATTTGTTTCATATCACAAGAAGCGGCCTCTGTCTCGTCTGTCGGTGTGCTGTCAGTGTCCTCTTTGCTCTGTGATGTTGTTTTCAACGCCTGAGAAAATGAATGTGTGCCGTGAGAAGTGTTAGTCGCACGAGTCTCACAGTTTGCAGCCCTGCTTGCAGTGAACGTACACAACATTCACATTTGCTGTTAAAGTCCACGTTAAGTTTTTTGGCTTTTAGAATATGTTAGCCTTACTGTTGTTGCTCCAAAACAATGACAAAATTCACATTAAGAAGATATAAGCATTCAAAACTTAAAGACCAATTTTCTGTCCAATCAAATGCTCTCTAGAATCTAAAGCCCTGCCCCCTACATTATAAACAGACGCTGAAGCTGCGGCGGAAATCGACACTTGTTCACACATTTACTATTCTACATGGTGAATGGCACATAGTGCACTATATAGGGGATAGGGAACGATTCAGACACTGCACTATATAGGGGATAGGGAACGATTCAGACAGTGCACTATATAGAGGATAGGGAACGATTCAGACACTGCACTATATAGGGGATAGGGAGCGATTCAGACAGTGCACTATATAGGGGATAGGGAGCGATTCAGACACTGCACTATATAGGGGATAGGGAACGATTCAGACACTGCACTATATAGGGGATAGGAACGCATTCAGACACTGCACTATATAGGGGATAGGGAACGATTCAGACACTGCACTATATAGGGGATAGGGAACGATTCAGACACTGCACTATATAGGGGATAGGGAACGATTCAGACACTGCACTATATAGGGGATAGGGAACGATTCAGACACTGCACTATATAGGGGATAGGAAGCAATTCAGACACTACTATATAGGGGATAGGAACGATTCAGACACTGCACTATATAGGGGATAGGAACGATTCAGACAATGCACTATATAGGGATAGGAACGATTCAGACACTGCACTATATAGGGGATAGGAACGATTCAGACACTGCACTATATAGGGATAGGGGATGGAACGATTGAGACACTGCACTATATAGGGGATAGGGAACGATTCAGACAGTGCACTATATAGGGGATAGGGAACGATTCAGACACTGCACTATATAGGGGATAGGAACGATTCAGACAGTGCACTATATAGGGGATAAAGAACGATTCAGACAGTGAACTATATAGGGGATAGGGAGCGATTCAGACACTGCACTATATAGGGGATAGGGAACGATTCAGACAGTGCACTATATAGGGGATAGAGAACGATTCAGACACTGCACTATATAGGGGATAGGAACGATTCAGACAGTGCACTATATAGGGGATAGGCAACGATTCAGACACTGCACTAAATAGGGGATAGGAACGATTCAGACACTGCACTATATAGGGGATAGGGAACGATTCAGACAGTGCACTATATAGGGATAGGAGCGATTCAGACACTGCACTATATATGGGATAGGGAAACGATTCAGACAGTGCACTATATAAGGGATAGAACGATTCAGACACTGCACTATATAGGGGATGAGGAACGATTCAGACACTGCACTATATAGGGGATAGGAACGATTCAGACACTGCACTATATAGGGGATAGGGAGCGATTCAGACGCTGCACTATATAGGGGATAGGAAGCAATTCAGACACTACTATATAGGGGATAGGGAACGATTCAGACAGTGCACTATATAGGGGATAGGGAACGATTCAGACGCTGCACTATATAGGGGATAGGAAGCAATTCAGACACTACTATATAGGGGATAGGAACGATTCAGACAGTGCAGTATATAGGGGATAGGGAACGATTCAGGCGGTGCACTATATAGGGGATGAGGAGCGATTCAGACACTGCACTATATAGGGTATAGGGAACGATTCAGACACTGCACTATATAGGGGATAGGAGCATTCAGACACTGCACTATATAGGGGATAGGGAAACGATTCAGACACTGCACTATATAGGGGATAGGAACGATTCAGACACTGCACTATATAGGGGATAGGGAACGATTCAGACACTGCACTATATAGGGGATAGGGAACGATTCAGACACTGCACTATATAGGGGATAGGGAATGATTCAGACACTGCACTATATAGGGGATAGAGAACGATTCAGACACTGCACTATATAGGGGATAGGAGCGATTCAGACAGTGCACTATATAGGGGATAGAGAACGATTCAGACACTGCACTATATAGGGGATAGAGAACGATTCAGACACTGCACTATATAGGGGATAGGGAACGATTCAGACACTGCACTATATAGGGGATAGGGAACGATTCAGACACTGCACTATATAGGGGATAGGGAATGATTCAGACACTGCACTATATAGGGGATAGGGAACGATTCAGACACTGCACTATATAGGGGATAGGGAACGATTCAGACACTGCACTATACAGGGGATAGGGAACGATTCAGACAGTGCAGTATATAGGGGATAGGGAACGATTCAGACAGTGCAGTATATAGGGGATAGGGAACGATTCAGACAGTGCACTACATAGTGGATAGGGAACGATTCAGACAGTGCACTATATAGGGTATAGGGAACGATTCAGACACCACTATATATGGGATAGGGAACAATGTAGACACTGCACAAACGATACAGACAGCGCACTATATAGGGGATAGGGAACAATTCAGACAGTGTAAATATGCTTTCCATTGGGGCGAATCACTTCTGGTTTCACGTTAGTGTCCTGTGAACCGGTCCAGAGACACGATAGCAAAGAGCGGATCATGCGCCAGACACTGCAAAAGAGGCCAGACCCAAATGCAACGATCAAAAACGGCCATCCAGCTCATATTTACATAGAAAACATTGGAAAAGCAGTGCAGTGGAAATTCAAAAATGTATTCTGTGTGCACTTAGACTAAGTTTTTTTCATCACAGATGTGTTTAAATCGGAAGGGTTTTAAACTAGCTATACGTTTATTTTATGTTAAATAATACTTTATTGAACATACTGTAAATCATGTGAAATGCATTGTATTTCAGTTTTTTGCAGATCAATTTACGATCTTTGTTCCTCTCTCTCAGACGTTCACAGCGTGGTGTAACTCTCATCTGCGTAAAGCGGGAACTCAGATCGAGAACATTGAGGAGGATTTCAGGAATGGCCTCAAACTTATGCTGCTGCTCGAGGTCATTTCAGGTAATGATGACGAGATACACCTTAATTATACTGTTCTTATAAAGCAGATCTGAAGTAGATACTGACATTTTAGTTTAACATTGTGATTGCTGATATTACAAGCCACAAGTATGAAATCGTATATGCTGCAGCAAAATTCACACAGACAGACAGACAGACAGACAGGCCTCAGTGGAGTCGTCATCAACTTCACCAGCTTGTTCAGTCATATTTAAAAGCAGTTTGTGACTACAGACTGAAGTGGTGTGTAATGAACACACAGTACTGAACAGCACAAACTGAGCTCATGACTCATATTTATTTATCCTTAGAGGAGTCATTAGGAAAGATGGTGACATACGTGGTTAGTTTTCAGCACATTTGGCAGAACACGAACAGTTGGTGTGTGTGTGCGTATGAGTGTGTGTGTGTGTGTGTGTGTCAGCGTGAATGTGAGTGTGTGTGTGTGAGCCAGTCGAGCGTGTGTGTGAGCGTCAATGTGAGTATGTGCATGTGTGAGTGTGTGTGTGCGTGAGTCAGTGAATGTTTGTGTGTGCATTTGTGAGTGAGTGAGTGTGTGCAAGTGTAAGTGCAAGTGTGCGTGTGTGTGTGTGTGTGTGTGAGAGCGAGAGAGAGAGTGTGAATGCATGTCTGTAAGTGTGTGTGTGTGTGTGTGTGTGTGTGTGTGTGTGAGAGTGTGTGAGTGAGTTAGTGCAAGTGTGAGTGAGTGTGAATGCATGTCTGTGAGTATGTGCGTGTGTGTGTGTGTGTGAGAGAGAGTGTATGTGTGTGTGTGTGTGTGTGTGTGTGTGTGTCTATGTGTGTGTGTATGCATGTATGAGTGTGAATTAATGTGTGTATGAGTGAAACTCAAATGGTTTTTCTCCGCAGACGTGACATTGTGGATCAAATCACCGGCTGTCTGAACATGAAATCAATTGTTCTCTGTTTATATTCTTAATGCGTGTTCCTGATCTAGTGACGATTCATCAGAGCACGTTATTGAGGTCATTACCCGCTCCGACTCTGAAAAGGACTTGTGATTGTAATCGAAATGGATATTATTTGAATTCAAAGGTGAAGCGTGCATTTTAAAATGTTTCAGTTTAATATGTAATGGCAGACTGACTTCCTGAAGAGTGTAAAGCTGTTCATCAGGGGTGCTTTCAAAATATTGAGCCTTTTGACAATGAGTAAAGACAGAGGCAAGGACAGATGGGATGGGGCGAGGGTTCGGGACACCTGTTTGGAAGCAGTCATTATTTCTGCAATTAAAGGCACAAAAGTTCAGCATTCAAATAATGATCTGTTTACACTGATGACTGATATCAGTCGGTCTGATTGTCGTCAGGTGAGAGACTTCCCAAGCCTGACAAAGGAAAGATGCGTTTCCACAAGATCGCCAACGTCAACAAGGCTCTGGATTACATCTGCAGTAAAGGAGTCAAACTGGTGTCCATCGGAGCTGAAGGTGGGAGGCTCGAATTAACCAGGGCTGTCCATTTATAGTTAACATAAGTTACATTTACTGCAGTTTGGACATGTTGCCTGCACAGTGAAATATAAATAAAGCAAGTATTGCATTGATAATATAACCTCTTGAATTATTTTCATTTGTTCCTAATATCTTTGGCAACATTATAAATGGCTTTACTGTCACTTTTGTGCATCTTGGTAAAGTTTCAGTATTTAAAAAAGGTATATATGTGATTCATTTTAATGATCAGCATACCAGGTGATTAATTAGATCACATTGAAGTATTTAATAGTGATGGCCCTAATACTAAATGCATATACGTTAACCTACACACACACACACACACACACACACACACACACACACACACACACACACACACACACACACACACGTTGTGTTTCCATGTTTTATGGGGACATTCTATAGGCGTAATGCATTTTATACTGTACAAACCGTATTTTCTATCCCCTACACTGCCCCTGTCCCTAAACCTACCCATCTCACACACACACACACACACACACACACACACACACACACACACACACACACACACACACACACACACACACACACATGTTGTGTTTCCATGTTTTATGGGGACATTCCATAGGCGTAATGGTTTTTATACTGTACAAACCGTATTTTCTATCCCCTACACTGCCCCTGTCCCTAAACCTACCCATCACACACACACACACACACACACACACACACACACACACACACACACACACACACACACACACACACACACACACACACACACACACACACACACACACACACACGTTGTGTTTCCATGTTTTATGGGGACATTCTATAGGCGTAATGCATTTTATACTGTACAAACCGTATTTTCTATCCCCTACACTGCCCCTGTCCCTAAACCTACCCATCTCACACACACACACACACACACACACACACACACACACACACACACACACACACACACACACACACACACACACACACACACACACACACACACACACACACACACACACACACACACACACACACACACACACACACACACACACACACACACTGCCCCTAAACCTACCCATCACACACACACACACACACACACACACACACACACACACACACACACACACACACACACACACACACACACACACACACACACACACACACACACACACACACAAACACACACACACACACACACACACACACACACACACACACACACACACACACACACACACACTGCCCCTAAACCTACCCATCACACACACACACACACACACACACACACACACACACACACACACACACACACACGCACGCAAAAATAATAATAATTTTACCAAAATGTGGTCTCTTGCTCTGCAGAGATTGTTGATGGCAACGTGAAAATGACTCTGGGAATGATCTGGACCATCATCCTCCGCTTCGCTATCCAGGACATTTCTGTGGAGGGTACAAACACACACGTTCGCATTGACAATCACGAACCAACCTGACTGCTCATGTTACTAACTCAACACTCATTATCACTTCAGCAGAGTTCAGTCTAATTAATCAAATGGTGTGTGTGTGTGTGTGTGACTCCACAGAGACGTCTGCTAAAGAGGGTCTGCTGCTGTGGTGTCAGAGGAAGACCGCCCCCTACAGGAACGTCAACGTACAGAACTTCCACATCAGGTGAGCGACTGAGCGCCAGTCAAACCTCTCGGTGCTCACTTCATGTTGTCTTTGCTCTGTCAGAAACCTTGATATGACGGACGCACTTCAGCTCGCATTCAACTGCAAAACATTCCTCATTGTAATCGGAGCATTTTCATTCATATTTTTAATCAATTTGTATTTTTTTCTGGTTTAATTAAAATTTTCGTTTTTGTAATTTTGTTGTATTTAATTTTTTACTGTATGTATTTTATTAATTTTATTTTCGTGTAAGTTATTTTAGTACATCAATCAAACTAAAGGAAAATAACAAATGTTGCATTGGCAGCTACAGTAGATGAAATAAAATAAGATTTATTTCATTTAATATTTGTTTTATTTGAAGTAATTTGTTTTTAGTTACCTACAACCCTGCATTATTGAGTTATTTCATATTATTATCTCTTTTTTTTCACTTCAAAGTTTATGATGAAAAAATATTTATTTTATAGCAACATTTAAAATGAGGTCCCATTAGTTAACTAAAACTACGTTAATAAAATACATCAGTTCATCGTTAGTTTATGTTAGCTCAAACGATGTTAACAGACACAACTTTTGCTTTGAACTCTATATTAGTGATATCAACAGAAACATTAGGATGTATAAATGCGTCAGAAGTATTTGTGATTAGCTCGTGTCTGTCGTAACGTTGCCTCGGCGTGTTGTGAAGTGTTTGCCGTCTGTTGAGGATCTGCTGTCATGTGTTGTGTGTGCTGTTCCTCAGCTGGAAGGACGGCCTGGCTCTGTGCGCCCTCATCCACAGACACAGACCGGACCTCATCGACTACTCTAAACTCAGAAAGGTAAGGCTTTTGTGTTTTCTCACAGTCCCTCGCTCTTTATTGATCAGTTTGCCTTCAAACATATTTCACATTGAATCTCTGTGAGGAGTTTTAAGCCTTTCAGCACACACTCTTTACATGTTCACTGTGTAAGCTCAGACGGTTTATCCTTGAGTCTAGAGATGCACTGCTCAACCAGACATAATACCGGCTGGCTTTGCTCCCGACACACGGCCATCACCTGGTGTTTAGTTTTCTGTTGGCCGATCTCTATTCCGCACTATGCGCACAAACCGCATTGCAATCATTTCCCAAAATGTTTTTGTGGAAATCTTACAAAGTCTGTAGGAAGTTGAAACCATGGAAACGCTATATCCCTACTGTTCCATAAGCGCCAACTACTGTCAGAGAGGGAATTTTCATTTTCATTCAGTCCGTCTGCTGTCTTTGTTTTGTCTTCTTTATCACAATTTTGCAAATCTAAATGTAGATCATTTAAGTTTTTGCATGCATAGCATATTTGTTTGGTTCATGTTAAAATTCAGTGGTTCGTCTAATTTCAAATGGCTACATAATTACACTCTAAACTAGAATGTACATTTCCAGAAGAAAATGTGAGTGGTGCTTGCAGTGGCAAAACTCGGGGCCCGGTGGCTACTGTGATGCAAAAAATCCAAGCAACATGACTGTACGATGTTGTGGAGCTGAGATATGGCTTATTCATGTGTTTGTACGGTTGCTAGGGTACTCTGTTTGGTTGCTATGGAGTGGCTTGTGAGCATATTCCAAAGGCTCCTTGTCAGTATGAACGATATAAACCAACCCCCGTGTCTCTATGATGTTCTGATGCAGAGATATAGGTCTTGTTAAACTGTTGCTAGGGTACTCTGTTTGGTTGCTATGGAGTGGCTTGGCAGCATCCAATGACGATACTGCAAAAGCTCCTTGTCAGTATGAATGATATAAACCAACCCCCGTGTCTCTATGATGTTCTGATGCAGAGATATAGGTCTTGTTAAACTGTTGCTAGGGTACTCTGTTTGGTTGCTATGGAGTGGCTTGGCAGCATCCAATGACGATACAGCAAAAGCTCCTTGTCAGTATGAATGATATAAATCAACCCCCGTTCCTCTATGACATTCAGATGTGAAGATATACACTGTTGATTTGGGTTGCTAAGGTGCTTAATAACGGTTGCTAGGGCGTGGCTAGGACGTGTTGGAGGTGATTTGTGATTGGCCGTTGATGCCCCGAGTCAAACAAACCCACCCCCATGTTTCTGACGCTTCTATCCAAAGATATCCATTTGATCTCTTTCAATGGAAGTCTATGGGATCAGTTGCTAGGGAGCTCTAAATGGTTGCTAGGGCGTGGCTTGACAGCATCACGATGATCCTGAGATAGTGATTGGCTGTCTGAGTAAGTTGAGCCCACCCCCTTGTCTCTGTGACCCTGTGAAGCAGAGCTATGGTCAATACAAAATCCCTATGCAATTTACCATTGGAGGACAAAACGCATGCGTTTGATGGGACGTCCCTCCCCATGTTAAGTCAATGTAAAAATTCGGGCCCCTCCTGCGCCCCAGGGGTACAACTTACACCCCTTTGAGATGTGTGTTTTGAGAGATCCTGTCAGCCTCTCCAAATGTGGTAATTCACGAGTTTCTCCGAAATCCTCGCTCGGAGCTACGAGTGGTCAAACTTTGCCGTAATGTTAAGTCTATGCGATTTTTGGGTGGATTTTAGCCCTTGGTAAAAATCGCAACGATCCCTTAGAAAAGATATAGCACACCATTCCCGAATAATCCATACGATTTGACGCCTCATTCATGGGTGTGTGACAAACGGTGTGGGAGGAGAAGCGCGCCGAACTTTTGTGTGGAAGAATAATAATAAGAAGAAATAATAATAAGTATGCACAATAACAATAGTGATGCCTTGCTTACCAGCAAGCACCACTAAAAATGCTTGGATGTTTTAACCCAATGTTGGGTCAAATATGGACTAACCCAGAAGTTCGGTGGTTTTAACCCAGCAGTTGGGTTACATGTTTGCTTAAAGCTACACTGTGTAACTTTTTAGTTTATTCTTAGCTAAAAACACTTAGTTCTTTCAAAAATATATGTGCTCATTAATGTATATTTACTTCTTTTAAAGTAATAAAGTATTCTCGTGAGTGTATAATATGCCATTGAAAATACATACGGGTGAGGGGTTCGAATGCGCGTCGCCATGTTGCCCTCCATCTTGAAAGTACAGTAGCCAAAGAGGGACATACCCGTAAATTCAAGCTTCGCCTTTGGCGTTTTAACACCCGATGGCACTGTGTCGAATGTGAAGAGGGGGATTGCTTGAGACTGATATAGCCTACAATGTAAACTTTGCCTTACGCTAGTGATGTCGTACAATATACAGAATAACGATAGCACCGATAAAAGTTACTTTACTAAGATTAGCTTGTATTCGTCTGGGAACCTGATCGCTGATGTTAGCAATGGAATGGTAAAAATAATGAAAAGGTAAAACTATTATTCATTTTACATAGATGTCATAACCTACATGTTAACTGACAAATTAAATAACTGCAAATTATAATAGTTTTCTAAAGTGACCTCATCACTTGATCGAACTGGAAGCCATATTAATCTTGGACTAAATCAGCCACCGTAGGAGTTAAAACGAAATCGGAATTGAGAGGAACAGAAACTAATATTCACTGGATGGTCATTTACCTTTTCACCGCTAGATGGGGGAAAATATCACACAGTGTAGCTTTAAGAAAACCCAATCGCTGGGTTAAAACAACTCAACTGCTGGGTTAGTCCATATTTGACCCATCATTGGGTTAAAACAATCCAGCATTTTTTAGAGTGCATTATTTTTCCATTTTGGAGAAAAATATATTGCTTAAATCGGCAATCGGTATCAAAATCGGCCAAATTGCATGTAAAAAACAAAACACAATCAGTGCATCCCTACTTGAGTCCAAAGTGCCAGATCTGAGCTGTGTTTTCAGGCTTTGACTCGAATGCTCAAATGTTTGATTCAAGAATCTCAAATTATTCATTATAAATAGCTAGTTCTGACAATAAAATATTTATTTCCTCCTAATTTTGCTTGAACAGTTGAATTTTCAGATATTACTACAAGACAATATTGTAATTTATAAAAAAATAAACAATGAAAGCTAAATATAGGGCCCACAAATAGGGTCGAAAATATAAAACTCTTAAAGTATGTGCCTTTAAAAAAGTCACGGAGCAACTAATTGTGCCACATTCATGTAAAGTGTAGAGTATAATCATGACAGTGTATGATTTTTGTTGTTCCTCTGAAGGACGACCCTATTGGAAACCTGAACACTGCGTTTGAGGTGGCAGAGAAATTCCTGGACATCCCGAAAATGCTTGACGCCGAGGGTGAGTGAAAGAGCGACTCAGATGATGTCTATTTTTATGGCTTTAACACCGAAATTTAGTCTCAAATATCTTTGCATGGTTAAACAAATGCAATTATTATAAGAGAATAACTTTCAGTTTCAGAGCGGTTCGCAATCAATGAATATCACACATTTATGCCAAATGATTGCTTTTTATCAACTGTATGACAGATTACTTTATGGTTTTTATATCGTAACATGTTTAGCTGATTGTAAGAGTGCATTTGATGAGCAGTGTGATGTAATAAAGCATATATATTTCAAAATAAAAGTCCTGTATATTTCAGGCTTGTTTATTAAGAGAATTAAGAGTCATCTTTTTTTTGTCTGTTTATTATTGGTATTTTGGTTACACAATAAACTTTATGAGGCATTTACATTAAAGTAAACTCTTATGTCTTTTCTGTGGGCTGTCCCGAAACAAAAGACTTTATTTAACACAGTCATTATGGATTTTTACTAGTATTGGCACAATAATCTGTTCATTGCACTCGTTTAAATACATCCAATCAACTCCTATTTCATATGTATTGATATACTGGTACATAAACCACATTCAATACAAATGTATATATTAAATAAATGAGTTTTAAACTGGCAGCAGAGTCCCTGTTTTTGAGGTTGAATGTGTTTTAAGTCCTTGTTTAATTAAGTACAAAAAACTGAATTCATTTTGAGATTGTATGGTTCTGCATGGGCATACAGATTCATTTTATTTGTGCAGATCTTAAAAGGTCTAAAATTTGATTTTAAAAACGAATTAACCTTCAGACATTAGGAGGAGGAGATGCATATAACACAAAATGAACTCCTGCCTTCCATTTCAAAGAGTCAGCCATTAAATTCTCTCTCACTTTTGTCCTCAGACATCGTTAACACCCCTAAACCTGATGAGAAAGCCATCATGACCTACGTGTCCTGCTTCTACCACGCTTTCGCTGGTGCCGAGCAGGTAACAGTCACAAATCAGATTTCATTCAAAGTCTAACGTCTGTCATCATTACAGTGTAAGATGTACAAACTGGGATCAGTTTGTGTAAATGATTGAAGGAAATTGATTTCAGTAATGCTCTGAGCTTTCAGACGCGCTCCAGCCTAACACAGAGTAAATGAACATGTAAATGAAGTGAGGAGGCTTGGGTACAGGCGCATTAACACCAGACAGAATTTGTTATGGCACTAAATGAGCTGCTGGTTCTGTCTCTTCAGGCCGAGACGGCTGCTAACAGAATCTGTAAGGTTCTGGCTGTGAACCAGGAGAACGAGAGGCTGATGGAGGAGTATGAGAAACTGGCCAGTGAGGTGAGGAGATATGCCTCTGTTTCTCAAACCTGTGCACAACAGATTCCAATAGAGTGTTCCCAAAGTTCCAGAGTTCCAAAGTTCCAGAGTTCCAAAGTTCCAGAGATGAGTTAGAATAGTTTGCAAGCATGTGATTACGAACTCTAAAAGCTTGATGATGTTTAGCGATCCCAACGATTTTTGTAGTCCCATTTAGCCACTTGATAGCAACCACAGACATTGTAAAGGCTTTAAAAAAACACAAGAGTGGGGCATTACTGATGTATTTTATGTACTTTTAAAATTTCTTGAGCTTAAAATTTCTTTATTTCAGGCATTAAACCAAAAACAGAACTGGAAGTGCAAAAATGCTAACTTTTTTCTGGGTTTTAGGACTCAAAATACATATCACACACAAAAATGGGTTGAACTTGTACCTGTTTTATAAGTGGAACTCTTTTCACATCTCAACCCATCCTAACCAGTCAGCAAACTGGTTTCCACAAGTCAAGCTGATGTGGGTTGATGGTTTTAGAGACTAGCCGACTACTTTAAACTGGTTTAAGCTGTTGTTCTCATCAGGGGTACCAAGTGAAATACAGGTTCTTGTGTTCTTCTGATTGGTTAACTGGTGCTAGCCAGGCCTTGAAATATATAGCTTGAATGCACTTTGCACCACCATATGCACAAATGCAAAATAATATCGATCTGTCATCCATTTTGGATGATTTCTTTGTTGCAAATAATACATGCAGTATGGACTCAAATTTTGGCAAACACGTCATCTCATAAGGCAGTATAATTATGGTATTTTCTTGATTTTGAAAAAATTAGAAAAACAAAATGTTGTAATGCTTCTGCATCCGCTCACATAAGTTAAGTTTAAGTTCATGTTTATTATTTATTTGACAGGGATCATGTGCAAATCTTACAAAAGAAAAGATGCTTTACACCAGATTTAGCTACAGCTAATTTCCATCTGCAGTCCCTGGGCGGATAAAACATAAGGTTTGGGTTGAAAACCTTTTTAAAAAACGTTGCATTTTAATGTTTTAATACAAAGTTGGTGATTGTAGAAGCATTACATTGTTCCTCCAAACCAAGACTACTTAGGGAGCTCCAGATTTATTCTACTGCCCCTAATTTATGCTGATTTAAATAAGAAAAAACTGACAGTAATGAGAATAAGCACTGAGAATAAAGATCTTTTTCAGAAAAAAGACATTTTGTGTGCTCACTGTTTCCTGTCAGGAGCCATTTAACTGGAATCTCACTTGGGTTTGGAAAAGAGCCTAATCTTGTTCCTTCAAAACCTCCCAACATTGTCTCATGCCCATCATTCTCCGTCTAAACCTCCTCCATCTCGCTCTAGTTGTTGGAGTGGATCCGTCGTACCATCCCGTGGCTGGAGAACCGCGTGGCGGAGCAGACCATGCGTGCCATGCAGCAGAAGCTGGAGGATTTCCGGGACTACAGGCGCGTCCACAAGCCTCCACGCGTTCAGGAGAAATGCCAGCTGGAGATCAATTTCAACACCCTGCAGACGAAGCTCCGCTTGAGCAACCGCCCGGCCTTCATGCCCTCCGAGGGGAAGATGGTGTCGGTAAGTCATGAAAAACCCTTTGCAAAAGTTAGGTTTCTTCTTCTGGCCCCAATTCTGAGTCTTCTGCATGCTAAGCATAGTCTTCTTTAGCCACTCCCAGTCCTTAGAAATCGGCCAATTTGACTAATTGATTGATTTTAAATCATGTGTGTTTTTGCAGGATATTGCCAATGCATGGAAAGGTCTAGAGCAGGTAGAGAAGGGCTATGAGGAATGGCTCCTCACTGAGATCCGTCGTCTGGAGAGACTCGATCATCTGGCGGAGAAGTTCAAGCAGAAATGCTCCCTGCACGAGTCCTGGACCTCAGGTACTCAAATCTAGGAGGTCTACAAAACATGGAGAAAGCAATATATGTGATTTATATGTCGCTTACATTGCTGTTTCCATATGGCTGTCAAACTCTGAGCTCTTGACTCCAGTCTGCCTTAATGTGCGGTCACATTTAGCTTTGTCTGTTGAATTGTCACGGATTCCAATTGAAATGACTAGATTTCATCCATGTAATCTGGATTTTTTTTTGTGAGGCCAATACTGGGACACTAATACTGGTACAAATACTTTTATAAATGAAAAAGTGGGCCAATTTAGTACCAAAAAATATTGAAATCATACACTTGCATTCATATTAGTACACTTACTACATAAAGTACTTGGATAATATACTTTAACTTCATTTAAGTTTACTTAACTATTTCCCCGCCAGCGTTTTAAAAAAAAGTTGCCAGCCATTGCCAGGGTTTTTGGCAATTTTCAGCAAAATTGAATAGCCCATAGTTTTATGAATATCTGAGAATGCAATATAAGAAAGAGCTGACCCTCTTATTTTAAACAAACAAACAAACAAACAAAAAAGTTTTATTCTAGCTTCATGCATTCTTTTTTTTTAATCAACATTTGAATATGGGTAAGTTTCATAAAAAAAGCAAAATTTGAACTAAAAGCTGAGAAAATCGTGTTTTTGTGAAAGACTGTATCCAGATCTGATTCAGAGCGATGATCACACACAGATGGAGGAGATCCAGTCCATCAACACCTCTAATGCTTGCACAGTCCTGTAGCTCGTCCTGGGTCCACATCTCATTCAGTAACATTAGATAGTTTTGATTTATATGATGTTTAATGTTGACAATCACGTTATTTTGCATACGCATCTGCTTACATACGATCGCTCGCGTTATTCCATCTTAAGCCGCCTTTCCACTGCACACGACAAACAGCAACCGTTGGACCGGAAGTCATTCATTTCCAATGGAGAGTCGTACAGGGCTTGCGTTTGGTGCCGACCATTTGCGAAGCCGTAATTTTCGGATCAGATATGAGCTTCGGATGCGTTCAAATATTTTAACTTGAGCGACTACACCGTATGTGGCACGCCGACTGGATGTGATGTATTCCAAAGTTGTCCAATCAAATCAGTGTGTGCAAGTTGAGAATTATTATTCTTTTTGTTTATCACACTTTATTTTGTTTTAAATGTGTTATAATAAATACATGTGAATACTAGGCTAGATCGGGCTAGATGCTAATTAAGGCATGACAAGGATTTGCATACATTTGGCAAACAAAACACACCTGACAACCCGACAACCTCACTAACTTTCTTCCAAGCCTCGTTTTTCCTATTAAAATCTCTGTACGATTCCAGAGAAGTGTCATACAGAATTGGGTTTCCGGATACCGTGAGGATGAGCTTCTCTCCCATGTTGCCGTGTACGATCGTAATGAAATTTCCGTGCGGCTGCCACTAGGGGGCATATTCCGACAGTCGTGTCCGAATGTCGTGTGCAGTGGAAAGGCGGCTTAACTCGCGTGTGTTTTGATCAGGAGTTTCAGTACTCATTCAGGAGATGCGCAATAGCACCCCCTAGCGTCTAATAGTGAAAACACGGAAAATTCAGTGTTTGGCGGTGAAGCGTTTTCTCACAAATAACGGAAAATTCTGTGTTTGGCGGGAAAGAGTTAATAAAATGAACTGTGTTTTTGTCATTTCAATAGGAATCCATGCAATCAGGAAATTTTCCCCCATGCAGATTTTGCAACAAAAGTTTATGATTCTTACATGTTTTGTCAATTTAATCTTCACATATCAACACAACAATCGGCAGAAGTAAAGAGCTGAACGTAGGCGATAAACGAACTTCACCACAGAACTAAGACTTCAACACCAGCACCACCGAGCCACTGTCATTCGTTCACGGACGCACATGCACTGTCATGTGATGGTGAGGGAAACATTTCTCACCGTCACATCCCTAACGGGGGAAAAAAGGCTAAAACATTTTGATTCTATTTTCCAAAATGTTAAATGAACACAGCTTAACCCAAAATGCAAGCTAGTTATCGGAAAAATCCACGATCAGTTGACATCTATTCAGGGGCGGTTCTAGGCCCGTTTTAAGGGGGCGTCCCCAAAACTTCTGCCCAGCCCCCCTTTGATTAACTCCCCTTTAAAACATATGAAACTGGCGGGAGGCTTTGGCGTCGCCCCGTCTTTTAATCAGCGCGTTCTTCAGGCACCGAGCAGAGCGGATGTCAGAAGCAGAGGTGTGTGTGTTCATCGAAGCCTCATTGGTCGCTCGTCAATGTCAAAATATTTGAGAAAACCAATCAAATCAGAGTAAGCGGGCTTTATGTTCACACAGAAGCTGCTGAGGCTGAGCGAATTTTAGCAGTGCGACTCCTCGTCAAGTGAGAGATATGCTGATATGAGAGTAGCTAAACTAAACATGTCATATTTGACAGCTGCTTCTTTAAGCCAGGAATGTTAAACAAATTACAACTTTTGTCTAATTTCGCCATTTTGAATCGAAAATAGGCCTATATAATGTGATTCATAATGTAGCCTAATTAACAAACTATTAAAAAAGCTGTTTTCTTCAGATTAGGCATAAGATTAGTAATGAATGTGTGCATATTGTGCATTCATTTAATAAACTTAGTTACCTAGCTTTCCTAGTAGCCTTCAATAAATTAACGCATCTACGAAAATTATTCATAAAACATATAAATATCATATGTTAATCATATGTTTACTTTCTTCACTGATGAAAAAAAAAATCAGTCAA
Organism: Gobiocypris rarus; assembly: GCA_023029165.1. Taxonomy (NCBI): domain Eukaryota; kingdom Metazoa; phylum Chordata; class Actinopteri; order Cypriniformes; family Gobionidae; genus Gobiocypris; species Gobiocypris rarus. Next base: position 51,163,406 of record CM040912.1, on the reverse strand, counting down.
TGCTCAGTTTTATGGGAAGAGACAGGGCAAGATAAAAACAAAGAGAAAAAGAGAGCATTGGGCATAAGAAGAAAGACAAATAATCTATTGCCCACTGACATGTTTTTCATGCTATATTGTTATCAAATGTTTTGGCCTTCAGAACATCTTAAAGTTCCACTGAACCGGAAGTAGCAAGTGAGTTTTCTTCAGTGCTGTGACGTATTTTCAAGTGAAACAGGATATGGAATAGCGGGCAGGGTTTGACTTCAGCGCTCCTCCAATCCATCTCTCGCTCGTAGCAGACTAACGGTTGGAGGGATGTAGTTACACATTTTCAAACCTAAGCCGTCAAACTGACATCATCTGAGAAGGAACGCCGTTTCCAGACCGGAAGTAACTTTTCAGACTTTGATTAAAGATATTTTTTTTCTGTGTATTAACTTGCACGGATTAATTGTTCCCCCTAAGACCTGTAATATGTAGCCTGACGTGGTCATACTCAATTCTAGTCAGAATATGAGTCTGGTACCGCTCCATTGGGCTTTTATTATGGGACGTGTTTCAACTGAACCAGGAAAGACCTCAATTGGATAGAACCACAACCAATCAGAGCAACGGAGCGCCGCATAACGTTAGTTGTCAAATGTCAACAGAACTCAACTGCACTGTGTAGCCAAGTCCGTGTTTTTCTGTCCGCGGGTTGAAGCGACCCCAATTATGTGATTATATAAACCCAGGAATGCGAATTTTAGCAGGCAACCTTGCCAAAATAACATATTTTGCCAACCAAACGCCATTGTTTTTCCTGGAGAACACCCCGGAAAGTTATTGTTTTGGGCTATAGTTTTGAGTAGCAATTGCGCGACATTGCAAAAAAACGTGGGAACCCTGTCTGCACATGCGCTGGATTAAGTAACGTTACAAGAAAAAGATGAGTGTAATCGATCTTTGCCAGTATTGTAATAAAAGGATTTAAGGATACACAGAGTACTTACCAACACGATCATCGTTTCTGAGAGAAATAGTGAAGGTGAATGCATTACGAACAAGTTCTCTGTTTAGGATAAGAGCAAATTCAACCCAAAGCGCCTTTGATGACGTGGATGATTACGTTACTGTTGATCATCTGTCCATCATCGTCTAAAGCCCGCCCTGACAATTTCATTGGTCCGAACAGTTTCTGTTCAGGCATAATAACTCCTCTATGGAGCGATTCCAGACCGAATTGCCTGAGCAAACAATTTTGTGGGCGGGGCTACATTCGGCTGGCATCCAGGCTATGTAATATGTGCTAACAAGGTAAATAGGGTCAATTTTGATTTCATGAGGACTTTAAAATGCACATATCAAAGATCATAGAAATCAAATCGACCACCCCCCCCCCTAACTACCTCAAATTTTGGATCTTACTTATTATAAAACCATACCTAAATTCCTAGGTATGATTAAGGGATGGAGAATAAGGTATTAATATTTTCCTTTATAATTAGCCTAATAATGAACAGCCGATATCCTAATAATAGCATGCTAAAAAAACTTCTAGTTAATAGTGAGAATTGGACCGTAAACTAAAGTGTTAACATTTGTTTTATACCCTAAAATAAAATGAAAATCCTAGAATCGCCCCTGCATCTATTTCATACATCAGTGCACTATTGACCCTAGACAATGGACTTATTTGCCTGCATAATGTCGCTTTTGTGAATTTTTGCGCATCTTTACAGCTTTTGGAACGCACAGCCATTGAGATGCTGATCTGACGTTCTCTGTTTGCAGGAAAGGAGCACCTGCTGTCTCAGAAGGACTACGAGACGGCCTCTCTGATGGAGATCAGGGCTCTCATGAGGAAGCACGAGGCGTTTGAGAGCGACCTGGCCGCCCACCAGGACAGAGTGGAGCAGATTGCAGCCATCGCTCAAGAGCTGAAGTAAGAAACAGGGAGAGTTTTCATGGCTGAATCTCATTGTCAGAAACATGGACAGGTCATATTCCATCCCAAACTCAAAAGAATGAAATATGTTTATTTTGATAGTCCCCTTGAGACATTACATGTCAACTAACCTTCATTAGAGTATTAGTTGAGTAGCTATTAGCATACTGTTAGAGGTAGGCTTCGGCTTAATAGAAAGAGTTGACCAACATGTTTTCACTGACGAAATCAGGTTTGAAGGAGAAAAACTATGAGTAAACACGGTCGGTATCAATGTATGTGTCAATGTATTGGATCCGCGCATTTGGCCTTAAAGTAACAGCAGTCTAATAACCTGCTACTGTCCGTCATTAATGTTAATCAAACTACAAAAGAAAAAGAGCTTGTCACTTTATTTGTTGAATTAAGTAGAATTAATTAAATATCACAGCACAGTTTTGCATGTTCAAAACATTTAAACGTACCCATAGCATTTGCAATAAGGCTGACTTACTATTTATGTATACCACACACTGTGTTTAATTACACCAGACTTCATAAACAGTGTTACGAAATACCACACTGATATTGATCCTTGTTTTATTTCTCCTCTTGTCCTAAACTCTTCTTGGGTCATTTGATTCTCCCGTACATGTTTCTTGGAGTTATGTTGGCAACAGAACGTGCTGCAAACAATAACGAATTGTGGTCCAAGACATCTGTGCGAAACAACAACAGATTGGCGAGCTAAACGCTACAACTACAACTTCTGCATGTTTTCATGAGACTCACTGCCATGGTTTCTGCAGCAGTAAAAGCACAAATATTTTTTTCATGCAAAATACAATTCTGTCTTCTTTTGCATTGGAATGTGGCCTGGGTATTTACAATAATTAGACTAGACTATACATTTAAAACAACGACAGGTTTCACCCAGAGATCTCCATACAGCTTTTCAAAGGTGCTCAGATTTGTCTTTCTCTCTGACTAGTGAGTTGGACTACCATGATGCCACTTCAGTGAACGCCCGCTGCCAGGGCATCTGTGACCAGTGGGACAACCTGGGAACCCTCACCCAGAAGAGAAGAGACGCTTTAGAGGTGAACACACACGCTTGAAACTCACATCTATAACACTGAGAGGCCAAATATTAACTGCCCACTGTAAAGGTGCAGCTGAAATACCAGTCATATTATATGTAAAAAGCTCCTCAGGAAATGATATGTGAAAGTTTTTGCAAATTACTTCATCCGAATGTTTTCTTTCTTCCTCCAGCGTGTAGAAAAACTCTGGGAAACGATTGATCAGCTGTACCTGGAGTTCGCCAAGAGGGCGGCGCCCTTCAACAACTGGATGGATGGAGCCATGGAGGATCTACAGGACATGTTCATCGTGCACAGCATTGAGGAAATCCAGGTTAGAAGCAGGAAGTTTTATGCAAAATCGATTTTAAATACTGTGCATGGAGGTGCAGGTTTCAAGATGACATAAAACAGCATTTGCAATGCATTTAACTTGTAATGTGATGCATTTCTGAGTGCAATAGAATATTGCGCATGAAATAATAATGCCATAATATTAGTGCACTAATGAATTCGGCCTGTTTCATAGCAGCACATATTTATTCCAGCAGTATTCACACTGACTGCACACATACGCTTTGCATCGCAGCTGCAAAATGATTTTTGTCACATGCAACGTGCAGAAGCAGAAAACACTGTAACGCACTGCAAACCGGCAATATATGAAGCAACTTCGCCAATTACTGGATAAAAGACATGCAAGTTCCTCAAGCTTCGACTGGCACACAAGCAGAAGATTATATAATTTATGGCGGTTATTAAATACTTAACAGTAACCCAGAAAACACTTTATTTTCTGAAAAGAGCCACAGCTCCGTCAAGCAACAGAAACACTGGTCGTTTCTCGACATGAGTTCTTAAGCGATCTTGTCTTGTACTGCGTCATCATCAACATTCAGTTCCAATTCTCGTATGAAAGTACTTGGATGTGTTCTTGATATCGAGGATGCGCCAGCGTTTCCCCGACAGCATTTAAAAAAAAAGTTGCCAGCCCCCGCCAGGGTTTTTGACCATTTTCACAAAAATGCGATCGCTTGTTTTACTCATAGACAGTAAAAGAAATGGACACAGCTACCCCATAGACTTTGACGGAGATAAGCGAAGTCGATTATAAGCACTCACTTCCTGATGGATGAGCGACTGCGCAGACTCAGACTGAGCTAGATCACGTAAATGTGACGTGAGCAACCTGTCTGACAGTTGTAAGTCCTCTAGAAGTTGTGCAAAGTGAAATCTGACTCACGTTGTTGAAATATTTTGTCCCGTTGCTTTGGGCTCTCTGTGGGCTTCTCCCCATGATTCTCCCTTGTGTTTATCGGACTTTATGCCTCCATGTCCCCCCGATTGCCTCACAGACAGTAAAAGATGGCCTGCGAGTGTCTCCTCCTGTCTATACGGTAAATTATCTACTATGCGCCAAGAGTCGCGTGGTTATGAGGCAATCGTTAGCCTATTTTTACAAAAACAGCTTCTACGGGGCGATAGTGTAAGATTCAAGGTAATGGAGCCTTTTATGCATGGTCGTGTTTCTTTAGAAATAAAAAATGGACAAATGGAGTCATTAAACGCCTCCGATATAAAGTTATTCACTGTCAAAGTGATGCCAAAATGAATTCGAGTCGCTAACAGCAGGGGATGGCTTGGTTAGCAATGGCCGCCCCTATGGAAGGTACGCTTTCCGGTGGATTACCACCTTGATTTTACTGCGTCTTCCTCACGTGTGTTTTGATCAGGAGATTCAGTACACATTCAGAAGATGCGTAATACCGCCCCCTAGCGTCTAAAAGTGAAAACACGGAGACCCGGAAAATTCTGTGTTTGGCGGGGAAGCGTTTTCTCACAAATAACAGAAAATTCTTGTTTGGCGGGGAAAGATTTAAGTGCAGACTTGAGGAATCAAAGCGTTAGGAATCCCAGAAGTCATCAATGGAAGCTTTAAACTGAAGAGATTCATGATGAAAGCTTGCAAATACGTGGCGGCTCCTAAAAGTAAACCTTTGGGGCCAAGCTTATGATTCATATTTGAAATCACCTATGAAATCTCATAATGACTTTACCAATTGCTGATTGGCTCTTTTATTTAGAAGGCGTGACTTATTCCGCCATATTGTCCGTTGCATTTTCTCCCGTTCATAGTAAAATGAGTGCGTCTTTGTACATCTAAAGTTTTTATGCACAACTATAATTAAGACTTTTGCTTATTATTAAACTGAGAAAATATTTAACTACACCTTTTTATTCTCCATTTGTCTTTCAGAGTCTGATCACAGCTCACGACCAGTTCAAGGCCACCCTACCAGAAGCCGACAAGGAGCGCATGGCCATCATGGGCATCCAGAACGAGATCACGAAGATCGCTCAGACCTACGGCATCAAGCTGGTCGGAGTCAATCCATACACGGTCCTCAGCCCACAGGACATCTCCAACAAATGGGATGCTGTGAGTACATGCATCGTTTTTAGTGTAGAGCCAAAGTGCCCAGCTACAGTGTAGGTCAAAGCTCATAGTCGGTAATTTACTTGATTCAGCGAGGTACTGTCCAGACTGTATGTCAATGTCCGGTTCGGATCTGTCGCCCCCTGTAGGTGAAGCAGCTGGTTCCCCATAGAGACCAGATGCTACAGGAGGAGGTTGCAAGACAACAGTCTAACGAGAGACTGAGGCGTTCGTTTGCCGCTCAGGCCAACATCATCGGACCCTGGATTCAGACCAAGATGGAGGTGGGCTTGTTCAACAACAGGAAACTATGAGGTGTTGAGTATAACAAGGTTTAAAGAAATGGCCGGGGTATGCGCGTTGGAAAGTAACTAAAGTAGCGTGAACTGCTGCAATAATCAAACTCACTCTCTCAGAAGTCAAATGCACTTTAGTTCAACCAAAGCGTGTATATCAGGGTTGGGCAACTTCAGTCCAAACTCTAATCAAACACACCTGAACCAGCTAATCAATGTCTTCAGGATTACTAGGCTGTGTCCAGAATCGCCCCCCTACAACCTTAAACAGGGCACTATTTAAGGGATCAGCCATTTGTAGTGGTGTCCAAAACCATAGTGGATGTTATTGAGTGCTCTCATTCAATCTCATGATGCACCGCAATAACAAGTGTACAACTGATGTATGTTCAATGGAGAATACCCATAATGCACTGTGAGGGTCGCACCGAATAACTTCCCGCTTTTGACCAGAAGACAGTGCTGCAGTTGAATCATCCATCCATACATTTTCTAAACCGCTGGTGAAATAATTGCCTAATATAGTAATAAATCTAGTTTAGTGCTACAAGGATATTGCACAGCACCAAGTTCTCATTGGTCTGTCACCACTCATCAACATGTTTGAGATGACCAATCAAATCAAAGAAGGCGGGTTTTATGTTCACAGAAGCTGCTGAAGTCGATGCTTTAGTAAACAGATGTACAGTAGCTAAACTAAACATTTCATATTTGACAACTGTAGGGTAGAAATGTTAAACGTTACGATGTAAGCTAATAAACATTGGCCTAATTTCGCCATTTTGAATTCAAAATAGGCATATCTACGTGATTCATGTAATGTTAGTAGCGTGAGGGTGGAAGAAACATTAACAAAGATGTTTTCATCATATTAGTCATAAGATTAATAATGAATGTGTTCATATTGTGAATTAATTTAATAAACTAAGTAAGCTTTCCTTGTAGTCTTCAGTAAATTAACTTGAAAATGATTAATAAAACATGTAGGCTAAATATCAGTTGACCTTATGTTCGTCACTGACACTGGAAATGAAAAGACTATCAGTCAAAAAAGCTCGGCTTTAGGAGGGGAAGAGACAGAGCAAGATAAGGAGACTGAGAGAAAAGGAAAGATTGATGGAGATGAGGAGGGAGCGGATATTGACGAATAATCTACTGCCCACTGACATGGTTCTAAAGCTATTGTTATCCAACTTTTTTGGCCTTCAATCGTCTTGAAATGCACTTATGTAGATCAGAGAAATCTAAATAGTCTCTGGTGTGCATGCAAACTTAAATTTGGGATCTAATTATAAAACCCTGCCTACGGCCCTGATTAAGTCATATAATTAAGGTTTATAAATGCTAGTTTCCATGACAGAGTTCAAGATATTTTCATTACTACTCGAGCTACCAGTTTGCTAAATTTCAAATGCGAGGCCTGTGCAAAATCTTTGAGATACTAATATAGTTATTAATAATTTGAATTAATTTATTATTTTTTGGGATTTCTGTTTTCATTACAATTTTAGTTATATACAAGTAGGCCTATGAATTAATTTTTTAATTAAGGAGGAGGAAAAATAACCAGATTTAGTTTAATGGCTTTAAATTATGAGAAGCTTTTAGTTTTTCTCTTGGTTATGAAGCTCCTTGACAGTTTGCCATTTTATTTGTTTCTTTACAGACTTTTGTTCTTTCTCGTCTAATAAACATTTGTTAACTAGCTCTCTCTCTCTGATGCTGTTATTAGGAGATCGGTCACGTGTCGGTGGATATCGCCGGCTCTCTGGAGGAACAGATGAATAATCTGAAGCAGTACGAGCAGAACATCATTAACTACAAATCCAACATTGACAAACTGGAGGGAGATCACCAGCTCATTCAGGAGGCCCTCGTCTTCGACAACAAACACACCAACTACACCATGGAGGTATTCACACACACACACACACACACACACATGTTGGGTTTTCATGTTTTGTGGGGACTCTCCATAGGCGTAATGCATTTTATACAGTACAAACTGTATTTTCTATCCCCCTACACTGCCCCTGCCCCTAAACCTACCCATCACACACACACACACACACACACACACACACACACACACACACACACACACACACACTGCCCCTGCCCCTAAACCTACCCATCACACACACACACACACACACACACACACACACACACACACACACACACACACTGCCCTTCCCCTAAACCTACCCATCACACACACACACACACACACACACACACACACACACACACACACTGCCCCTGCCCCTAAACCTACCCATCACACACACACACACACATGCCCTGCCCCTAAACCTACCCATCACACACACACACACACACACACACACACTGCCCCTGCCCCTGCCCCTAAACCTACCCATCACACACACACACACAAACACATGTTGATTAATGTTAAGCTACAAACAAATGCTGCGTCTGATATTTAGTTTATTAATAATAATCAGTTTGGCCCCACTTTATATAAGGTGGCCTTAACTACTGTGCATTTACATCAAAATAAAAGTACAATGTACTTGCAAAACACATTTGCTTATATTGAGGTGGGATACGGGTAGACTTAGGGACTGGTGTGGTGGTGTGGGTAAGTTTAAGGGTAGAGTTAGGGACAGGTGTGGTGGTATGGGTAAGTTTACGGGTAAAGTTAGGGACTGGTGTGGTGTTGTGGGTAAGTTTAAGGGTAGAGTTAGGGACTGGTGTGGTGTTGTGGTAAGTTTAAGGGTAGAGTTAGGGACTGGTGTGGTGTTGTGGGTAAGTTTAAGGGTAGAGTTAGGGACTGGTGTGGTGTTGTGGGTAAGTTTAAGGGTAGAGTTAGGGACTGGTGTGGTGTTGTGGGTAAGTTTAAGGGTAGACTTAGGGACTGGTGTGGTGGTGTGGGTAAGTTTAAGGGTAGAGTTAGGGACAGTTGTGGTAGTATGGGTAAGTTTAAGGGTAGAGTTAGGGGCAGGTGTGGTGGTATGGGTAAGTTTAAGGGTAGGGTTAGGGGCAAGTGTGGTGGTGTGGGTAAGTTTAAGGGTAGGGTTAGGGACTGGTGTGGGTAAGTTTAAGGGTAGAGTTAGGGACAGTTGTGGTAGTATGGGTAAGTTTAAGGGTAGAGTTAGGGACAGGTGTGGTGGTATGGGTAAGTTTAAGGGTAGAGTTAGGGACAGGTGTGGTGGTATGGGTAAGTTTAAGGGTAGAGTTAGGGGCAGGTGTGGCGGTATGGGTAAGTTTACGGGTAAAGTTAGGGGCATGTGTGGTGTTATGGATAAGTTTTAGGGTAGAGTTAGGGACAGTTGTGGTAGTATGGGTAAGTTTAAGGGTAGAGTTAGGGGCAGTTGTGGTGGTATGGATAAGTTTAAGGGTAGAGTTAGGGGCAGGTGTGGTGGTATGGGTAAGTTTAAGGGTAGAGTTAGGGCCAGGTGTGGTAGTATGGGTAAGTTTAAGGGTAGAGTTAGGGGCAGGTGTGGTGGTATGGGTAAGTTTAAGGGTAGAGTTAGGGGCAGGTGTGGTGGTATGGGTAAGTTTAAGGGTAGGGTTAGGGGCAGGTGTGGTGGTATGGGTTAGTTTAAGGGTAAAGTTAGGGACAGGTGTGGCGGTATGGGTTAGATTAAGGGTAGAGTTAGGGACAGTTGTGGTAGTATGGGTAAGTTTAAGGGTAGAGTTAGGGACAGTTGTGGTAGTATGGGTAAGTTTACGGGTATAGTTAGGGCCAGGTGTGGTAGTATGGGTAAGTTTAAGGGTAGGGTTAGGGGCAGGTGTGGTGGTATGGGTTAGTTTAGGGTAAAGTTAGGGACAGGTGTGGCGGTATGGGTAAGTTTAAGGGTAGAGTTAGGGACAGGTGTGGTGGTATGGGTAAGTTTAAGGGTAGAGTTAGGGACAGTTGTGGTAGTATGGGTAAGTTTAAGGGTAGAGTTAGGGGCAGGTGTGGTGGTATGGGTAAATTTAAGGGTAGGGTTAGGGGCAGGTGTAGTGGTGTGGGTAAGTTTTAGGGTAGAGTTAGGGACAGGTGTGGTGGTATGGGTAAGTTTAAGGGTAAAGTTAGGGACAGGTGTGGTGGTATGGATAAGTTTAAGGGGAAAGTTAGGGGCAGTTGTGGTGGTAGGTTTAAGGGTAGGGTTAGGGACAGGTGTGGTGGTATGGGTAAGTTAGGGTCAGGTGTGGTGGTATGGGTAAGTTTAAGGGTAAAGTTAGGGGCAGTTGTGGTGGTATGGGTAAGTTTAAAGGTAAAGTTAGGGACAGGTGTGGTGGTGTGGATAAGTTTAAGGGTAAAGTTAGGGGCAGTTGTGGTGGTATGGGTAAGTTTAAGGGTAGGGTTAGGGACAGGTGTCGTATGGGTAAGTTTAAGGGTAAAGTTAGGGGCAGTTGTGGTGGTATGGGTAAGTTTAAAGGTAAAGTTAGGGACAGGTGTGGTGGTGTGGATAAGTTTAAGGGTAGGGTTAGGTGTAAGGGAAGTGTCAACAGTGTAATTATAAATGTAACTACAGAAATTAATTGCAGATGTGATTACACGCAGATATTTTTCAAAAATGTAAGAACAATGTGAAAACATGGATGTACACTTTACAATTTACATGGATGACCCACTTTACACCTAATGTAAAGTGGGTCCATAAGTTTTATTTTAATGCCTTGCCCAACATTCGCTTTACAAGGTCACCAAAAATACATAACAAATACACTTAACACACAGAACATTGCCTGATTCCGTCATTCCCTCCTCCAGCACGTCCGTGTGGGATGGGAGCAGCTGCTCACCACCATCGCTCGCACCATCAACGAGGTGGAGAACCAGATCCTGACCCGCGACGCCAAGGGCATCAGCCAGGAGCAGCTGAACGAGTTCAGAGCCTCCTTCAACCACTTCGACAGGGTCAGTGAGATGGAGTGACGCACATCAAGATTCATATCCGAGCGTGTACAAGTGGACTCATTATTGATTTTATCTTGCAGAAGAGAAACGGCATGATGGACCCCGACGATTTCCGCGCATGCCTGATCTCTATGGGTTACGATCTGGTGAGTGAAAGGGAAGCTCCGTCCACATACAGCCACACCCCTTCACAAACTGTCACAAAAACAATGTTGATAAAAAAAATTATCCTCAAACTACATGCATATATATTTTAAATTAAGTATTTCAAAAAAATATTTTGCCAATTTTTGCATCACGTATTTTTACTACTTAAAATAATAATTCAAATTTAAATTAACTATGAATAATCATCATCATAATAAGAATAACAAATAATTTGATTAAATTTCCTAAATAAAGACATTTTTTTTAAATCACAAATTTGCATATGTCCTTATTTTGTTAAATTCTGATTAAAGGTACACTATGTAGGATTTTTGCAGTCAAATATCCAAAAACCACCAGGCCAGAGTTATATATTTTGTTCTGTTGAGTTCTTAGAATATCTCAAATGTTTCCAACTATTTGTAAATCGTGAGAAAATCGCTATTTTTACCAATAAACTGGGACGTGTGAGCATAGTGTGTGAGGGCGTCACCTGTGAATTGCATCATATCCGCGTTCCCCTCGTTTCCTGTTTTATTTTGCAGAAGCGCTTTACTCTCACTGCAGTGTGAACAAGTGTCACAGCAGCCGCCGAGCGAACGCACAGAGTAACGGCATAACATCATTTTAAACACACTTAAATGTGTCTAATATAATAAACAGAGCTGCGTTACCTCATACTCATGACCGGAAAAGTGGAGATTGAGCGGGTGACTGTGTCTCGTCATAATAAAAGTCCCGCTACTCGCGAGCCGTGTGTTTGATGAAAAATCTCTCCGGCGGCCTCGCTCAGCTCCCACAGCACTCGCCCCTGCTCTGCTTCATATACAGTAACATTAATAACCGCATCCATGAACATGATTTCTGCCCGAGTCCTATCCCGATTCTTTTCCACCGGCTGTGAGGTGAAGACCACATGTCCCAAGATTCTGCGCTCAAACCTAACGTCATCAAACTACGCCTTTGTTTTGAACAGGCGACCTCTAGCGGACGGAAAAGTCACATAGTGCACCTTTAAAGTTATTATTTTGGTGTCATTTTTAAAGACTTTTCTTCTTTTAGTTGAACATAAGTTGAAAAAAACAATCATATTTTGCCAACCACTGCCAGGACCTCAATAGATGCTTTGCTGAACATCATAAACGGATCACAAAAGTAGGCCTAAATGTGTATCTTGAACCTCATTGGCTGTTTTCTCTGATGGTGTCCTGACAGGGTGAGGTGGAGTTCGCCCGCATCATGACCCTGGTGGACCCCAACAACACAGGCGTGGTCACCTTCCAGGCCTTCATCGACTTCATGACACGCGAGACCGCTGAAACCGACACTGCTGAACAAGTCGTGGCCTCCTTCAAAATCCTGGCCTCCGACAAGGTGAGATCAAGTCGTGTTGTTTATCTTTGTGTCTAAACACCTCAGGAAGGATTCTGCATCAATTACAAAATAGCGTGCAAAAACGCTAAAAGTGTCTCCTCTTGTCCTCCAGCCCTACATCACTGTGGAAGAGCTTCGTCGTGAACTCCCACCCGAGCAGGCCGAGTACTGCATCAGCCGCATGACCAAGTATGTCGGCCCCGAAGGGGCCCCTGGAGCCCTGGATTACATCTCCTTCTCCAGCGCCCTCTACGGAGAGAGTGATTTATAAACGCTCTGAATGTCTTTCTCTTTCTCCTTCTTTCCTCTCATCTTTCTCTCTCCTCTCGTTTTCTTCACACCCCCAAATGTAGCTTTCAATCTGCGAGAGAGTTAATAATATCCCTCATTTCCCCTCATTAATATTCTCTGTTTTTCTGTCTACAGCCCACACTGCTAGCTTTAACATCATACTGTATGCATCTTACATCCACCCTATAAACGGAGGGATGTGTAACGGGGGGTTTTAATCTCAAATTATGTCCAATTTAGATGGCAGATGCTTCTGTCTAAATATAATAACTTGCTCCGCCTCTGAAACAACTTTCTGTTTCAGATGATGTCATCCAGGCCAGGAATGATTCAATTCAATTTAGCCATTTTTTTAAGGCTTGTAAGTAATGCCAGGGCCATAACCACCATAGACATTGTGGGGGAAAAGTCCCCTCCAATAAATAGAAATGGCCCAATTGCTCCCCCCCCCCAATATTTGAAATTCTTGCACTTCATTACGCAGCGTCGTATGTTGTTGTTCGGATGACAAAAAGGTTTAAAAGTTGCATTTTAACAATCTAACAGCGCTCGTCAATGTCAAAATGATTGAGATGGCCAATCAAATCAAAGTAGGCGGAGTTTATCGGTCACAGAACCAGAGCGCTAGTTTAACGTTGAAAGAAAGTGAGATAAGCCAAACATTTAATACATGTGAACTGTTTTGTGAGAGAAGTCAAACGACCGACCGTAACATCCAGTGATGCAAACTACTCAACTTTTTTCTCAAATATGTCCGTTTTGAATTGAAAATATACATTTATGTGATTCATGTCATTCCTAACTGAGTGTGAAGAAACGTTTCATGTTTTCAACATTTTAGGCATACAAATAAAAGTACATATGTGCATATTTTAATGCAAATATTATTTGCAAAATAGTTCAAAATTTCCCAACTAGAACTAGACCTAAAATTTCCTTCACTGTTCTATTTCTGTAGGGTTTATAAAAAATTGGTGGTCCCCCCCCCCAATGTTCAAGACATGGTTACGGCCTTGGGTAATGCACATAAATGCAGTATTGCTAACTGGATTTATTCTGGATATGAAATATAATTAAGTCCTGAGCCCTGCACTATAAAAGTAAAATGGGTTGTGAATGCGTTTCATGTTGACTTTAGCGCGCTAAACCCAACCTTGCCTCTCTGTGCCTAAAAAAACCTTCCAACATGATAAAAGATATCATAAAAATTGTGTTTGTTGATGCTAATGAGCGCTTGTGAAGATGCATGCTGTGTTTATTTCAAAAGACATTAATTTACGCGAGAGAGACCCCCCTCTTGTTAGGTCTGTACTGTATTTAAAGACCCCAAAAAGCACTACTGCTGTCCAGTGTCTTCTTAATATGAAACTGTGAGAACAACTGAATAGTCTCTACACAGAACGTCGTGTCTCTGTATGTTGTATTGTCACCCCTTGATATTGTTTATGATGTACGTCTTCTCTGATTGTGGTGTTCGGAGGCAAATTCATGATTTGTTTTTCTTTTATTTGGAGAGAAATTATCAACCAAAGCCAGTAAATGAAATTAAAGATGTTGTGGCAAAGTGTAAGTGTTGTACTGACCGGAAAGGTTTCTGCTTGCCAAAGTGCTGAACTAGAACCAGGTTTGCCTTAAAACCACTGGAAAGACATTGAAATCCAAGGCCGTACAAGATGGATTCATTCAATAAAGGACTGGATCTTTGCAGTTAACCACCCCTCTGTCTGTATTTTAAGATTCTTGTTATGTACACACACCTGTAATTTAAATAGTCCACTCAAAATTAAATGTGTCATCATTTACTCACCCTTATGTCATTGCAAACCTGTATGACATTCTGTATGTTTGGAGAAGATGACCAGGGTCTGTCAAGAAGTCCAGGTTTTCTGAAGATATGTCAGCTTGTGAAAAATATTAATATAAGTTTAAAGGCCAATAACGATTACTAAAAAGTACCATATCCCACATGAAAAAATACTATAGTATACTATAGTATATTATAGTAAAATTACAGTAAAATTACTCTAGTAAATAGTAAATAGTGTTTTTGAACCGTACTATAGATAGTACAGTAGTATATTATAGTAAATTATAGTATTTGCTACACATTGTTAATTTACTGTAGTATATTTACTATAGTACGGTTCAAAAACACTACAGTATTTACTAGAGTAATTTTACTTTAATATACAATAGTATTTTTTCATGTGGGATAGCGTCGACACCAACGGAAAATAGCGTTCTTCTTAATAAAAGAGCGCGCTGCCGTTATGTCTTCTGCCGCTTTAAATCCTGCTCAGTGTTGCCAAGTCCACGGTTTTTCTTTACTTTTCTATTACTTTACGCAGGCTTTTTTTCATGTCCGCGGGTTTAAGTGACAACAATTATGTTATATTTAGTGCCGGAAATGCTCGATTTAGCTGGGAACCCTACCAAAAAACATATATTTACCCCCCGGAATGCATTTTTTTGACCAGGGAACCCCAAATAACCCGATTGGGCTTGTTTTGGGCTAGTTTTAAGTTGCAATTGGGCGGGTTTTGTTGTGAAAACCTGGCAACCCTGCCCTCGCGCTCTTTAACGCTAGCTGGATTCTGATTGGCTGTTTCTATCGTTCATCAGCGGGAAAATGTTCTGAATAATAATCCACCGATGTCGTTCCTCTCGGTCATTGTCAGTGTCGTTGTTGTGGTGAGGATATTCTTATAGAATTTGAATGATTATTCAAACGTTATAGTCCTTGGTGTAAAGAGGCCTTAAGACGAGAAATATATTCTGGTTTTAAACGCGAGTAAATGATGACGGTTTTTCGTTTTAGAGTGAACTATAGACAGCAGCGCCATCTTTGATTTTTTTTAACGGGATTGAAAGTGAGGCCATGATGGATAGACACATCTTTTCAATGGGTTTGCTACTGTTATATAGTGTTTGTTTTTTTTGTATTGCTCTGCAACAAAATATATTTACAAAAAAATTTAGTAGACAAAAAAAATATATAAGTGATCATTACAGTGAATGCCATTGAAAACAGTCTATCTCTCACAGCTTCACTTTAACACTTCATTCATGGCGTTGCTCTATAGGTCTAAAAGCACACAGTGTCTTTAAGAGATAAAGGGTCTCCGGTTCTTTTCAAGGGAAGTTTTGGGAATGTTCTGGAAGTTTTGTAAGGTGATGGAAGGATGATGCCTTCATCCTCCTCAGGCAGACCTTGATGTTATTTAAGGATTTGGATAGTTTCTATTGGCGATATTCAAATAATTTAAATTACAGATGTTGTTTTTATCCATCATGATGTGATTTCTGGGTAAATGTATTTCACTTCAGATCTTTCTCCTATGGGTCTCCATCGATATGTGCTTTTCAAACACACAACAGTATTCAAAGTTAACTCGAAAACCCCAGAATAAAACGTCTCAAACTCTATCTGTATCTGTGATTTGTGTGTTGTCTGCCGTTAATTGTGTGTTTACCTCAGTTGTCTCCAGTAGGGGAGCTTTAGGATGAACTTGCACTGAAAGCCAGCCAGCGGTTCATGATGGTCCATTTTTTTTTATTATTTTTTTTATTATGCAAAGGAACAACAATTACAAAGAAGACAGAACAATGAGGGTTACGAACAAATACTTCAAAAGCAAATTAAGCTAGCTTAAAGGATTTACACCATGAAAGAGTCTTACATGCAATAGAATTATCAGAATTTCTTAACGAGTTTACATACATATCAAAATCTTTCCTGAAAATAAAAAAGTAGGGAGTTTTTTTTTTGGAACATTTTCACTTATGAATGTAAAATTTAGCACAGTAAAGCAATACATTAATGACAAATTTACAATGAGAAGGGTCTAACTTCAAAGAATAACCAAAAAACAACATTTTGGGGGGTTATACAGAAGTTTGGATATAAATATTTTTTAACAAAATTTGAAAAATGAATCCAGAAGACTTTACAGTAAGTACAGTCCCAAAACAAGTGATTAATAGTCTCTTCATACTGAAGACAAAAAGAGCAATTGGGTGAAATACTACTGTTAAATTTAGCAAGTTTATGATTTTTCGGATAACAGTTATGGATAATTTTAATAGAAACTTCAACAACTCTATTTGATAAGAAGAATTTTTGTCGAAGAAGCCAAAACTCTTCCCATTCGATATCACTAAATAAGTTATTCCAAAAACTCACACAAGCAGGTAAAGAGATCTGAGATTTATTAATAACTGATCGAATGTCTTTGTTTGACATGGTATTGAAAAGACTTTGGTCAACAAATAAGTTTGTGTTGTCAAAAAGAGGAGAGTCTAAAGAACCTTTAGGGCCAGACTTTACTAAAGGTATGATGCAGTCGGGAATTGCACCAAAAACAAAGGCATGTTCTCTCATGACGGTCCATTTTCACAGACTGTGACGACTGATGGCGTGTGTAACGGTCATCTGCAACGTAAATCCGGCAACGCTTTTTAAATTTTCATAAAAATAAAATAAAAAGTACTGTTCATATAAAAAATACTATAGTATATTATAGTAAAATTACTTTAGTAAATACTATAGTGTTTTTGAGCCATTCTATAGTAAATATACTACAGTAAATTAACAGAGTGTAGTAAATGCTATAAAATACTACAATTTACTGTAGTATCTTTACTATAGTACGGTTCAAAAACACTATAGTATTTACTAGAGTATTTTTACTGTAGGGGAGACCGGGGATGGTTGTAACATTTTTGACATTTCTGTCTATATCTTAGAGTACTTTTAAGCCAGTGTGTTCAAAATGTGATTTAAACTAGTCACAAGTGTCTGCTATTAAATGAGATGGCTATTATCTCTGCAACACAAACAGAAAATGCATGGTTTAGTTTCAAACACGAGGAGTGAAATGTTACAATTCACCCCATAGCCTGGGTTAGTTGTAACACACCCCGGGGTGAGATGTAACATTATGAAATAAGATGATAAAAAATATTTTGAAAGCTTTTTATTCAACACTGACCAGTCATCAGTCATCTCAGTCATCGTAATTAACCTTAATAAATTGAACTTGAACACAAAAATTGTGTGTAAGCATGTTTGTTGCAGTCAGTCATAATATTGGCCATAGTAAAATATTGAAATTGAATACTCAAACGTGTGTGTGTGTGTGTGTGTGTGTGTGTGTGTGTGTGTGTGTGTGTGTGTGTGTGTGTGTGTGTGTGTGTGTGTGTGTGTGTGTGTGCGTGTGTGTGTGCGTGTGCGTGTGCGTGTGTGTGTGTGTGTGTGTGTGACTCTGAGACTCTCAGTCATAGTAATTGACCATAATTAATTGAACTAACATTTCATTATTGTTACAACTATCCCAGAGTCATGTAGCCATGAACTAGCTCACCTTACAGCTAACAACTAAAACATTAGCACTAACAACTTGCATGAAAAATATCTACACAGACACACAATAAACATAATTTAAATTTAATGAGTTTAACTACAAAACTGAAATTCCCATAACAAAAATAAAAATAAGTAAAAAAAGTTACTTTCTTACCTAAAAATAGTTTTTTTCACTCTAACATCTGCTATGTCAGAGCTCTACTTTATCACATTTGGAATAAGGGCTAAATGTAGCATGTGCGAAGTGAATTAGGTGATTTGTAACTAGTTCCTGGATGAACAGATTGGAGTTGTTACAACTGACCCGTGTTACAACCATCCCCGGTCTCCCCTAATTTTACTATAATATACTATAGTATATTACTATAGTATGCACCAAGGCTGCATTTATTTAATAAAAAATACATTACAAAGCAGTAATATTGTGAAACATCATTACGATTCAAAATAACTGTTTTCTATGTAAAAATGTAATGTATTCCTGTGATCAAAGCTGAATTTATCATCATTCCTCCAGTGTTCAGTGTCACATGATCCTTCAGAAATCACTCTCATATGAGGATTCACTGCTCAAGAAACATTTATTATTTCTCAGAGAAAAAAGACTTTTATTCAGCAAGGACGCATGAAATTGATCAAAAATGAAAGTAAAGACATTTATAATGTTACAAAAGGTTCTATTTCAAATAAATAATGTTTTTTTAAACTTCCTAATCATCACAGAATCCTGAAAAAAATGGTACAATACTGTTTTCAACAGTGATAATAATCAGAAATGTTTCATGTGCATTAAATCCTCATATGAGAGTGATTTCTGAAGGGTCATGTGACACTGAACACTGGAGGAATGATGATAAATTCAGCTTTGATCACCAGAATAAATTACACTTTACTATATATTCACATAGAAAACAGTTATATTAAATTGAAATAATATTTTACAATATTACTGTTTGTTTTGTATTGCTGCCTTGGTGAGACTTCTTTCAAAAACATGAAGAAAAAAACGTACCGATCCCAAACGTTTGAACGGCAGTGTGTATACATGTATAACACTAGCCTATAGCTTGTATGTATTCTGTGTGTATTATATTACCTTTGCATCAAATTACAAAATCGTTTTTTTTAACGAGGCTGTGGGAGTTATGGCTAAAATTACATATTTCTTTCCTCTGACTGCCATTATCAATGTCTCTCTCAATTTTTTCCCCTCTTTTTTTAAAAAGTGGAAAAACTATTGTGATGTTTTTATTTTGCTATCTGAGAAAATGGGAACACAATAAATATATTTAATGTATTCTCTCATTGACCGCTAGTTTACCCAACTATGAAGACTTCCGCTTCGGAGAAACCCGGAAATGTGTCAATTGACGCTAGCTTTGGGTTTCATGTATTTAAGCTTGAATTAAGCTCTGGAAGTTTGAGTTTCACATAAAGTTTAATGAGTTGTCTTTTTTTTCTGAAAGAAAAAATTACCCAGTTGACTCGCACTAACTTTTGTACATTTTTTATCATTATTAACTGTTTTTCCTAAGCCAATATACTCTAGGCAGATCTCCTGATCAATACATTATTGAATAGATTATTGATTCAATTATCAAAACAGTAAAAGATTACATTAAATGATTTTGCATAATTAATCACTTTGGTGACGTCACATGTTCACCCCCACTTCAGATCAGTTGTTCCCAGCTCAGCTGTTTTAAGATTAATCAAAGATTAAGTGTAATAAATAGTATGGTCCCCCTTTTTATTACACTTAATCAGATTGTCACCTTTATCTGCATATGTATACCAGCATGCTCTGATTGTTGATAAGATAATGAGGGGCTAAAATTAAACCTCATCGTGCTTTGTGTGGTAGATAAACGTCCATCAAAAGTCCCTCTCAATTACAGGTTGAACTGAATTGGGAGGATCCTCGTAGGAAAGGTCAATATAAACAGAGTCGGAGTTAATTACACACCACAGGAAATAATTTCCTTATCGGCAAAGGAAAATCCTGTCCTGGCTCCAGCGATTTGTTTTCACATCATGAACTGCTCCATTGTGTCAAAGATCCCCCAATCCATTCAGCATAGCTTTATGGTACTTCAAGACCCATTGCTGAAATCAACCTGAGTTGAGAGGATTATTTCCATAGATGTGTGCGCGGCTAAAGTGGATGATGTGTGGGGTGGTTTCATAGATAAGCTGGTTTGAATGGCCCCGGGTGGATGTGAGATGTGGTCGACAGACTCGACACCAGACTGGCCTTCATTATGAAGATTGGCTGCTGGTCTTAATCTAGATTTACTTTTTCATCTCATTCGGGAATGACATAAATGTTTTTATTGATGCATTGGGAATACTAAGCTGTGTGTTTGGTACAAATCGTACTGTGACAGTAGAGGCAGATTGATATTACACTGCATAATGCAGGAGTGTGACTGCGTTCAGAATAACTTACTACTCGTACTGCACTCTACAAAACACTGGGTTGTTACGCCTGACCCAGGATCAGAGTAACACAAAAACTACCCAAACACTGGGTTGTTACGCCTGACCCAGGATCAGAGTAACACAAAACTACCCAAACACTGGGTTGTCATGTCTGACCCAGGATCAGAGTAACACAAAACTACCCAAACACTGGGTTGTCATGTCTGACCCAGGATCAGAGTAACACAAAAACTACCCAAACACTGGGTTGTCATGTCTGACCCAGGATCAGAGTAACACAAAAACTACCCAAACACTGGGTTGTTACGCCTGACCCAGGATCAGAGTAACACAAAAACTACCCAAACACTGGGTTGTCATGTCTGACCCAGGATCAGAGTAACACAAAAACTACCCAAACACTGGGTTGTTACGCCTGACCCAGGATCAGAGTAACACAAAACTACCCAAACACTGGGTTGTCATGTCTGACCCAGGATCAGAGTAACACAAAACTACCCAAACACTGGGTTGTATGTCTGACCCAGGATCAGAGTAACACAAAAACTACCCAAACACTGGGTTTACGCCTGACCCAGGATCAGAGTAACACAAAACTACCCAAACACTGGGTTGTTACGCCTGACCCAGGATCAGAGTAACACAAAAACTACCCAAACACTGGGTTGTTACGCCTGACCCAGGATCAGAGTAACCCAAAAACTACCCAAACACTGGGTTGTTTCGTCTGACCCAGGATCAGAGTAACACAAAAACTACCCAAACACTGGGTTGTTATGCCTGACCCAGGATCAGAGTAACACAAAACTACCCAAACACTGGGTTGTTACGCCTGACCCAGGATCAGAGTAACACAAAAACTAAACAAACACTGGGTTGTTACGCCTGACCCAGGATCAGAGTAACACAAAACTACCCAAACACTGGGTTGTTACGTCTGACCCAGGATCAGAGTAACACAAAAACTACCCAAACACTGGGTTGTCATGTCTGACCCAGGATCAGAGTAACACAAAAACTACCCAAACACTGGGTTGTTACGCCTGACCCAGGATCAGAGTAACACAAAAACTACCCAAACACTGGGTTGTTACGCCTGACCCAGGATCAGAGTAACACAAAACTACCCAAACACTGGGTTGTTACGCCTGACCCAGGATCAGAGTACACAAAACTACCCAAACTCTGGGTTGTTACGTCTGACCCAGGATCAGAGTAACACAAAACTACCCAAACACTGGGTTGTTACGCCTGACCCAGGATCAGAGTAACACAAAACTACCCAAACACTGGGTTGTTATGCCTGACCCTGGATCAGAGTAACACAAAAACTACCCAAACACTGGGTTGTTACGCCTGACCAGGATCAGAGTAACACAAAAACTACCCAAACACTGGGTTGTTACGCCTGACCCAGGATCAGAGTAACACAAAAACTACCCAAACACTGGGTTGTTACGCCTGACCCAGGATCAGAGTAACACAAAACTACCCAAACACTGGGTTGTTACGCTTGACCCAGGATCAGAGTAACACAAAAACTACCCAAACACTGGGTTGTTACGCCTGACCCAGGATCAGAGTAACACAAAAACTACCCAAACACTGGGTTGTTACGCCTGACCCAGGATCAGAGTAACACAAAAACTACCCAAACACTGGGTTGTCATGTCTGACCCAGGATCAGAGTAAACAAAAACTACCCAAACACTGAAAAAATAACACCACAAAAAATGACCCCAAAGACTCAATTTAGGGTTTGGGTAGAAAAATAACCCAATAATTTTTTAGAACATGTAATGTTAATGTATTGTTAAATGCATTGAATGTTCTGCTTTTGCCGAAATGTGCATTTCACAAGAGCAAAATGCATGAAATTATGCATGAAATAAGGATATTATTTTTCACAAATAGGCCTGTCTTTGATTCCTCCGTCCTTGAGGAAAGGAAATGAGATGCACATCCAGAATCTTGCAGATACATATTTAACATTTTCGGACTACCTTATTGTTATCATTGCTGCTACGGTGTCCCACAATGCAGTTCACTCAATATGACCTCCCATTTCTAGTGTGAGGAAAGAATTGGAAAAAATATGATTCACTCTTTCTTGATTTATTTGATTAGAATGTAAAATGTATTTTCTACACAAAATTGGATAAATAAAAAAAATGGTGCATTTTTATGAAAAGCACTTGCTGAATTAATCATGCAATATAGTAATGAGAACATCAATGGGCATTTTTCTGCATTAAATATACAAAATGCCTGTTCTTCGTACCTCGCTTACTACATCTGAGATGATTTGACAGATCCCAGATCTTCTGATCATGATAACTGATCTCTGGATAATTTGGTTCTTCAGACGAATTTGTGGACTGGATTAAAATACCTGGATTGAGTTATTTGAGATTACGGCGCGTTCTCTGAAGAGGGCAGATGCATCGATACTGAAACCACGATCAGCAAGGCAGCGATTGGCTCTCGGCAAGACAGCACGTAATGACATCATCATTTAATTAAAAAAGCCACCTAGTGAAAAACTTGACAAATGTAAAAAAACAAACAATCTGGACCTTTATAAGGAAACAGCCAAGCGACCAAAACAACATAAAAGTTATAATAGGATAAATTAAATGTCCACTGTTTATTTTAAACATGATTCCAATTATTTATGTTCACGATTTTATAGTATTTTTACACCCTTTACATTTTTATTTCAATGTTGTAATTAGCTATGATTAGCTATGTAATTAAAGATATGTATTGTAAATGACGCAATACAGCAGCCGCAAATAGATAAAGTGTAATAAAATGAACACTTAAAAGGGTTTATAAATTGAGAAATCAGTTTTCCTTTATCTTTGAACAAGAGCTCATTGTGCTATAAAAATAACTCAAAACTTGCTTGTAATAAAAATAGCTTTTATTGAAACCAAGCTCAGAAAACAACTCGTTTCAGATTTATCACATTATTACATCATAGTGCGACGAAGGACCGCCTCTGAATAAGAAGATCAACGCCCACTTCTACATCATTGCCCACTGACTAAATGTCCAGAGAGTAGTCGTTTTCATCGAAAGATCCCGAAAAGAGAAAATTATAAGGTCAAAACAATAAGTTCTAAACATAAAGTTATTTCAGTGTAAGTTCGACATAAACTGCAAGTCTTAAACTCTGTCTCAATTTAATCACGCTTAAACAATCAAAATCAAGTTCCTATTTTAGAGAGCCGTGCAGTATCGAATAATAACATTTTTCCCACGACCAGTGAGGTTTACTGTGTTATTTTATAAATCCTGTGAGAAGCAGTGGCAGATGTGGATGGGTGGAGACTGAAACGGGACAGAGGCTCCGATTCATTCAAGAGACGCACCTGTCTGTGTCCGATCTGTTGTGAGAGCGGCATCTCAGTGTTTCATGGAGGTTCACACACAATCTGTGACCAAAGGTAGGTCTGAAATATCTCCTGTTCATCTTTAACTAGTTTTCAGTCTCACTGTCCACCTTCATTCTCACCCACCACTCATACACAAGGTCTATTCTTCAGACAACACACACACACACACACACACACAGTCTCACCCAGCCCTCATTGTTGTTAACAGTACTCTGTGTGTGCTGGGATACTTGATCCCACAAGGACAAAGTCACTGCACAGAAATAAAGGGAGAGTAAATGAGGAGTAGGGGGAGGATAGGAAACCATAAGAGACATGAGGGCCCATACTTGAATAAATAAAACCTCTGTAAACACAGATTATATCTTCCTCGAAAGCAGTGACACATTTTCTAGAAATGATTTGACTATTAAATGTTGACTATGTGCCATAATTACCTGCACAATTGAAACTTACCCGATTGGCAGTTTCTGGGTTGGACCAAATTGCAAACTCAGAAATACTTTATTTCAAGAGTGGTACATACTCCATTAGTCAATAACAGATTAAATGGCCTTAGGATGCTCCTAAATAACCAACATCCAGAATCCTAACCAAAAGTAACTATAGTATTTGTTTCAGGGCATTCACAAAGATTAACCATTTGAAACTGCTATTTGAAAACAACCAGGAATCATTGCTCAAGGTGCTATGTCATAATAATAACTGAAATAATCTTCCAAAATTATTAAACTAAATAACTACTCAAAATGAATGACTTCAGCAGTTGGCATTTTTAGAAAATGAACCTCATTGGTTCTCGCAGAAGCTCAAATGTGATGCGTAACACTAGAATGGACCTCATTGGTTCTCACTGAAGCTCAAACGTGATGCGTAACACGAGAATGAACCTCATTGGTTCTCGCAGAAGCTCAAACGTGATGCGTAACACTAGAATGGACCTCATTGGTTCTCGCAGAAGCTCAAACGTGATGCGTAACACTAGAATGAACCTCATTGGTTCTCGCAGAAGCTCAAACGTGATGCGTAACACGAGAATGAACCTCATTGGTTCTCGCAGAAGCTCAAACGTGATGCGTAACACTAGAATGGACCTCATTGGTTCTCGAAGCTCAAGCGTGATGCGTAACACTAGAATGGACCTCATTGGTTCTCGTAGAAGCTCAAATGTGATGCGTAACACTAGAATGGACCTCATTGGTTCTCGTAGAAGCTCAAATGTGATGCGTAACACGAGAATGAACCTCATTGGTTCTCACTGAAGCTCAAATGTGATGCGTAACACTAGAATGGACCTCATTGGTTCTCACTGAAGCTCAAACGTGATGCGTAACACGAGAATGGACCTCATTGGTTCTCAGTGAAGCTCAAGCGTGATGCGTAACACTAGAATGGACCTCATTGGTTCTCAGTGAAGCTCAAATGTGATGCGTAACACTAGAATGAACCTCATTGGTTCTCGCTGAAGCTCAAACGTGATGCGTAACATGAGAATGAACCTCATTGGTTCTCACTGAAGCTCAAATGTGATGCGTAACGAGAATGAACCTCATTGGTTCTCACTGAAGCTCAAGCGTGATGCGTAACACTAGAATGAACCTCATTGGTTCTCACTGAAGCTCAAATGTGATGCGTAACACTAGAATGAACCTCATTGGTTCTTGCAGAAGCTCAAACGTGATGCGTAACACGAGAATGAACCTCATTGGTTCTCGCTGAAGCTCAAATGTGATGCGTAACACGAGAATGAACCTCATTGGTTCTCACTGAAGCTCAAATGTGATGCGTAACACGAGAATGAACCTCATTGGTTCTCACTGAAGCTCAAACGTGATGCGTAACACTAGAATGAACCTCATTGGTTCTCGCTGAAGCTCAAGCGTGATGAGTAACACGAGAATGAACCTCATTGGTTCTTGCAGAAGCTCAAACGTGATCGTAACACGAGAATGAACCTCATTGATTCTCGCAGAAGCTCAAACGTGATGCGTAACATGAGAATGAACCTCATTGGTTCTCACTGAAGCTCAAACGTGATGCGTAACACTAGAATGGACCTCATTGGTTCTCACTGAAGCTCAAATGTGATGCGTAACACTAGAATGAACCTCATTGGTTCTTGCAGAAGCTCAAACGTGATCGTAACGAGAATGAACCTCATTGGTTCTCAGAAGCTCAAACGTGATGCGTAACACTAGAATGGACCTCATTGGTTCTCACTGAAGCTCAAACGTGATGCGTAACACTAGAATGAACCTCATTGGTTCTTGCTGAAGCTCAAGCGTGATGCGTAACACGAGAATGAACCTCATTGGTTCTCGCAGAAGCTCAAACGTGATGCGTAACACGAGAATGAATCTCATTGGTTCTCGCAGAAGCTCAAACGTGATGCGTAACACTAGAATGGACCTCATTGGTTCTCGCAGAAGCTCAAACGTGATGCGTAACACTAGAATGAACCTCATTGGTTCTCGCAGAAGCTCAAACATGATGCGTAACACGAGAATGAACCTCATTGGTTCTCGCAGAAGCTCAAACGTGATGCGTAACACTAGAATGGACCACATTGGTTCTCGCAGAAGCTCAAACGCGATGCGTAACACTAGAATGAACCTCATTGGTTCTAGAAGCTCAAACATGATGCGTAACACGAGAATGAACCTCATTGGTTCTCGCAGAAGCTCAAACGTGATGCGTAACACTAGAATGGACCTCATTGGTTCTCGTAGAAGCTCAAATGTGATGTAACACTAGAATGGACCTCATTGGTTCTCGTAGAAGCTCAAATGTGATGCGTAACACTAGAATGGACCTCATTGGTTCTCACTGAAGCTCAAACGTGATGCGTAACACGAGAATGAACCTCATTGGTTCTCAATGAAGCTCAAACGTGATGCGTAACACTAGAATGGACCTCATTGGTTCTCACTGAAGCTCAAATGTGATGCGTAACACTAGAATGGACCTCATTGGTTCTCACTGAAGCTCAAACGTGATGCGTAACACGAGAATGGACCTCATTGGTTCTCGTAGAAGCTCAAATGTGATGCGTAACACGAGAATGGACCTCATTGGTTCTCAGTGAAGCTCAAACGTGATGCGTAACACTAGAATGGACCTCATTGGTTCTCATAGAAGCTCAAATGTGATGCGTAACACTAGAATGAACCTCATTGGTTCTCGCTGAAGCTCAAACGTGATGCGTAACATGAGAATGAACCTCATTGGTTCTCACTGAAGCTCAAATGTGATGCGTAACACGAGAATGAACCTCATTGGTTCTCACTGAAGCTCAAACGTGATGCGTAAAACTAGAATGAACCTCATTGGTTCTCGCAGAAGCTCAAGCGTGATGCGTAACACTAGAATGAACCTCATTGGTTCTTGCAGAAGCTCAAACGTGATGCGTAACACGAGAATGAACCTCATTGGTTCTCGCAGAAGCTCAAACGTGATGCGTAACATGAGAATGAACCTCATTGGTTCTCACTGAAGCTCAAACGTGATGCGTAACACTAGAATGAACCTCATTGGTTCTCGCTGAAGCTCAAATGTGATGAGTAACACTAGAATGAACCTCATTGGTTCTTGCAGAAGCTCAAACGTGATGCGTAACACGAGAATGAACCTCATTGGTTCTCGCTGAAGCTCAAATGTGATGCGTAACACGAGAATGAACCTCATTGGTTCTCGCTGAAGCTCAAACGTGATGCGTAACACTAGAATGAACCTCATTGGTTCTCGCAGAAGCTCAAACGTGATGCGTAACACTAGAATGAACCTCATTGGTTCTCGTTGAAGCTCAAACGTGATGCGTAACACTAGAATGAACCTCATTGGTTCTTGAAGCTCAAACGTGATGCGTAACACTAGAATGAACCTCATTGGTTCTCAACTTCAACTGTAGTCAGTCCTTGACTTGGTGATTCCAAAAAGCTATTAGAAACAAACTCTTCTAAAGTGTTCAAGAGAGAGAGAAAAGTTTAACCACCACAGGCTGATATTACACGTTTTTTCCACCCAGTAGCAATGAATGTGAAATAAAAAACAATAAATGGCCTTCTAAAAAAACAGTAACTGTTTTCAAACAACATTTCACTGCCATAAATATAGTGATAATCCTGTTAAAATGAAAAATAGGCAGGTGCTGTTTGAGAAACTATTTCCCTGCATGGCAGGTTAGTGGGACATAAATAATATTGTCATTTGAAATAACATGAGGTTGAGTAACGGATGGATTTCATTTTCACTTTATTGCTCACGATACTGTATGGTAGGATTCAGACAGCTTGAAATATGTGACCCGCCTTGACCACAAAACCAGTCATAAGTTATATTTGTGGCAAACAATAGGCTACATTGTACAGGTCCAAATGATCAATTTTTATTTTAGCCCAAAAATCATTAGGATATTAAGTAAAGATATTTATGAACTTTATTGTATGTTGTAAATTTCCTACCGTAAATATATATAAAAATTATTATTAGTAGTAATATGCATTGTTAAGGACTTCATTTGGCCAACTTTAAAGGTGATTTTTCTCAATATTTTTGCGCCCTCAGATTACAGATTTTAAAATAGTTGTATCTTGGGCCAAATATTGACCTATCCTAACAAACCATACATCAATGGAAAGCTTATTTATTCAAATTCCAGATGGTGTGTCACTCTCCATTTCAAAGAAACTTACCCTTATGACTAGTGTTATAGTCAAGACCACATAATCCGAGGCCAGGACAAGACCAAGACTTGAGGGGTTGAGACCAAGACAAGACCAAGACTTGAGGGGTTGAGACCAAGACAAGACCAAGACTTGAGGGGTTGAGACCAGGACAAGACCAAGACTTGAGGGGTTGAGACCAAGACAAGACCAAGACTTGAGGGGTTGAGACCAGGACAAGACCAAGACTTGAGGGGTTGAGACCAAGACAAGACCAAGACTTGAGGGGTTGAGACCAAGACAAGACCAAGACTTGAGGGGTTGAGACCAAGACAAGACCAAGACTTGAGGGGTTGAGACCAAGACAAGACCAAGGCAAGGCGAGACCGACTCCAGACCAGCACTCCTTCAATTCAATCCAATACCAATCCAATGAAATCATTCACAACAAAATTCATCTTTGCACTGGTGGTGGTCCAGAAGATGCATTTGAATTGGAAAATTACAAATGCATAAATAATGTTGAGAATAGTGTTTTACTTTTTTTGTATAAAATCATTATAATGTTTGCAGTCATGCTCAAATTTGTGAAAACAGTTTTCTTGCTCTTGTGATATTGCTTAATTATATCACATATAAAAATCCAGATCTCATGCAAATACTTTTTTTGTGCAAATACTTGTGAGCATCTGTCTTAATTTTAGTGTCATTTTCGACACAATCCCTTATTTCTGAACCTGCACAAATAAATCAAAGTAGAAATAAGTTATTGATTGCATCTGAATGATGTTAATAATTAAATCAGACAATGCACTGGCAATTTAGTAATATCAGTTGTGGTCTTGAAACAAAATCCAGAGTTCTCTAAGTCTGAGACCGAGACAAGACCAAGACCTTAAAAAAAAAGACCGGTGTGAAGACCGGCCTCGAGTACTACAACACTAGGGTAGACCGAGTACAGTTGGTACACTTTTTGCTTTTTCAGTTACTACACCAAAACTGAGGACTGAAAATAAGTGATTTTTAAATGACATTTCCTTTACTTGTCTACTAAAATATTAATCATTATTAACATCCATAAGTAGGCCATTTTTGCCACAATTAGCTCATAAACACAATAAGCGTTTTCGTTCCAACTGTACCCATATCGTGTTGAAACAGTACCCGAGTTTGTAAAATACATTAAAACATTTCCATTCAGTATTTTATTTGATTATTTATCAATAATACATTTCCATTGGTAGCTTATTTTAAGCAAAAACTAGTGAAAAAAAAAAAATCCCAAAACAAGACAAATTTTTTATTTTTATGTTTGGACTTGAAACAAGCCAAAATTACTTACTAAGAAAGCATTTTTTGCAATACGCCAGTTTTCAGAGCACAGATTAGGTTTACGAAAATGTAAGTTAACTTTAACAGTCATTTAAGGATGAGAAGCTATTCGATGTGGAAGAGCTGTGGTGAAATTAAAAATTGACCTTAGAAAAAACTTTCACCGATCGGACTGGAAATGCGGAAGCCCTGAACCGCAAAGTTAAAAAAAAATATATGTAAAAAAAAAAAATATCTAGAATTTCGAGATTAAAGTCGAAATATTTCGAGAATAAAGTCGAAATATTTCGAGAATAAAGTCAAAATATTTAGAGAATAAAGTCGAAATATTTCGAGAATAAAGTCGAAATATTACGAGAATAAAGTCGAAATATTTCAAGAATAAAGTTGAAATATTTCGAGATTAAAGTCGAAATATTTTGAGATTAAAGTCGAAATATATCGAGAATAAAGTCGAAATATTTTGAGATTAAAGTAGAAATGTTTTCAAACTGCGAGCGCCTAGCGAGGCTCAAAATGAATGATTATAGGCCTAAACTGCTGTGATTGTGAATATGATTAAATAAACCCTTTTATCAATATTATTTTATAGCCTACATTAATAGGCTATCTGTCCTGAGAGCAGGGGGGCGGGGGGATCATCCTGCTATATTGAATAAAAAGCAGAACATTTTGACTGAAACATGAGGACAGTTAACACACGATGTGATCATATATGGTTTATGTGTATTTTTCAAGCCATCTTGGGGTATTTCCATATTTATATGAATAATGCAGTTATTGCCATAGTATCTCGTTGAAGAAAGATCTGCATCTGCTCCATAGCAATTCGTTTTCAGTCCCACTATCGGAACGCATCCTTCTAGGACAACCATCTCAATTCTTTATTGGTGATTAATTGGGTCATTTTTGGTGAAATACACTTTCAACCACATCACATTTCGTGAGAATCCGAGCAGAGACTGTACGTTTAATCTTATCGTACGAGTCAACGTGCCACATAAAGTTTGGACCAGTTCTTCACCAGTGCAGTTCTTTAGCTACTAAAAATATATAACGACTTTATTCTCGAAACATTTCGACTTTATTCTCGAAACGTTTCGACTTTATTCTCGAAACATTTCGACTTTAATCTCGAAACATTTCGACTTTAATCTCGAAACATTTCGACTTTAATCTCGAAACATTTCGACTTTAATCTCGAAATATTTCGACTTTATTCTCGAAATATTTCGACTTTAATCTCGAAATATTTCGACTTTAATCTCGAAATTCAAGATTTTTTTTTTTTTTTACTTTGCGGTTCAGGGCTTCCGTAGGAAAGGCGCACATACTTCAAATTTTCCACGATCGAAGACGGCTCTAATACGCATGTGCGAAGCAAATATCATAGATCAGAATTGTTGCTCATGCAAGTTATTTGAGGTGTCTCAAATGTACCCCTGTACCAACAGTACTCGCTCTACCCTACTTATGACTGGTTTTGCGGTTCACACACAGAAGAAAATAATAGGGATCGAGTAAAAGATTTTTGGGTGGACTATTCCTTTAACACCAAGAATGTGCGGTAAATTCCCCTCAGAAGTTCAAATGATCAGAAACGTCTAAATAATTAATCTGTCACGGAGGAAAAGGGGTTTTATTGAAGTAATGCAAAATATATCTTCGTGGTCAGTACGTATCCCATTTATATTCTCAATTCATCAGCCAGAAAGTTAATTGTGGAACCTCTCCGCCCCTTGATTCGTGCACCTTCCACGGCGCGTGCGTCGTGAATACGCGGGCGCGAGGCGGTGCAGTCGCGTGATGACAGACAGCGGCAACCGACGCGCCGCTATTAACGCTGAGATGACCTACCGAACACCTCAGCGTCTCTCGCGGTTCGCGTCCGTTTATTCTGCGCTTAAATAACAGCGGACGCGTGCATTTAAAGCGGTTCGGACCCATTGTGTGACTGCGCGGATCAAAACGGCATCTATCCATCAGTCGCGGGAGCGTGAGATGACAAAGGTGGGTGAGAACACAACCTGCTCCCGTATTGCTTGATGGCAGTTAGTGGCCTGGATTGACAGCACACCTGTCTAGCATCACATCCTATTGCGAGCATGGGATGTTTGCCGTGCTTTTACATTGTTCTGGTCTCGTGCATGCGGTGCGTTTGCAGCAGAAATCAAATGCATCGGCGTCCCCTCTTTCACCTTTCTGCTTCCTAATGCTCATCAGCTGATTTATAGGTATTGATTTCAGGACTGCATGCTATCAGGTTTTAAGTGACAGATTCACCTGTGAGGATCTACAGTATTAGATTCATTCATGATCTACATCATCGGATCAGTTCCAGTTTTAACGCGAATTAATGTTCATGTAGCATTGAAATATCTCAACGAGATCAGAAGGGCTCATGCAGTGTGTTGTGAAAGCTCGTGTGTCTTATGTGCATAAAGTTTTAAACGATTTAAAGTATGTGTTATGATTTAATGGACCTCATTGTGAAATGCTTTCGAATTTGGTGAAAACGAAAAATGGGAAGTTGTGCTCCAGTTGAAGATGCTGGAGGACAGGCGACTGCTTATAAATGTTCCCCTCTCACCATTTACCATACCATATATTAACAAACGTGTCAAGTGAGGAACGGACCTGTCACTGTGTGATTTACAATTCAAATGACATTAAATAATCACACCAACCTTTAGCACATCAGGCTTGTGTGGTGTGAGATGATCTAGTCAGCTTCACATTAATTATCTTTTTCTGTTTGTCCTGCTGTTCCTGGTTTCCCCCTTAATAAAATGATTAATCGTTTTAAGCACGGCAGATAACGAGGCTTAACATCATCTGGTGGAACAAATGAAGGAAATATAAAGGTGCACTAATAAAAATTATATAATCTGTTCCCTGAAATGAAGAGAAACCAGAGCTTGCATTTGGGAAGATTTTGATTACATTAAAGTTAAAAATGTATTACTCTTTACTTGAGTTGCAATTAAGATGCTCTCAAATTCAAGATTAATACCATTTCAGAGCTCATAAGAATCTAATCTAACCAAGAAAGAAATAATTGATATTTAATGTATGATTTGAATCCACATTCAGGGACACGCTGTGTTGCCAAGTCAGTTTTCCAGTGGAATTGGGCTACTTTTTAAGTTGTTGCCACTGGTTAATTATTTCTGCCGGTTGATTTACATCCCCCTTCAAACACCCTGCAGATGTAGATATTCAGCTGAGAATTTGGCTGCCTGGTAGACTGCGTAAACCCAGCCTGATCTGCCGGTGATTTGATTTTGCCCTGCAGCTCAGTCTGGAAAACTGTACATTCATTCACCACTTTTGCGGGAACCAATCACAGAATGGCTTAATCCACCTGGCGTGCTATTGGCGGGTTTAACACAATGACAGATAGAGAAGCGATGGGTCCATTTCCGTTGATCTTGTGGTCTGATTGGTTGAAGGACTATCCAATTGCATACAGAGTCATTTAAACTATGCCCGTTGATCACGCCTCTTGTGCAGTAGAAAATACATAGCAGACTCCCCAGACCAATGTTCAATCTTAAAATATGCCTGGGGGAGAAACTTGCATTGGGCCACTTTTATTCCACAGAACCTATGGCGAGTTCACACTAGTTTAGCCCCGATTTTGACTCGCCGACAAATTCCCGATATCATTGGCTCGTTCACACGAGTGACAATCACGCATTATGACTGATCAAAGACGTGATCTGAGAGAGACGAGTCACAGATGCCTGTGAGATCTATTTGGCATGCTAAACCTCTGGACCTGCCTGCGATTCACAATCCTGCTGTGTGAAATTAGTTTTGATTGAAAATGACATTGCCGATGCAGCCAATGAGAGCGCAAGATACAGGGCAGCGGGAGGTTCGGGCGGAGTTATAGACCAGAATATCAGTATTTTAATATATTGTCCAAAGTAGCAGTTATCTTTAGCAACACTTAGCATGTGGCAGGCACATGGATATCGATCAGTACAAAATGAGTCACATGACTAAACATGCATTGTGTTTTCATAGTCCACACTACAACGCGAAAACAGCGTTTTTCAAAAAATCTTCGTTTTTGCAGGACAACAAAACATTCAGCGTGGAGGAACGGCCAAATGTAGACAAAAAGATGTGTTTTCAAATGTATTATTAGGATCTGAGTTCGAAATGAGCGTTTTTGTAGTTAACACGGAGACGATAACAGTATTGTTTGGAAAAACGTTCACTTTGAATCCTGTTTTCAAAAGCTGTTGTTGTGTAAATGAAAATTATGTCGAGCCGCTGCTTCTGCGTAGTTTGAGCTTGCTTTTTAATAATGATTTGAAACTTGGCAAACTGGCAGCTCCAGTAGTGATGATAAGATTTACCGTGAACGCTCATAGAAAATTAGCATGTATAAACCCTAAAGAATTTAATAATAAATTAAAACGGAGTTTATTCATGTATGATAATGACGCTGTAGCCACATTGGACCAGCGGTTTGTAAAACGGATCGATAATTTAGCTGTGGCGCCACAGTGCATTGTGGTTATTCTCTAGCTGTTGAGTATACATCGGTTATAAACTCGTTATTGCGGTGCATCATGGGATTGAATGAGAGCACTCAATAACATCCACTATGGTTTCGGACACCACTACAAATGGCTGTCCTCTCAAATAATGCCCTATTTAAGGCTATGGGGGGTGATTTCGGACACAACCGTAGCCTCTGATGACATGTAGTTTGGCTTGAGGGCTGGGCAACAAGTTTGTCCAATAATTGGCAAATTACAACAATACAATCATTTCCCAATTGACAAAATCAAGCCCCGCCCCACTTCTCCCACTTTTATTTCTTCTTGATCAAGAAAACCATTCGCACCTTAATTTTAATGTAAGAGAGGATGCAACCATTTGTTCGTTGCTTTGTAATAGGCAAGCCTTTCGTTGTGTCGTTCACTTCCAGTTATTTTATCTGTCTGTTATACATACTGCTGTTTATATAATATTTTAATTAACCATGATCATAAACACAAAGGTTTGCAATTTACTGCACTTTATTTACATTTAGCGGATAATGCATTGTAAGTCTGATTATAAGTCTGCGTGTTATGCTAACTTTCAAACAAGTTTAATGTGAATTTAATTGATTAATGAACAAATGGCAATTGTGAAGTTTAATGCCTTCACACTTTATCAATAATAATAACCCTCACCCATGATAGAACTGGTACATTATCAGTAACATGAGCAGTTTTGTTGATGATTGCTGGTTTATTCAATTTTAAGTTTGCTTAGTTGCTTTTACTTGACTGGTTGACTTGGTTAGACCAAGTATAATTACAATCTTGGATCTTGAATATCCCATTACTGCAGTAATATATCTTGAAGCAGCTTTGTTGTGAGAGCAGTCGCTGCGTCTGATCGCCACTCTCCCTGAAAGTCAATAGGAGAACGCGTGTTCAGCTGCGATCAATTGCATGATTCCCTTACATTATTAATAGACCCTGCAAATGGTGCTAATCTAGTCAGATGGGGCAAAGTACAACGACTCTCTGAAACCACATTTACGGGATACATTGTGATCTTGATAAACATCAGGTCGATCATAAGCATTGTGTGAATCTCAGATTGTGATGGTGCTGCGATCAAAGTGATGTCGAGGCTGCGTGGTCTCTCATTTATTCTTGCGTGTGTTCTGGGCACTTGAGAAGGTAAAGTGAGATGTGGAGACGGGTCTGCGTGACGTCTGGTTGCTCGTCCGCTCTTCTGTTTCTACTGTGCTGGTATGTGTTGGCATTTAAAGTGGGAATCTGATTAGATCGCCTGTGATTAAATATTTACTGGTGGGGGTTTTTTTGCTGCTCCAGAGAAAAGTGAAAGCGGGAAAGTGTGTTTGTGTGCTCGCATACATGAGCCTGGCTGTTGGTCTGGCTAATTTACTGCACTCTAAACCCGCCATCTTCTCTCCGTATCCCCTTTGGTTTCCCTGATCGCAACCTTTTCTGTGACCCTTGCGTTCATTTCCCTCATCTGAGGCACTTTCTGCTTTTCTGGGTCTCATCCTCCTTTTCTTTCACTTGGCAATTAATGTCCATTTTGCTTTGTCATGGCGCTGCATGTATATTAATATGAATCTCGTCCTCCTACGGCGTTACTCATGTTCTCACAGTGCAAATAAAGGTTACTCGTCTGTTTGCTTTGAAAACCAAGGGGCGGGAAAGATATGAATTCAAAACTGGATGATAATAAAGGGGCTTTTCTAAGACTATAAGAGAAGATTTAAGAGATTTGTGGTTTTACTTGATAATACACAGCCATTCAAAAGTTTGGGGTCAGTAAGATTTTTTTAGTTTTTTTTAAGAAATTACGATTTTATTTAGCAAGGAGTAATTAAATTGATTAAAAGTGACATTTATAATGTTACAAAATATTTCTATGTCAAATGAATGCTGTTCTGTTCATCAAAGAATACTGAAACATTTTATTTATTACGGTTTCCACAAAAATATGAAGCGTCACGACTGTTTTCAACACTGATAATAATCAGAAATGTTTCTTGAGCAGTGAATCCTCATATGAGAGTGATTTCTGAAGGGTCATGTGACACTGAACACTGGAGGAATGATGATAAATTCAGCTTTGATCACAGGAGTACATTACACTTTAAATTGTAATCTCACTGTTTTTACTGTATTTTTGAGCAGAAAAATGCAGGCCCTATTCGGATGGTAATTGTTTCTCACGTGGAAGTCTGTAAAAATACATTTGCATGCAGTGATAGACTCGGAGTAGGAGTGAGTTTTGTGATCCTGT
The DNA here is from genome assembly GCA_023029165.1 of Gobiocypris rarus. Classification (NCBI taxonomy): domain Eukaryota; kingdom Metazoa; phylum Chordata; class Actinopteri; order Cypriniformes; family Gobionidae; genus Gobiocypris; species Gobiocypris rarus. Next base: position 51,127,013 of record CM040912.1, on the reverse strand, counting down.
GGGAATGCGCTGCTCACGTGGTCAATAACATGATTGCATGCTGTAAATAAAATGTCATATGCTTGGTATAATAAGAATAAATACATATTTAATTTAATAATAGGAAAAAATATCCTAATTATTATTTAATTATTTAAATCTGTTTAAAGATAGGAAGATTTATAGACCCACATTATAGTAAAAAATGGTCTGTCTTGTATTTTAACTCATAATAAAGGATGTCATTTTATTCCACATTGAAATGTATAATTGCTGCTGTATTAATGTTCAAATGTTTACATGCTTTTATTTTTATTTTTTGAGTGGTGATGAAATATATTGCTCTTGTAAATACTTGCCAGCATTTCAGTAATAAAAGATCTTTAAAATGCATCTTAATTACAGCGGCGCGCAACCGTACGGTGCTCCGCAACGGTCAAAAAGGATAAAAACAGTGAATTTTGAAGTGACATATTCTTGAGCACTTCGGATTCGGACAACAATTAAATTACCACATGACCTTGGGGTTTGCCAAAAAACGAGGTAATTGGGCCGGGGATTATGCGGGTGGTGGGAGAAAAACACTGACATTCTGGATTCAGACGGCAATAAAATCACAGACTAGCCCCTGTCAATGATGAAAACACCTTACGACCCCACGAGAAAAACAACCGTCCGAATAGGGCTTTAGTAAGCATAAGAGACCTCTTTTAAATAAAACAAATCTCACCTATACCCCAAATTTAACCTGGAAAATGCATGTGTGATATGCAGATTTGTTTTATTGTTAGTCGCTGTTAGCAATTAATACAGTGCCAAAGGGTCCATCATTAGTGAGTGATTTGAAACGATTAATGTTAGCAGCAGCACAAACGGTGCTTTTCACGGGTAAATCAGAGCTAAGCTAGCCTTAGCAAACACCATTAATTCATTCGTTTACAGAATATATTGACTTTCCCATGAACTTTTCAACACTTTCTGGTTCTTTGGTGAAACCTATACTAACTTGTTTTGATATGCAGATTAAGGACTCAGTGGTTCCTGACAGACGGCCTTTTGAAGGTTTAATATTTCCCTCTTTTGTCATTGAAAAACTTGTGTTGTCGTATCAAAACGGCTCCACTTTGACCTCAGTGTTACAACAGAGTGAAATTAGCCACTGTTGCGGTCTCTGTGATATTGCATTTCAAAGCAGCGATTTTCATCCTGTCATCTCTGTGAATGGAGAAGGGAATCTGTACAGTCACGGCTTGTTTTCTCAGAGACTTCAATGAAAACACTAGCTAGTGGAAAAGTGGACCTTTGGTTTTCCGGCTCTTATTACATAACAATACTATGTTGATGTTTAGTGAGTCAGATTTAATATCTAATCAGAAATTTGGATTTTTAATATTCAAGTCAGCTTTATTTCTATAGGGGTTTATACAATACGGATTGTTTCAAAGCAGCTTTACAGGGAAAAACAATATAATCAATGATTCAGGGTTCCAGAAATTTAATAATCAAATGTTAGACAACACTGTTGTAAGCAATAAATATAGACTAATCCTTATTTAAAACTGCAAATGTTATTCATTCAAGAGCAGTGAGTGATTTTATCTTGTATGATTAACATTAATGAGTGAAGCAGGTTTATTAGGCTGCTGTCACTTTAAGAGCGGCACATAACCGCCCTTCGATGAGACGTTAAACTGAGGTCCTGACTCTCTGTGGTCATTAAAAATCCAAGAATGTTTTCCGGAAGAAGAGTAGGGGTGTAACCCGGCATCCTGGCTAAATTTGCCCATTGGCCTCTGTCCATCATGGTCTCCTAATCAAACTCCCAGCAAAGGGTGAATTATGCAAACAGAGTTAAATTCTGCTGTAAAGCAGCTCTGAAAAAGACAAAAGTGTAATTTATTCAGCTTGAGTCCGTTCACTGTTGAGTCAGTTCAGTTCTATAAATGTAAAGTATATATATATATATATATATACATACATACATACATACATACATACATACATACATACATACTACATACATACACACACACACACACACACACACACACACACACACACACACACACACACACACACACACACACACACACACACACACACACACACACACACACACACACACACACACACACACACACACACACACACACACACACACACACACACACACACACACACACACACACGTCCTTCTAAATAAAATAGCATATTGTGATAAAAGTTCATTATTTTCCATAATGTAATTAAACTTTCATATATTTTAGATTCATTGCACACCAACTGAAATATTTCAGGTCTTTTATTGTTTTAATACTGATGATTTTGGCATACAGCTCATAAAAATCTAAAAAAATTTGCATATCATGAAAAGGTTCTCGAGCTATTAACCTAATCATCTGAATCAACTAATTAACTCTAAACACCTGCAAAAGATTCCTGAGGCTTTTAAAAACTCCCAGCCTGGTTCATTACTCAAAACCGCAATCATGGGTAAGACTGCCGACCTGACTGCTGTCCAGAAGGCCATCATTGACACCCTCAAGCGAGAGGGTAAGACACAGAAAGACATTTCTGAACCAATAGGCTGTTCCCAGAGTGCTGTATCAAGGCACCTCAGTGGGAAGTCTGTGGGAGGGAAAAAGTGTGTCAAAAACGCTGCACAACGAAGAGGTGACCGGACCCTGAGGAAGATTGTGGAGAAGGACCGATTCCAGACCTTGGGGACCTGCGGAAGCAGTGGACTGAGTCTGGAGAAACATCCAGAGCCACCGTGCACAGGCGTGTGCAGGAAATGGGCTACAGGTGCCGCATTCCCCAGGTCAAGCCACTTTTGAACCAGAAACAGGGGCAGAAGCGCCTGACCTGGGCTACAGAGAAGCAGCACTGGACTGCCGCTCAAATTTTGCATGTCATTCGAAATCAAGGTGCCAGAGTCTGGAGGAAGACTGGGAGAAGGAAATGCCAAAATGCCTGAAGTCCAGTGTCAAGTACCCACAGTCAGTGATGGTCTGGGGTGCCATGTCAGCTGCTGGTGTTGGTCCACTGTGTTTTATCGAGGGCAGGGTCAATGCAGCTAGCTATCAGGAGATTTTGGAGCACTTCATGCTTCCATCTGCTGAAAAGCTTTATGGAGATGAAGATTTCGTTTTTCAGCACGACCTGGCACCTGCTCACAGTGCCAAAACCACTGGTAAATGGTTTACTGACCATGGTATTACTGTGCTCAATTGGCCTGCCAACTCTCCTGACCTGAACCCCATAGAGAATCTGTGGGATATTGTGAAGAGAAAGTTGAGAGACGCAAGACCCAACACTCTGGATGAGCTTAAGGCCGCTATCGAAGCATCCTGGGCCTCCATAACACCTCAGCAGTGCCACAGGCTGATCGCCTCCATGCCGCATTGAAGCAGTCATTTCTGCAAAAGGATTCCCCACCAAGTATTGAGTGCATAACTGAACATAATTATTTGAAGGTTGACATTTTTTGTATTAAAAACACTTTTCTTTTATTAGTCAGATGAAATATGCTAATTTTTTGAGGTTTTCATGAGCTGTATGCCAAAATCATCAGTATTAAAACAATAAAAGACCTGAAATATTTCAGTTGGTGTGCAATGAATCTAAAATATATGAAATTTTACTTTTATCATTACATTATGGAAAATAATGAACTTTTATCACAATATGCTAATTTTTGGTCCAATTACATAATGAGCGAAAGATGTTGACATTTGCAGATCTATTTTTAGGGCATTTTTAACGCTGAAAGGTCAAGTTGAGCACTGTAAGGGATTTCACTCTAAATATCAGTATAATTTTTATTTTATTATAATTTTTTATAATATTGTAGTTCCTCATTCAGATGCATATGAAATGGTGTAGTACTGTGCAAAGATAGTGTGTAGTATCATGTCATTGCCATCAAACACTTTTTGTTGTTGTTTAATTTTTCTTCCCAGACTTGCGGTGGACGGCCGGGTTGCCCGTGGGCCGCTGAAGGATTAATTAAAAGCTCTTCAGAAAGGGGCTTGACTGTCGGTCTATTACAGATGCTCCTTTCCAGCAACAGATCCAATAACCACATAAACATGCACACGCAGACACAAAGCCTCGCGGTTTAACCCCCCGCGGGTGACTGGAGGGCGTCTCTCGGTGCTCAGACAGCAGGAGTGGATATCAGTAACGGTGCAGCGGCGGCTTGCGTTAAACCCGCTGATGCCTCTCTTTCATCAGTGATGCTGCCGTCAGTTTTATTTTTCTCCCTTTTTTCTATTCCTCTCTGTATTTATATGCTTCACACTAGGCAAACTCAAGTTGCAATCCAAAATGCGAGTATTAGCAGGCGTTTCCGAACACGTTAGACATAGACATAAAATATCTACACCCTGAGATTAATATTTCAATAATTTAATGACATATTCAAATGTTTGCTGTACTTTGATGTCGCTTAATGGTCACATGACATGCAAGTAAACAGAGAAAATATTTATTATTTTACAGTTTTATTTTGAGTTTTTAATGAGAAATAATAATTCTCATCTTTTTCACATAAATGACACTGTAAGTGGAAATCAAAACAATAGCAACAAAATAAGTGTGAATTACGCAAAACAAATGAGAAATGTTATTTATAGTTTTGAGCTGGATATTAAAGCAGACTCAAACCTATTCTTAGAGCCCCAACATGATAAATGATCATTGCTTATAAATATATAATTATTTTAATAATGTTTTGCTGACCTTTAAAGATGTATGGAAAGTAAAATTGAAAGATCATTTTGTCTGCATCCATTGCATGTCGCGCCGTTTTACTTCCTTTTCCGGGTCAGAACTTCTTGGGCTTTTTTGCCAGTGTGTAGTGTAAATGCAAATATCGGATACGGGTCGCTTTTAAAAGTTTTTGTAAGCGGGTCACGGGTTATGTAAGATATAGTCACCAAATCTGAACTGTGCATCAAGACCTGCGGTGTAAATGCATCATATTTTCCTCATGTCTTGTGCCGTTAAACATGGTACCGTGTAGATGGGAATATACATATGCAAATGATATGCAGATGACGTTATGCAAAGTAAAACTAGGCGTTGTAAGCTCCATATATGGTTATTTCTGGGAGGAGACGGAGTGGAGATGCATGTACGCACAATCTTCCACTGACTGGGTTTAGTAAAGGGAATCTTGCGCAGGTTCTGCGTGTTGTGCGTATGTATGCACACTTTTAGGATGAAATCTAACGGAAAGTGTTATAAATGAGGCCGCAGATCATGAGCTGCTCATGTGAACACAGTGCCGTGCTTCTCTCTGAAACTCGCAGCGCATCACACTATATAGTTATATAGCTTCATCATTGACAGGGGCTAGTCAGTGATTTTATCCCTGTCCGAATCCAGAATGTCAGTGTTTTTCTCCCACCACCGCGTAAAAATCCCTGGCCGAATTACCTCCTGGTTTTTGACAAACACCAAGGTTGTGTGGTAATTTTTATTTTATTTTCATAAAGCATAAAGAAACAGAAAAGAGAACAGTTCTAGGTTTAATTCTAGTGGGAAATAAACATTTTTGGGATTATTTGCAAATAATATGTGCATTCAGTTACATCAAATATATTGTTAGAGATTCGTCATGTTAGTGAATAAATACACTCTCAGGAAAAAAAGGTACAGTGCTATCACTGGGGCGGTACCCTAAGGTACAAACGTGAAAAGGAACATCTTTGTACCCTACTCACCCCTAAATGGTACATATCAGTACTTTAAGAGTGTTAGATTTTTTTCTGACAGTGTACATAGATCCGCTGTTAACACTTGAATTCCTTTGTGGTCTGGTGGTAGAAATTTCGTAAACGGTGTCAAAGGCTCCGGGTTCTAGTTCCGCCCTCATTAAATGTTCATCACTGTTTGTATATTAAAAGCAGGGACACATTTGTGTGCAATTTTATGTGATTTCACCAGATAAATAGTCTCCAAAACAGCATTAAGCGATAGCTTGATGTGCTCGTCTGTGTGAAGACTGTCTAAAGACTAAAAGCCAAAAGAGAAACTAATTTGGCCGTTTCTAATTATTGGGGAGGACCTGTCCCCCTCAGTGTCTATGGAGGTTACAGCTCTGATATAATTAGCTCATCAACTCACAATCTCCCACCATTTCTGTTGAGAAAACTCGTCCAGTTTTTGATAAAATAAACTTAAAGTAAAAACGGCTATTTCTTTTAGGACCAGAACGTACTGTAATAACCCAAACATGAATGCAAGCACTTATAGCGCTATAACTGGAATAACTCCATCACCCCCTTGAGCACTGAGTTTTTATCGGCAAAGTGATAAAATAATGTATAATCAGGGCTTGACATTAACACCTTCCATTTTATATGTAATATAGCCTATACATGTTTCATTTGTATTCTTTTATAAAGGCATCAGAAATAATAAACTAAGTGCAATGTAGAGTCATTAAAAATATTGCGACACGTAAAACGCTTCTCTCTCTATATATATATATAGATATATCTATATGGCAGTTTTTCCCCATGGTATTGATGTCAAAATTGTGGCCAGTGAAAATGTTGAGTGGCTAGTAACTCTGGAAAACCACTAGCCACAGTGACCAGTGACCAAAAAAGTTAAAGTCAAGCCCTGTCAATAATGTATAATATAAATAAGCTCATGTGTTGTGAAGCAGCTCCGTCTTCACAACACATTGAGCATGTTTCTGGACGTAATGTTCCCATCCTTTATTCTTTGATCCACACACACACACACTTCTTGATGGCTTTCATTTATCTCCCTTCAGCATTACACCAGAGGTTGTGCCATCTGCCCGAGCCCATAAACGCAGCAGGCGCTAGTAAGGGCCAAACAGCTCTGCGCTGATTGTTACATCTCGCACAATAATTCAATCTCGCGCTTGGCTCGTCTGCTGCACGCGGAGCAGAGCTGTCTGGCTCTCGGGATGTTTGGGACCATGGGGGATTAGTTAGACGAGCGCCAGGGGATTTGAACCCATGACCCTTTGGGATGCGCTTGCCACCTCGGCCCTTATTTGCTGGACTTGTCAAATCCTTTAGGAAAAATTTTATTGATTTGGAAAGGCTTACCTATTTTAAATGTTCCTAGAGTGCAGATTAAAGGACAGCGTTTCTATCATTAAACCTTCATGAATAATTACACCTTGTTCTATTTTCATTGATGCATGAAAACAAACTGTTCCCTTGTTAACCAGAGGAACATTTTTCTCTGTTTATGCTGCATAATTATGAGTGTGACCTGAGACGCTTATAATGCGCTTTGTTGTCCTAGTAATATTCAGTTACAGATCTGCACCTATCAGTATGTGCATGAATGAATAGGTCAGAATGAGGTGATTTATGTATATGTCAAATAGGGATGAAACGCTGTTGTTGTTGTGTTTTTTTTTCCGCCTGTTGTTTCTTTTGGCATATAAAATGGGCATTGTCTGATGGAGATATCAATAAAGGTTCAGGTTTGAATTTCAGTGAATAGATAGAGTTTGCGTTTCTTTAATATCGAGGCTCCATAGTTTGTTTCTTGTATGGTTGTTAGGCCTGCTGGTATAAAATGAATTGCACTGTCTGTCTGAAAAAGACGCGCTCTCCGCCATGCAGTCAATATTACCGCTTTAATTTCTCCAGGCTCGTCCTAGTCTTCACCCTGCGTAGTCTTCACGTGCGTAGAGTTAATTAGCCTATAATGTGAATGACTTATTTTATTCAAGCATTCTTTGTTTGTTATAAAGTATTTTTGTTCCTTTTCGCTGAACGGAGACGGAGTTCGCGGCTGATATTCTGGGGATACAATATTCATAGCCAATAGGCTATGCTAGTAGGAACTTTAGCCTTTAAATATCTTTGCTGCATTGGATCAGTATCCTTCCTAGAACAGGCAAGAGCTTTCTAGCCTCGCGGCTCGCGTCAGCAGCACCTTGCATCACCCAAAACATTGGTGCGGACAGATGATGAGTTTTGTGATGCGGTTGCGGATAAAAAAATAATAGCCCATCGCGCATCTCTACTGTCTAACTGATATGGCTATCACTGGTACTGTTTTTCAGAGGCTAGGTTCATATCTCTGCAGACAGGCAAGAATGTATCAAACACAAATCTTGCTCTATCACTGTTTCCTGCGGTGTACCTCAAGGATCCGCTCTTGGTCCACTTCTGTTTCTAATCTGCGTGCTTCCTCTCGGTCCGATCATCCATCCTCATGCTCTTGATTTCCATAGTTACGCTGATGATGCACATCTATATTTCTGCTCAGCCTGATTCGGTTTTCACCCACTAAATGCAATCTTCAGGTACTAATTGTAGGGATGTACAGTATATCGATATCGGCTGTTCGATTTTTTTGTTATCGGTCAGATAAGAAAATTTGCCCGATATGTTAAAGCTGATAAATAATGTATTATTTCCTTCAGCTGAGACCCTTCAGATGTGCACTGTTCGCTATGATGGTTTTGATTTGCTTGAAATATGATCACTTTTTTGAATCACACAAAATACAGTAAAGTGCAACATGTGCAGAGCAGTCTGTCATATAGGCTTCATAAAATGATAGAGATCATTGCAATTGTGTGCTTGAGGCATGGCTTTTAATGCTGAGACTTTAGTTTTTTGTAATCAGGCTCTCAAATATTATTTAAATAATTTGGTTTTGGATTTATCGGACAATATATCGGTTATCGGCTTTCAAATATAAAGAATTATCGGCCAAAATGTTCATATCGGTGCAGAGGTCGTGTTAAACAGGATGGTAAAAATTTGGGTTTGTTGTGTCTATTTTGCACTCTTGATATTTTAGAGTGTCACCCCTACATTGCAGTGCACTTTTTTTCTGGTTCATGGCTGATTTGTGGTTTGTATCACCAAAGCATTCCCTGAGGTTTTGTATTTTTGCGTATTTCCTATGTCGGTCATTTTTGACCGCGAAGGAGACAAGTGTGACACTTTTTTTTTATGACCCTTTAACATAACCGAAACATCTCCACTTGCATCACACGTCACCAAGTGTCATCCCATTCCGATGAACCACAAAAATGTAAAATTTCAAAACGTAAAATGTTTCAGTCCTTTTTTACCGAAGTGTGGCGTGAGAGATCATGTAACGCCTCAGGTCAAGCGGAGCGCGAGTGAACACAATCATCCCTTCCTTTTTTGCTGCGTCGGGCATCCCTAACTGTTTATTTCAAAATTATGCTTTGAACCCCATATTAACCAGCTTGTTACATCCTGTTTTTTCCATCTCTGTAACATCATCCATGTACAACCTTCGTTAAAATTTTAAAGATGCCGAAACTGTTCTCCATGCTTTTATAACGTCACGTCTAGACTATTGTAACTCTCTGTTTTGTGGCCTATCCATCAAAGCCCTTCATTGCTTGCAACTAGTTCAAAACTCATCTGCTCATGCCCCTACATTCAACAGAAAATCAGCTCTCATCCCGCCCATCCTTCAGCAACTGCACTGGCTCCCTATTGTGTCGCATTCAGTTTAAAATACTTGTCCTAGTTTTTAAGGCCTGCCATGTCTCGGCACCTACATATCTCACAGAATGAATACACCCGTGTGTTGTGAGTCCTGATGAATGTGCTTGTATTACTCAAGTTCAAACTTCCTACTGTTGGTCTGGTCTCCTCACTCCAGATCTTTAAAACTGAACTCAAAACTCATTTACTTACTACGATGGTCTACTTTCATTTTCAGATCCATACTTATTTTGGTTGTTGTCTTGTAAGTTATGATCACCGTAGAACTGCCTGCTATGTTGTTGTACCATGATTGAATATCTGTAATATTTGTGTTATTTTTCAATATTATGTTAAGTGTCCTTGGCTTCTTAAAAGCCGCTATTTAAATAAAACATATTATTATTATTATTATTATTATTATTATTATTATTATTATTATGGAATACTCCAAAAATAACTTTTACTGTGTATGACTCTTTACTTTTTGATTGATTCTTTTAAAGATGTAAGGCCAGATTTAGTTTGAGATATTTCATTAAAGATGCATTTTTATAACCATATATATATACTGTTTTTATCTGTTGTTTATTACAGTTTTTTACAATCGCTATGACAATTTTTTCAATACTTTTAACAAATTTCCTTAACTCTTAACGCAGTCAGCACAACATCTGTCTGTTTAGGCTATACGATTAACACATTTATTGTTGCTTTTGCACAAAATGCATACAGTTAAAACCAATTTAAAATGCTTGAACTTCTTTTGCACACAAGCTCAACCAAGACCAAAACAATGGCTTTTACTGCCACATTTACCAATGCTTTAACACTGATGTCAGAACAGATAACACCTTGTTCTGAACCTAACCTTATAGGCTAAAGTCAAGGTGAACAGCTGTTCATATCGTGACTTGAAACACAAATATATCCCCTGTATTTTATTCCATTGGTACTGAGAAACATCCAATTGAAGTTATGCAAATATATAAATCACAGCTGATTCCCATCTAGGAATTGTTCAGGAGTTGATATTCTTTCAAGCACATGACCAGTAAAAGAGGGCCTATTTGGGCTTCTTTGGGAGCAGAGGAAAGCCGCTAAATCAAGAACAGGAACTTGCTATTGTCAACATGATGATTGCTGCTAATGAAATCAAACTGAGGGGCATTCTATAAAGCTACTCTGAGACGGGGCATTCAGTTTTTGTATTGAATTTCTGAACAAGAGAACATGTGTGAGGGTTTTGGTAGACAGTGTATTGTGTTAGTGAATTATTGTATTTTGAAAATTAGTGTTGGAGTTTAGTTTACAGTGTGTGATTTTGAGCATGAAATTAACCGTTTTGCCAATTGTGTGATGTAGGTGTGTCGGAGCGTTAAGAGTTTAGGAAATTTGTTAAAAGTATTGAAAAAATTGTCATTGCGATTGTAAAAAACTGTAATAGTTATTTATTTTCCAGGCATGAATAAAGCAGCAACAAACCAATTCAATGCAATTGTTTTCTGGTCTTTATCTAGCATAGCTGATTCATTGAAAAACAACTTGCTATTTAAAATAGACGGACCGAACTGTGACTCTTGTGCAGCCTTTTAAACAGAAATCCTACAAGTCCAGAACACGAGTAACCGTCCAGCTTAAGGGAGGAATTAGTGTAGTTAGTAAAGAGACGTCTGCGCGTCTAATCTGCTCTTCTCTGAGGGATATTTGGGGCAACTGGCATTTTTCTCTGGAGGTCTGGGTTGGGGGTGGACGGTGGCCTGTTCATGGGGCATCACAACAAGTTCGGCCACATGCTGGGATGATGTACAAAGCTTTCATATGAAAGACCACAAACATGCAATGTGAAGATGACACAAGCTGGGCAAACGGTCTTCAAGTGCTGTGAAAACAAATAACCGAAGCGCATTGTTTTTAATTTTCTTAAAGGCGCAGTGTAATATTTAAGAGGATCTTTTGACAGAAATGCAATATAATATACATATTACATAGTGAACCATTATGTTTTTATTAGCTTAGAATGAGCCATTTTTATCTCCATACAGCGCTGGTCCACTTACAGTGAAGTCTCCGTTTTGCGAAGCCATGTTTCTACAGTCGCCCTAAACGGACAAACTTCTCGACAGAGTGCTAGCTACTCCCTGCTCTCTCAGACGATGTCATCTTTGTCATGTGACGGCCACCGTAGCTTCTGTATATGCTTCGAAAGGGAGGGGTGAGCGTTGGGCGAATGCCATTTGCAACCTCACCACTAGATGTCGCTAAAATTTACAGTGCACATTTAAAGGGTTACTTCAGCGATTAGCATTAAGCTTTGTATCAGTAGAAACCCGGGATTATATTCAAATTATCGTACTTTCCCCCCTCATATGACCCTGAGACGAGAATTATGGATTTTAACTTTTAAAATGAACTTCCTATGAAAGTTAAGCTTCCAAAGACATGAACTGATCACGCGCTGTGAATGAATCCCGCGATTACCTCAGCTCATGTGATGAATGTAATCCGATCCTGCTGCGTTTGTGCCGTGACGCTCAATCGGCTCACTCGCATTATATCGAACAGACACGTTCAGTTTTTAATTGTAGTGTCTCTAACTCAACTGATTTTCTGAAAATGAACGCGGTGGGCAAGTAATCCAGTAATCCAGTAGCCGACTAGCCGCGCTCGGAGTAGGGCAGTGAAGCAGTGCATTCTGGGAGTTGTTGTCTTTCATCCCCATGAGACAAAAATACATTTTCTGTGTTTTCTCAGTCTAGAAGGCACCAAATTCAAAAATAATTTCACATTTCTACTACATTAATGACCCAGTTTAAATACAGATTCATCTTCCCAGCGCTGAAGTACCCCTTTAAGGTTTGTTTCAGCTATTCTGTATGTATGGTTATAAGTAACCAGCTGTAAGTGTCACAGCAACGTTTGTCTCCATCTCAGATGGCACAAAAGCTCTTATCTGATTGCATCTCTAGAACATGAAGTGTTCTTAAGATGAGATTGTCAGTCTGATATTCCAGATGTACAGTTTTTGTTTTCCTGGGTCGAAAACGGTCTTTGTTGATGAATCAGAAGGGTTAAGTTAGGCTCTCGGGAAGGGCTGGGTGATCTCATTCATATAGAATGATATCACAATATAGTTATTTTGTGTGTTTTTAAATGAAAAATAAGAAAAAAGCTAATTACAAATATAATATAAGAATATTAATTAAATTAAGTTTATTTAAAGTTTAGTTTGAGTTAGTGCAGAAGTATATATGTGTGTTTGATATCATTGGAAATGTACAATATCTCATCTCCACAGAAGCAAACAAGAACATATTAAAGGTTTTAAGAGTTTCGAGAGATAGTATGGTGGGTGTGGCTTTCAACTCTTCGGTCTTTTGTCAAGACCGGTCTATGAGTTATTACATGTAAATTCCCATTGTTAACATGTTCCCATTTGAAAGAGATTCCTGTCTGTTCTGAATGCTTAAGGTGATGGGACCGAACGATCGGGGCGCATATCTGTGACCAGGTTGGCCAATAACGCTGGATGCCTTAAGACAACTCAGCATTACGTAATATTCAGAAGTCAGGTATATATTTCATTCTTCACTTCAGAGTATTTGATGCTATTTATCGATTACCTTGATTTGATTATGTAATTGGCATTATACATTTACCTGACTGTTAATAAATTGATAGACTTTGATTTATTCTGACTTGATCTGGAATTATTCAGGTTATGAACGGATATAATTTCAACAAAGGGTTAAACGGAATACTGTGGTTAACTATTAAATATAAATTACCAATTGGCATTCTAATCTAAATTCGAAATTATGATGAAGTGGCCGGGAAAGATATGGATGTGGAACAGAATTGTGAATGGCTTTACTGTCACTTTTGATTAATTTAATGTCATCGCATATATTTACATTATCATTGGCAGCATTTCCTCTATATTGTTAACACATGAGAGGAATGCGGAGCATAAAATGGGAAATGCGGAAGTGCGATGTGAGCTGCTGTGGTTAAAAACTGCCAAGCAATGTTTGCCTTTAAAAAAGAATTGATCTGCTTTGGCTGTGGCTCATCCAATCAGTATTCAGAGTGGGAACTGTTTTATGATTTTATTAATTGTTTGCGCTGACGTCAGACATTTTATTATAAATGTTTGAGCTGATTTGATATTTTTGATTTGTTTTTAATAATCCAAAGAGGGCATTTTATATACTTGTACGTATATATTGTAAGTCAAGTCAAATATTTGCTCTTATCTAAATATATCTAATGTTATAAAAAAAAAAACATTAACTTTGTGTGCGTGCGTGCGTGCGTGTGCTCATTTTCAAGCCTCATTTCCCAGATTGATTTGTATTTTTTAGGGGGGATTTAGAGAATAATGCCACATCAGATGTGCAGTCTGCATGAGGAGAGAGAGAGCTTTGCAACCGTGAGTGCAATGAAATATTAGACGTGCTTTGTGATGTGATATGAACAAATGAATATAATATTTGAGCCGACTGTTAGTTTAAATAATGGCTTCTTTCGCTGGTCCCACAGACAACCACTGTTCACAAAATACCAGTTCAGATGACCAGTCCAATACAGCGTCCTTCTCTCAAATGCGGATGTTTTCCGGGCAGTTTGTGTTAACGGACTTGCTCAGACCTTTCAAAACTGGCCTGGAAAACAAATAAATGTAAATGAACCAAGATGTATTAATGTTTGTCAAACAAGTGGCCGAATGCCTCCCATTGAAGGGCTATTGTGGGTTTAATAAACTTTAAGACAGCCAAGTGTGGCCTCATTTAATTGCTTCGGCAATGGCTTTTATACTCAAATTCAGGAACTTTAAACGATTTTAATAATCAGTATTTGAAATGACACCAATAGGATTTATGTATTTTTCGTAATATTTCTTTTTACTTTAATATGTTGCATTGCAGACTGAAATTACTATAATATATTAAACATATACTGAACAATTTTTAGCCTTTTATAATATACTGACAACCATAATAATAACACGTGTTAATGAGAGCCTGTATGTAGAATGAAAGTTTTGTCTCTCTCAAGTAGCTTTTCCACAAGCTGAGGTAAACGTATCATACGAAACACCACCATAACAACACACTAATATAATGCAATAAACTCGTAAACTTAAGATGGAACAACCCTACACTGTAGCATTTTTACAGTATTTTACAGTTAAAATGTCATTTTTAGTTGAGCTTATGTTGTAAGTCTTACACCTAATATTCCTTTTAAAAATATGGAATTCTAGGACAAAGTTAGGCAGTTCAATCACGAGTGTAAGCTCAAGCGGGAATCGTTATATTACTGTAATCGTAATTCTACACATTATAAGTCACAGGAATGCACTGTTCTTATTGCACTACACTGGAAAGACCTGCTGCTGTCATCTCTTCACGTTTACATTTACCTGTTGGGTGGGCCGCTGTTAGGATTTGTTTGTTCTGACTGTAATTTGCGGCATGTGGAGAATGCAAGCGTGATCTATTCTGCAGCATGTGATTTTCATGCCGGTTTATTTATAATGTTGATTCGACTGCTGGCATTTGGAAACAAAACAAATGCCGTGGCACATTTTACAAATGGCAAATAAAACATCTAATAGTAACATCAGTGACTGGACTTAGATGTAGATGAATACTAGTTATTAATGCAATAAATATTTAATGCATATCTTAGCTAATTTTATGTACTCTTAGCTATGTTTAACACACAAAATCAGGGTTTTTGTCTTCATTGCCAAAAAACATTTTGTAAGCTAGAAAGTATTAGACACGAGATATGGGGATGATTTGAGGGGAAAACATTTAAGTCAAATTAATGATGTGTTTGATTATGATTCAGGTTGCATAAGTCAGAAATCAAATATTTAATCCAGCTCCTTTTGCTTGATACTGGTCTTCGCTTGACTGTTTGGCGCGTTTGTCTGCTTTATTGCGATGTAGGCGAACTGTGTGAACTGTGTTTCTCCGGTTGTCAGTTAGTCTGAATGACAGTTCTTGCGTGAGCGTTATCATGCCCAACATACTCAAGTCAATGCATTATTATTTCCTTTTTGTATTAGTGTTTAAAATATTTAATTTACAACTAATTATATTAATTTATATCTTAATTAATAATTTTTTTAAACACTGGGCAACCGGAGTGGACAGCCGTCATATATCCTGCCATACCCAGCTGATGCGAAGTGTAGGCTATGTGAATTTATACACAGAAGAAAGCCCTGCCCAGGCTCTGCCCCGGTACGGGTTGTGTCGAGCCATTGTTAGTCTGGTTGTTTGATTAATAAAAGATGAAATGTAGTTGCAATAAAAGAAGCGTTAAAAATCCGTACAGCAATATAGCAGCGAAGGACTTTTATTCTGCTGTGCGGAACTGAGGAAGAGCTGATGATGTAATAGTTTGATCTTCGTCTGACCAATCAGCAGAAAGGGGCGTATAATTCCCGCCCACGTGTAGAAATCGAATATTCAAGCCGTTTATTCATTTTTCTACATCTGAGCGAAAAATGAAAAATCAAGCTGAATTCTTGTTTTTCATGTTGTTTCAAAAATGAAAAAACAAAACAAAAAAGAGCCGTTTTTTGTTTTTTAATACCAGTTTCTAGAAGGAAAATCGAATGGCCAAAATATACACGGACCGAGAAGTATCTACCGCCTGCAGTTGATTTTGATATTCTAGGTATTATCAACTGGCCAGAGTTTTGAGACGGTAATAGACATGATGGAGTATAATGTGTTAAGAGTTCACTCAAGTCTTGGGGAGATAAACAATTCTTCTGCGTTTTGGACCAGCTGGAGTTTGTTTATTAAGCGTGCAGGGCAACCACCCAGTAGAGCATTACAATAATCTAGACATGAGATCACGAACACATGAACTAACTTTTCTGCATTTGTCAGTGAGAGTATTAACCTAGAAACACTTGATGGCAGCTCTTCAAGTCTTCGTCATCAGTTAGAAATCTGAGTATGCTCCAAGCGGCACAACATTATAAAACCACAGATATATTATATGTTTTTCTGACATATAATATATCTGAAAAAAATATATCTGGGTGTGGTTTTACTGTATTGTGATGGTTGGAGCACACCCAGGTTCCTAACTGATGAAGAAGACTTGATGTGCTGTTTCTAGGTATGCTAGGTTATTACGTGCAACTCTTTTGTTAAGAAACGTTTTTGCATGAGATAATTTGAACTGAAACTGCTTTCCTGTCATCCCTCCCATGCTAATTGGATTTTAATCATGTTAAACCTGTAAGGCACGTATTCTCTGTAAGCAGCTTAGAAAATGCTGTAAAAGTATGTTGAATGAGTAAGAATTATCATTTATATCCATTGTACCTGACCAATTAGAGATGACTTCTGTCTCACATTAATGCCACATTGAATTTTACACAGATGAAAATGAGGCTGTGAGGATTGAGGAATAGACTCGCAGTATTTACAGTGTCATGTACTGTATTAAAGTCCTAGATCACGGCAGGTTTTTGGAAAGATATTTTGTTAGCTAAACATCTGGAATGTTGTTCGGTCTATTGAACACATTGTAATTCAATATCTTCAGTACTTTGTTTTTTCAATACTCCTGGGAACTTCCGGGAAACTTAGATGTCTGTCACAGACTCAGCATTAACTAATTATGATGCCACGTTTCTATCCACATTGTTTCTGTGATCAACCCCAAGGGCAAAACTAATGAGCAGAAAAAATGTGATTCATCAAGTTCCTTCTGCCATCCAGAAATCATCTCATGCAGAAAGCTTTAGGATAAGTACAAAGAGAAAAGTCAAACCAGTTCTCAGTGGATATCTAGTTCTCGACATTTGCAAAGAGAATAAATGTTGAAATTAAACTTTCTTTTTTTTTTTTTGGAGTCTCCTACAACAGGTTTACATGCATCAAAGGTAAAAAAAACACTACAATTTTCTTGCACATCACCACATTGTTCGGTGATTCTCAGACAACTCGACTGCATGAAAGGGAGTAGTCGAAAAAACGATATTAATCAACAGCCCATCGTTTAATCTTTCATCATGTTTGCTCTAAAAATAGATCAATCCAAAGTACATTTTTAAGAGTTAACACTGATAAAAAATGCTGTTTTGTTAGTGAAGTCATGGACAATTGTACAACAGGTATTACTGAGTTTACAGCACTTCTCATTCATGGTATCCACGAGCAGTGATTGACTGTTGCACAACTGTGACTGAAATTCAATAAGGTCAAGGATGTAATGTGATTGGTTAGACGTTACGCTTTTTCCAATGGCCATGGACCCTCGTATCTCCCAATAATTAGACCATTTATATTAGTTATGAAGCTTTACACTCTAAAAAATGCTGGGTTGTTTCAACCCACACTAAAAAAATGATACGTGGGTTTTACTTAATTTTTTTATGTCAACAGGTTCCACGTAATTGGGTTATGTTTAATTTAATTAAAATTGTTAATTTCAGTAAACTTAAGTTTTTTTTATTTAAGGTTAATTCAATGTCATTTAGTTAAATCAGGCTAACATTCTTAATTTTGTCCAAAACTATTCAATTGAATTAATATAAAATGAATATAAAAAACAAACCAAAACAAGTAATCCAGTTTAATTGATTATTTTCATTTAGTGAAATACTATTTTTTACAACATTTACAAAACCTTTTACAAGCTCTTATTGTCTCTGCCAGAAGATAGTTTTGATACACCCATGGCATGCCCAAAATAGTTGTTTTTTATTATTAAAACAGCTATAATTGTTATTAGCAGGTCCTCACCCCACGCACATGCTCTACACTTCACCACAATGACAACCTCCAAAAATACCAACATAACAAAACATTAAGCATTAAAAACACTCTCCATTTTCTTATCTGGTTAAAAATGTATCAAATAGCACTTTATTTAAACATTTACTCTCCGAATTCAGCCCCTTTGCAAAGCATGATGGGAAGTGAAAGTCCTGTTTGATTGGGTTACTTGATTGAAACATGTTATTTCAAAATAAAAACATCAAGTTGTGTCAAAGAGTGTCGGTTTTAAGTCAATATCACATGAAGCAATTACATTTGAACCAGAAACCTGATATAATGGTGTTAAATCAAGATAAATTGCTTAAATAAAGTGAACAGCATCATAAGTTCATTTTTTTGAGTGCATGTTTGGGTCAAATATGGACAAACCCAACAACTGGGTTTCACTTTTAAAAATGTAATAAGATTTAAACCAACGGTTGGGTTTGTCCATATTTAACTCAAACATGGGTTGTGTATCCAATGGAGTTATGAGGTTTAGTCACAAGCTCTTTCTAATACTTTTCATTGGTTAAATGTGTGCAAAACCCAGAGACCGATGTAAAGGGTGACCAATAGTAATGATTTATAAAAGAAACATAATATGGAGAGAGTTTCTGCCCCACAGTGACGATATGAACAATGCCTGCTCTAAAGCCAGTGACAAGTTTTATCTTAAATGCACATTTAGTTAAATGTATTATGTGCTATGCAATGCTAGCTATTAATTTGAACTGAGATAGATAAGATACATTGGTTCCAGAGTCACCACTCAATTATGCTTTTATGCTACAAATTAAGTTCCTCTTGGTGTAGTTTGCTGGTTTGAAGATGTCAATTCTTGAGCCTAAACATTTGTTTCCGAGTGTATGTCTGGGCTAAAGCGTCCTCTTAACCACCATCTGCCCCAGACATCTATAACGCTGCATGCCTGTCTGGCCGCTCCTCACGTCACTGCTGGATTGGTCACACAAGCTTGGCTATATCACAGTAACTCGACACGTTCTCCAGAGAGTGTCTTTCCACAGTTCCTCAATAGAACCACTCAGCACTGGAGGATCACAGCTTGACTCTTGGTGATTTCCCCCAAAAGCCACATTTTGATTCCAACAAAAAAGCACAGATCGGATTCTAATCTGCTTGCCTTCTCCTCGACTCTGGCTTTGTGTGGCTTGAATGACAGGGAATGATTGTGAATCTGTTACGGTATTACTGGTCTTATAGTGTACAGCTAAAGGGATTATTTGTTACTTTCAATGCAGATTTTTAATATCCAACAATCCATGGCTAAAAGCGTGATGGCACCCAAACACCATGGTCGTATGTGCTTGTTGAACTTTTAATTTCAAAACCATGGATCTTTGCTTGAACAGCTTCCAATCTCTTTTTGATTGTCAGCGAGTTCAGGCACTGATGTTTGGGTGTGCCAGTTCATTGGGGTTTAGTGGGGAGTGGCTTTTCACTGAAATATTGAAGAAAAAAAAGCTGTGACCAACAAGAGTGTATGATTCTTCTAAATATCTTGAGCTTGTGTTAACCACAGAACACAGTTCAGGCATTTAACTAAAAACACATTAAAAACCCATTGTCTTCATGACAACGTAACAAGAAGTGCTTAAATTCAAACTCGTTTCTAGGTATTGGCATACAAAAAATGTGAGGTTCTTAAACTTTTATGACTTTTTAATAATTTTAATCAATTAGTCAGCTGACCACGGCAGTCCCAAACCTGCCAAAAATGCAGCACAAACAAACGCAGCAGCAAAATATTGCCTTATTATCGTTATCAAGAAAATCCCAGAAAATAGAGATATCATTTCTTGTAAATATCGCACACCCCTTGCGGCATCCCATATTCGTTGAGCAATGCTATATAAAGTACAATACACAATGATACCTCCGACAGTGGGTGTCCTTTTCGCGTGAGATAAGAGGGCCAGAGAGCAGAATCGCGGCTCGTGTACTGCAAATACATACGAATATGGTCCATTCTGTCACATTTTCCGATGTTCTCCTCCGACTCTGTCTCGTGCTTTGATTTATGATGGGCAGCATATATCTGCTGCAAATGCGACCGTGTTCCCCTCTGTCCCAAACACACATGCATACAACATGCTGTATATAAGTAGTTCACATGATAAATGTAACATTAAAGTTAGGATTCTAGTTTTAATCATTTAAACAGGCCTTTGAAGTTTGGGCAAAAAGCTGCTCGCACTGAATTAAAGCCACAGTGCATTGTTCTGATCAAAGTTGACATGATTAACATAAAAAATGTTACGCTAATGTGTCGGACTCTGTGGGCCGCGTAAGCAGGAGACAGCCAGTTAGGAAACAACTTCATGATATAACTTTTTTTTTTTTAATACTGAATCCTAAATTGTGGATAATTAAAGGTACACTATGTAGGATTTTTGCAGTCAAATATCCAAAAACCACCAGGCCAGAGTTATATATTTTGTTCTGTTGAGTTCTTACAATGTCCCAAATGTTTCCAACTATTTGTAAATCGTGAGAAAATCGCTATTTTTACCAATAAACTGGGACGTGTGAGCATAGCGTTTGAGGGCGTCGCCTGTGAATTGCGTCATATCTGCGTTCCCCTCGTTTCCTGTTTTATTTTGCAGAAGCGCTTTACTCTCACTGCAGTGTGAACAAGTGTCACAGCAGCCGCCGAGCGAACGCACAGAGTAACGTCATAACATCATTTTAAACACACTTAAATGTGTCTAATATAATAAACAGAGCTGCGTTACCTCATACTCATGACCGGAAAAGTGGAGATTGCGCCGGCGACTGTGTCCCGTCATAATAAAAGTCCCGCTACTCGCGAGCCGTGTGTTTGATGAACAATCTCTCCAGCGGCCTCGCTCAGCTCCCACAGCACTCGCCCCTGCTCTGCTTCATATACAGTAACATTAATAACCGCATCCATGAACATGATTTCTGCCCGAGTCCTGTCCCGATTCTTTTCCACCGGCTGTGAGGTGAAGACCACATGTCCCAAGATTCTGCGCTCAAACTTGACGTCATCAAACTACGCCTTTGTTTTGAACAGGCGACCTCTAGCGGTTGCATAGTGTACCTTTAAGCTATATATCATATGCTGAAGTACATTTCTGGAGTGTTAACGATTAAAAGAAAAAAACAACAAAAACCGTACAGAACCGAAAACCGTGATATGAACCGAACCGTGGGTTCCACCCCTAATATATAATGATATACCAGCTGTAGAGTGAGATGTGTAGAGTTGTGGTTTAGTTTTTTTTTTTTAATTATCGGTAAGTAATGCAGTTCTTTTGATCTCATCAGCGATGTGATTTTTGTTTCCTAGTCTGGTGTGGATGCACAGACCATGTTTTTTAAGTTCATGACTAAATCTGAAAGTACATCTGGGCATTTATAATGTCTTTTATCTCGCACTGCGGTGTTTCATATTGGAGTGCATGTACTGTAGGTAGGTGGATGGATGCGTGGGTGATTCGTGTCTTCCTCTGCCTCTAATTTTCTCTTCCTCCTTATCTTCTCTTACAGCACAGAAAACACACACTGACTCGACCAAACTTTTCTTAATCATGATGTCTCTGAGGGGGTCTCATGTTCTGCCATA
Source organism: Gobiocypris rarus (assembly GCA_023029165.1). NCBI lineage: Eukaryota > Metazoa > Chordata > Actinopteri > Cypriniformes > Gobionidae > Gobiocypris > Gobiocypris rarus. Next base: position 51,105,147 of record CM040912.1, on the reverse strand, counting down.
ACTTTCTGGATTATTAGTCAGCACAGTTAAAGAGCGACATCTAACTGAGACTCTCACCAGCCAAAGAACAGCTTCTTCAAGGCGCTCAAGTAATTTTAAGTTTTAATAGCATGTCTCTCCTCGAGCGGCATGGTCCGCGGCACCAAAATTTAACAGGTTTAAAGGTTTGCTACAAATCCCTAACTTCAAGTATGAGGAATAATGATGATGCCTTGGCAAACCACACTGAAATGACTTACTGCACCTTTTTTCTTATGAGCTTTTACTATGTGCTGATACATGATACAGACTGGTCCAGTACAGGACCTCTAAGGAACACTGCACTCTTGTCGTAGGGGATGGTTTATATTACCATTGGAAAAAGAAGCCCAGACAGCCAGTCACTGTTGAACTCTGATCTGCGATATATGCTTGCATGTACATTTTAAAGGAACACTCCACCATTTTTAGAAATAGGGCTTATTCAACTTTTTTCCTACATTTAGATAAGTGGGCAAATGCATTTTTTTAGTTTGGCAGGGTCGCCGCTAGCTTAGCTTAGCATAATGAATGGAATCCAATGTTGCCAGCTAGCATGTCCAGAGTAAAAGTGATAAAAAAAATAAAAAACCCACCTAATTACTTCTTGTGGCCTGCATATTCACAACGAGTACAAATAGCGATGCAGATTAAGACTAGCGATTCCCTAAGCAGATATTAACTTGGGACTATATTATGGGGAAGCACAGGCGAAGCACTGCTATTTGGGCGCAGAGATATCGCGCAACACATGAAATCCCCAAACTTATGTCAACATACCGGCGTATGTTGTGCATGTGTTGCGTGATATCTCTGCGCCCAAGTAGCAGTGCTTAATATAGTCCCAAGTCAATATCTGCCTAGAAATAATCTGCATCGCTATTTGTGCCCTGCCAAACTAAAACAATGCATGCACATATCTAAATGTAGGAGAGAAGTTGAATAAGCCCTATTTCTAAAACATGTTCCTTTAAGCCTGATGTTGCATTCAGTAAAACTCATATTGGTCATTAAAAACAGCATTTACATTATTGTGCTTATTAATAGTGCAAAAGTGGTGTATGTTGTGTGCAAATTTTTAAAAAGTGCTCAGCACTCACTGTGCCCCACTTCATCCAAACAAATGCAATAAAATCATAAAACTAGAAGCAGGTGGTAGCAGTTTTTACATTATATTAGTCAATGTTTTGTGTTGCTAATCTTGGATTAGCTTTACTAGTGCGATATGCTTTAAATGGAAGTCATGTCATTCGATTGTCTTGGCTTATTTTACTGTCGATTGGCATCAGGAGTGAAATCCTTTTTGTAATGCTAATGCTAATTAAACGACAGTAGTATATCAGGGCTTGATCAGTGGAAATAAAGGCAGGTTGTGTAGAAGTGCCATTCGATATGGTGAGAGAGAAAGGGAAAGCGAGATGAGAACTGTAATTAGAAGCCGAAGGAAGAGGTGGCCCTGACTCGTATGGACCATATCCAAGCACTAGACAGGCAACAATGTTAGAATGCTAAAACGTGACACCTGTCCTGTTCTTGTTCAAGGTTTGCTCGATTTCTTTGTCTCTGTACATGTGTTTTCAAGACCCAAACCATGACATGCTTTGCAATTTGAAACACTGTCAACCAAACCAATTTTTTTCATGATCAACCAATTTCTGTGCTGAGGAATTTGTTGGAGTTTATATTGATAAAAGGAAGACTTCTTGGTGTTCTGGATGCGTGTTAAATATAAGAATAATGTATACTATTTGTAATTTTTCCCATTTTTCTCTTTTGCAGTGAAAGAGCCTGGAGATGTCTCAGAAGAAGATATTCCTAGTGTTGATTGCACTCAGTACTGTCAGCTTGCTTCTGCACCATGGGGGTCACTTGAACTTGTAAGAGCCTTTTGAAGAGCACTGCTTCACTTTTTCCTTATCGCATTCCTAGTCCCTGTTTACAGCTGGTGTTAAGATGCGTTTCGGTTGATCGGCTCACAAGTAGATGAAGTAGACACATTCCCGTTTACACCTGGTGTTTTAATCCGTCTCTTTTGTCCACTTTAAACCACTTCTGTCCTGATTTCTTCGAGGGGAGGGTAAATGTATGGCCCTTTTCAGATCTTTCAATCTAATAAATGAAAAAAGATTGTGCAATTTACATATGAACTAGCCCGGAGACAACAGAAAAACACACGGAGAGCGGCAGCTTTCGTTTCTGCTCTGACACACTCAAGACCAGCCGAACGGTGCGAGTGTGTGTTAGAAATCAGTAATGGTGAGAGAACATTGAGCGTGGGACGTTTCTCATCTTCAAAGCAAACTTGAGACTCTAGCCGACAAAGTTTAAAGGTCCCGTTTTTCATGTGTTTTTGAAGTGTGCAATAAAACATGTGTTCATGTTTCGCGTGTAAAAAATCACAGTATTTTTCACACAATTTACTTATCTGTATACCGCTGTTTTCACTGTCCTAAAAACGGCCTGAAGATTTCCTTGTTCTATGAAGTCCCTCCTTCAGAAATACGTAAGTAGTTCTGATTGTGCCAGCGGTTCCCGTGTTGTGATTGGACAGCAGATTAGCGCATGTTACCCGGAAAGGTCACGCCTCTTACCATAACGGGAGACGCATGCGCTCCATGTTATTGTAGACATGTCTATATTACCGTATCAATTTGAGCCGGAATCAGACCCGGAGAATATCGGATACTCGGATACCTGTATAATATTACAGGTATTATTTATGCTCTAACAGCAACATTACACACTAACTAAAGTTTGAAAAATGGGATCACTAAGAACAGGACCTTTAAATCCCGTCTGGCTAGCGCGCTTCCCATAATGAGATACACTATGAAAGAAATCCAGTCAAATGTGTTTTCAACTGTCTCTGGAAGTGGTCGAAATTAGACAAGCTCAAATCGTTTTAGACCTTGTTGACACCTGTATTTAGCATCGCCCACTTGTGATCCAAAACGCATCTTAATACCAGGTGTAAACAGTTTTAGTAAAGTTCAGTCAATTTTACACATTACTAAATTGTTTTGGTCACAGTATACACATGATAGTATATAAATTTTTTTCTACAAAGTATCATAGAAGAGCAAATTAAAATCAATGCAAATTTTGGTCAATGATTTGGCCCTTCAAAATCAAATTTCAGTGCATCACTACTTATTCCTCTCTTCTGCCTCAATTGTTTTTGGTCTATTCATTTGCTTCCTGCTTTACCTGGCTGGTTTAGCTGCTTTTCCAACTGGTCTCCCAACTTGTTCAGTTAACAAATGCCCAAAATACCTTTCAAAACAAGCAAACCTGACCCAAAAGAAACCAACCTGGTGGCCAGCTAAAACCAGTATATACCTTAAATATTTTGTTTTTGCATTAACATTTTTATCTTTCCACACTGATTTTCAAAGCTGACTGCATTGATTCTCCCATTCTTATTGCAGGACGTTGGAGGCATTCTGGTTGGGCTGTCCATCCTCCACGGTCTCCTCCACCCAGGGCAGCAGTGGACCTGCTAAACACACCAGTGTAGCCTTCTTGAAGACTCATAAAACCGCCAGCTCCACTGTGCAGAACATCCTCTTCCGCTTTGCAGAACGCAACAACCTCACTGTGGCGTTGCCCATTACCACCTGTGACCACCAGTTCTGCTACCCTCGGCCGTTCAGTGCCCATTTTGTTCACCCGCACACCACGCCACCGGACATAATAACTAACCACTTACGGTTCAGTCGGGCTGAGCTACGACGCCTCATGCCCAACAACACCATGTACATCACTATATTGCGGGAACCGGGAGCGATGTTTGAGTCTCTCTTTACCTACTTCAATCAGTACTGTCTTAGCTTTAAACGTGTCCCAAATGGCTCTTTAGAGACTTTTCTGGACCACCCATGGAGCTACTATCGTCCAGAAGAGAAGGATTCGATGTATGCAAGAAATACGCTGACTTTTGACCTAGGAGGGGATAAGGACCGGCCATCTTCGGAAGCACCGGGGTATGCAAAACGATTCGCTGCTGAGGTGGAGCGGGTGTTTTCGTTGGTTATGATCGCGGAATACTTCGACGAATCATTGGTGCTGTTACGCCGTTTGTTGTCATGGGATCTGGATGATGTTCTGTATGTCAGTCTCAACATGCGCACACCTGACTCCAAGAGCAGCCTTTCCAGTGCAAATGCTGCCAAAATCAGAGCCTGGAACGCAATAGATTCCACACTGTACGATTACTTCAATGCTTCGCTGTGGCGGCAGCTGAGAGCATTGGGACTAGCGTGTGTTGAGCGAGAAGTCCAGCTGTTGCGACAGTCTCGTGACCGACTTGTTCGTAGCTGCTTCGGGGGAAACTTGCCACCTCTTCGCTCTGCTGCACAGATCACAAATAAGGAGTTACGGCCTTGGCAGCCAAGTGCCAAAGTGGCAATCGTTGGGTACGATTTACCAGTTAACATAACACAAAAAGGCCACGCCCCTCCACGAGACGAGTGTCTAAAGATGATAATGCCAGAAGTGCAGTACACACGGCTGTTGTTACGCTCAGAGTCTCTACATTATCGGAAGCGGTTTCCGTTACGGAGCTCCCAGCAGACTTCACGATCCGTGGGACAAGTTCGGGCACACAGAGAGTCCCCCGCTCCGAGTTTGATCCCACGACCATCAGATACTATGTCTCGGAGCACCAAAGGAGCGCTACGGCTTTCCCAATGACCAGTGTGAAAATATGGTCAAACTTATTTCCTTTTATTCCCCGCTCCTTGATTGGGATTGCAGCTAAATGTCCATGAGTTGTTGGAATTACTTGAAAAATTGAGGTCATACCTCATTTTTATTGGACGTGGTTGTGCTCACAACTCTTGTTCTATAAGTTAGAAACACCATTGTGTTGTAAAAAAAATGTAATGTAAAAAAGTCAAGGAAAATTATATATTGAAGTCTAAAAGCCTGACATCTGGAATGTCTCAATCTCTCAAGGACTATCTCTCCATATAAACCATCACTCACTGTTTGTATTTAAGCAATCAGCTTTAGATGGTACTTGGTTTCATATGATTTCTAGCTTGTTAAAGCTATGTTCATAGCTGGTCTAGATGGTTGATCAGCTGGTGCTGCTTAGGTTGGCCTGGTAGATCATCTTGGTCAAAGTTGGTTAGGGCTGGTATAACACCTTAATAGACACCCAGCAACAAACCTGCAACCAGCAACAAACCAGCTTGGCTTGACCTTGAATTGCCAGGGGTCTCAGAATGTATCTTTACTGTATTGGAGTTAAGACATTTGAGTTGAGCATTGTTAAATTGTGAACATTTACACATGCTTCTCAACATTAATGACCGCTGCTCCTGAGCCACAAATCGCCATAACTAACTCTTCAGTTGTGGTCCAAAAAAAAAAAAAACTTTGCATCAATGATGCAAACTTCTCAAAGGATATTTAAATATTTAATATTTAGCCTCTCTTTGGGAAATGCTTGGGTTACACAGCCCGTTTTTATGAGGCCACTACAGAACAGCCAGAGAGGTTCAGCCTTGACTAGAAGCTGGACTAGAATTCGTCTACATGGACACAATCAAGGTCAGTGACCGAAAAATCGCTATATGCTCTCAGCCAGAGAGAGCAGTGTGTTAGTTCCATCCTTGTGTGTTTTTTGGGATAACGTTTATACTGCACTTGCAAATGCATAACTTGTATGTAATCAAATTAGAGTAGGAAATAGAGCTCCAAATTGTCAGTTTAAGATACCGGCAAGTCAACTCAAGCACTTCTTGCTAAGTGAGCTTGATTTTTAACAGATTGCCTGTGTTTGCATACTTGAGTAGAGTATGTTTCTGGCCTAACTTTTCCTTTTTGGATCTTCACTTAAAGGCACTGTGATGTAGAGGTACTTGGTGGTGACCGAATAAATGGCGGTCACCAATTGAATAATGCCAGTGGAATGTAAAAACATAGTTTAAGTCTTTGTACTTAAAACAACACTGCATCACTTTCATTCAGGCCAGTGTTTCTCAACTGGTTTGCTTTTGCAACATTGGAGTGACTTTGAAATAAATTTGCACCAAATTACTGTGGCGTCTGACCGGACGCATCAAACCTGTTGGGAACCACTGGTGTAGGCCAGTGTTTCCCAGTCCTGTTCCTGGAGACACCCCAACACTACACTTTTTGAACTCTTCCTTATCAAGCGCACCTAAAACAACTCATCAGCTAATTAGTAGAGACTCCGAAGCCCTGAAATGGATGGGTCAGATAAGGGAGGCATCCCAAATGTTGGGGTGCCTCCAGGAACAGGCTAGGGAAGTATTGGTTTAGGCAACCAAATAGAAACTGAATACCTCTGAAAGGACAGCCTCTTACAGAACGTTGTTTCTAATATTGGTTTATTTGCCATTCAAAGCCTTTGCTGCAAGATTTGTTCAGTAGAAACGTCTTTGATGAAGCTAAATTTGCTGCTCTTGCTCCCTTTCCCGCAGTAAGAATTCCCTTGGTTCATGAAGTGAGGTTTGCATTTACTTTTCATCTTTCGTTTGGTGAAATCTCACTGTCTTATTTTACGTACTGTATTTTTTTAGAAAATAGTATTTGGAGCAATATAGCAATGGCATGTATGCCATAACTTTAAGTATAATCGTCAAATGGAGGCATGTAGATCAAAATAAAATACGCGTCTTGAAACAATTATCCACCCATAAACCAGCTCCTGTTTTTAGGAGTCCTAGTTGATGCTTAAAGAGATAATGTGGGCTGTGGGATTCGTAGATCGCAAACACCAACAGTCTCATTTCTTCTCAAAATTAGAGATACCTCAGATGATAAATTAATACTGCTGTTAGTGGAAGCATCTCAGTCCTTAAAGACTGTCAAGACATTAGAGACGTAGAAAGTGCTGTTTGTATATAATGTACTTTCTGCTGTACACGAACAGCATTTGTTCTCAAAACGCGCAACTCATTCGTCATTCTTGTTTGGGTTCGAAAACCTCTCGGTAGATAACACTGGAGTCACTTCAATGGTCTTTTGTCATCTCTGATGTATTGTAAGAGAAATTAGAAGTAAAGCACGGAGTGATTTTTACCACAATGTACTGTATACAAAGAAGCTGCTGTGCAATTGCAACCAGAAGACCTTTTCATGAAGACGTCAAAAGAGGGTTTCATGCTTTTTTTTGTGCTGTGTGGTAAGATGACAATAGATGCTGTTCTGTCCAAATCATTCTTTCATACTCTATTTATTTAACTGCAACATTGTCAATTACTTTTTTAGGGGCTTTAAATAAGATGCTTCTGACAATCAGAGGTTTGCTTCTGAAGCTGTGTAATGAAAGATGTGAAAACATTGACCATTAAAGCTGGAAAAACAACATTCATCAGACTCATGTGCCTCATTCCATTCGATTGGTTTTCAGTCTGTTAATATTTCAAAATTTTTGACTAACAAAGGACTTACTATTGAGCAGGAAGGGAAGGGGTAGTGTCGTGAAATATCAGCAGGCCAACACTACTATATTTAACACTTGTTTAATTGGAAAATGTATATTCTCAACCACGATGAATGTGCTTTACTTGACCTTTCATTGAGTAAAGAGTAAAAAATATATATATATATTTAATCTTAAAATCATCTTGCAAATTTTACAGGGGTATTTAAAATGCATGATATATACACATATAATAATAATAATAAAAGCTTGGCTGAAGAAGATAATTCAACTCAGAGCGTTAGATAAATTAGTCTTGGTTATATTGTAGACACAAGTGCATGTACTCTTGGAGAAGAATAATACTGTTGTGAGAACTGCTGCCCCTGTCTTTATTAAGTTTTTGGGCAATGCTTTTGTCAGCATTTATTCATAGTAGTTCATCCAGCGGGTTGGCTCATATTTAGGATGGGAAAAGAATAACACGGATTGAAGGTTGACTTGGTGCAGTAAGAAACCTCTCAGAACATCTCAGTGCTAGCAGTCGCTGTGGGAGTAAACCTCACTCCTCTGATCTCAAGAGACGCTCTAGCGACTGACGCCAGAGGTGTTGCAGCCGGGGTTCGAGTCCCGCGTGGAGCGGGCAGTTCGAACAGGAGGGATTACATTAGGAACCGCATAGCAACACTAAAACCCTCTCAGATCAACCGACACTCCAAGAAAATCAAAGAATCCAAAAAGGGGCATTAGAAGAACCAATTTTGGTCCACGTTCAGCAAACCGTTCTTAAAAGAACCATTTTTCTTAATATGACAAACATTTAAATCATCTAAAGAACCAGTTTCCACTATAAAGAATGTTTTGTGTTAAAGGCTCTTTCTCAAAACCATCAGTGCCAATCTCCCTTCATAAAATGTAAAATAATGCTACTAGTCTCATGCTAAACATTCAAGATTCAAGATTCAAGATTCAAGAGTTTTATTTGTCACATACACAGTTATATACAGAATATACAACTGGCAGTGAAATGTAAACAGGTCCGCTCTAAAGACAGTGCAAATAACAGTTACAAGAAAACACAAGGAGGAAATTAAAATAGAAATAGAATAAAAATAGAATAAAAAAGTACTAAACATATGTAGAGTTATAAATAATCAAGTAGGAGATAAAAAATATATATAAAGTATAATGTGCAAACAATAGGTATAATGTAATGTGCAAACAGAAGTATAATGTGCAAACAGGTTTATAACAGGCTGTTACACAGTAACAATAGAACATAAAGTGCAGTGCAATGACAGTATGTGGATGTTAATGTTAAACTGGATGTTTATGTGTGTGCGGGTGAAGTGAAGTCACGTGACTGAGTTCAGGAGTCTGATGGCCTGGGGAAAGAAACTCCTCCTGAGTCTTTCAGTTTTGCCATCAGGCTCCAGCGTTACCAGATGGCAGTGGGGTGAAATGGGATTTTGCAGGGTGGTTAATGTCTTTGATGATATTAGCAGCTCTACCTCTGCAGCGTTTGGTGTAAATGTCCTGCAGAGGCGGAGAGCTGACCCTGAGATGCGCTCGGATAAGCGCACAACTCTTTGCAGGGCTTTGCAGTCATGACTGGTGCTGTTCCCGTACCACGCTGTGATGCACTGAGTCAGGACACTTTCTATCGATAGAAAGTTTTCAGGATAGCTGGTGAGACCCTGAATTTCCTCAGCTGGCGCAGGTGGTACAGTCTTTGCCTGGCTTTTTTCACCTGAGCCTGGATGTGTGCAGTCCAGGTCAGGTCCTCGGAGATGTTCACACCCAGGTACTTGAAGCTGTTCACTCTCTCTACCGGTGTCCCGCTGATCATGAGAGGGAGTATGACCGTTGCTGTCTCTTCCTGAAGTCCACAATCAGTTCTTTGGTCTTGCTAACATTCAGAGAGAGACAGTTGTCCTGGCACCATGATGTCAGTTGCTCCACCTCGTCCAAGTATGCCGTCTCATTGTTGTTGGAAATGAGACCAGGACAACAGTATCATCAGCAAACTTGATGATAGTGGTGGAGCTGTGTGTGGACAAACAGTCATGGGTGTAGAGAGAGTAGAGCAGGGGACTCAGCACACAGCCCTGTGGAGCTCCCACACTCAGGGTGATGGAGGTGGAGGTGAACTGGCCTACTCTCACCGCCTGGGTCTGCCAGTGAGGAAATCTTCAATCCAGAGGCAGAGAGAAGAATTCAGGCCGAGATCCAGGAGTTTGTGTGTTAGCTTAATGGGAACTATGGTGTTAAAGGCTGAGCTATAGTCAATAAATAGCAGCCTGACATAGTTCCCACTTTTGCTGTCGATGTGAGTAAGGCAGGAGTGAAGGACGTGAGAGATGGCATCTTCAGTCGATCTATTGGGACGATAGGCAAACTGAAGAGGGTCCAAAGTGTCAGGAATGGAGGAGCAAATGTTGTTTTTGATGAGTCTCTCAAAGACCTTCATGACTATAGATGTGAGAGCCACTGGACGATAGTCATTTAGGCAAGAGGGTTTACTGTTCTTAGGTACAGGGATGATGGTGGATTTTTTGAAGGAGGTGGGGACAACAGATGTAGCAAGGGACTCATTAAATATGGATGTAAAGAGCCCAGCGAGCTGATCAGCACAGGACCGTAGAACACGACCTGAAATACCATCTGGCCCAGGAGCTTTCCTGACATCCACACGTTTGAGTGCCCTCCGAACCTCGTCCTCCGAGACAGAGATCACGTGACTGTTGCTGCTCTGAGGGACTCTCTCTGACGCGTCACTGGGCGGAGTCGCGCTGCCGCGATTACAATCAAAGCGAGCGTAGAAAGAGTTTAACTCGTTCACAAGCAACGGATCAGCTCTCACCTCTGCAGAGGATTTAGTTCCAAAAGCACAGATGGTCCTAAGTCCCTGCCACATCCGAGAGTCGTTGAGTTGGAAATGAGATTCCACTCGGTCTTTATAACGGAGCTTTGCGGCTTTGACGGCGCGCCGGAGGGCGTAACATGATGCTTTGTACTCCCTCATATCCCCTGTTAGGAGACCGGCATTATAGGCTGCAGTGCGTGTGTTTACTGCAGCGCGGATTGAACTGTCCACCCACGGTTTCTGATTAGGAAGGACGTTACAGTTATTGTTTGTGTGGCTTGCTCTGTCAGTGTGTTGATAAAGCAGAGCGCCACATCCGTGAACTCGCTGACGTCATCAGAACTCGCGCGAAACATGTCCCAGTCGACGTCATCAAGAGCTGCCTGTAGCGCGAACTCTGAATGGGATGACCAGCGTTTAACATCCCTCCTCACCGGGGGTTCTTGAACGAGCCTCTGTTTATATTCCGTGTGAGGAAAATGGCGGCATGGTCCGATTTGCCAAAAGCTGGCTGTGAACGAGCTTTGTAGGCGTTCTTAAACGGAGAGTAGCAATGATCCAGTGTGTTTGCTCCTCGTGTGGGGCAGGAGACATGCTGGTGAAAGTTTGGCAATACTTTCTTTAAGTTTGCTTTGTTAAAATCACCCGCGACGATGAAAGCAGCGTCGGGGTGTTTGTTTATAAAGCCGCTGGTCACATCATGGAGGCCAGATAATGCCAGCCCCGTGTCTGCCTGTGGTGGAATATAAACGGCAGTGGCGATGACCGAGGAAAACTCCCTCGGCAGATAGAATGGACGGCAAATTATTGTTAAATGTTCCAAGTGAGGCGAGCAGGATCGCGAAAGAATGGAGATGTTCCTAGGATCGCACCATTTCTTGTTGATCATGAAACACAATTCCACCGCCTTTGGATTTACCGGTATCGGCTGTTCTGTCCATCCGAAAAACAGAGAAGTTCTCGGACGGCGTCACGGCTGTATCCGGGACCGCGGAAGTGAGCCATGTTTCTGACAAACAATAGATGTTACAGTCTCTCATGTCCCGTTGAAAACTTATCCTGGCTCTAAGATCGTCCATCTTATTCTCCAAGGATTGGACATTTGCGAGCAGAATGCTCGGGAGAGGAGGACTGAATGCTCTTTTTCTCAGTCTGTTGCGGATCCCAGCGCGTTTCCCGCGGTGTTTTTTGAATCTTCGCCGACGACTCGAGTGGCCATTGTTCAACTCGGCATCCCGGCGAATCTCAGATGGAAGATTGGAGAAAGTGTCCTGAAACAGGTCAGTGTAGCGGTAACCAATTTCCAGAAGTGTTTCGCTGTCGTAACAGATCAAAGCAGATGATCCGTTGGAAAAAATAGAGAATAAAAGAGAGTAGAATAATAAATAAAAGCAAAGTCTTAGCGGAGCGACCTGAACGGCGTCCGAACACGGCGGCGCCATTTTGGTTTTTTGAAACCAAAATGTTCTCTGTGGATGTAAGCAACTTGCTCGCTGTATTGAAAGCAAGCAGAATCCTGGTCAAATCAAACGGGCAGAGGCAGATACACACAGACTGCTCTGCTCCTGTAGCGTTATGATGCATCAGTGTTGTGTTTGTGTGTGTGTTCACTGCCATTCTGTAGGCAGCTGCCCTGAGGCTTTACAGAGTTAAGTGTGTGTGTGTGTGTGTCCTTTCTCTATCCAAACAGATCAATTCATACAGAAGCAAAAGGAGAAACACATGAGACAGAAATAACATGGATGATGACAACAGGTGTCCCTTACGTACGTGTAACACATGTATAAAAAAACAGCTTCAAGTCAATTTTAGTTTTTACCATGTTAATATTAGGGTGGACAGTCAATTTAAATCTTTTAGTTGATTTCATGACATTAAATTATTGATGATATAATAAATCAAGCATATACACACTACGGGGCTGTTGAATGCTTGAATCTGATTGGTTGATGAAAATTCTAAGTTGTGTAATTATTTTCAGGGAAACGCACGGCTGAAGTAGTTCCAGACAGATCTTGACCGCATTACGGTTCCATATCACTCCGCCAAATGATTTCAGTCATTTCAAAGGTCCTTACCGCCGACAACAGCAAAAGAACCCAAACCCACAGTGACACTGACCAAGCAAATAAATATACTTAACAATAGGATAAAAAGCGTGTTTTATTTCCATGTTTTTTTATACAAAACTACATTTTATGTACGGAAAGCATTTTCTTTTCACCCGTTCTCTTTACTACCCCACTCAAACACGCACCCATACCATACAGACCCTAGACTGCAAAAAAGATGGACGACACCCCTTCACTATCTTCCATTGTAGAATGTCGGAATATGGCACTGATTTGGGACCAATTCACTCTGACCTCGGGACCAGAGTCAGGGCAGTAGAGAGCAGGAAGTAGAGCTGCGATATCAAAACCCTTCCCACACTCCCTCAGTATATGTTAGCTGCAGAACAACTCATGTCTGTGTGAAATGGAGAAATTAAAGCTAAATCTCCAATCTCCTCTGTTAGTGCCTCAGTGACTACATCGCTCAGAGAAGCTGTCAATAATAACGTCACACCCCTGTTTGTTATAGCATCAAATAACTAACTAAAACCAAACTTTTTTTTTTTAAACGAACACTTGAACTAACATCAGTGTGATTAAAAACTGTATAAAATGACATAAACCATCTGGGGAAAAAATGTATTTGAAGTGTAATTTGATTAAGTTTGTCTCTGGGGCTTGGAAAGATGCCATAGAAGAATCATTTTCGATCAGTTCTTAAAAGAACCGTTATTTTCTCAGTGTGAAGAACATCCTAACAATGTAAAGAACCTTTAGTGGAATGAAAAGATTCCATCAATGACAAAAAAGAACCTTTATTTTTAAGAGTGTAATTATATAAAGTACATTAATTTAGCTTGAAATGAGACATATTGTGCAAATTATTAACTCTTAAACATTATTTGTCTGATATAATATTTAAAATCTTGAACAAATTGTAAAATGCACAAGTTTCATAGATTAACCAGTGCAAGGGGGTGGGGGCGATGTGTTGAGAGGAAATCTCTGGCAAACAGACATGGAGAGCAGAATAATGTGGAGAATAATGTGTGTGTGTGTGTGTGTGTGTGTGTGTGTGTGAGAGAGAGAGAGCGCGAGCGAGAGAGTGGGCGCAGACGACCCTTCAGAGGAAAAAACAGATGAGTAGATAAAAAGCAGGGAGGCAGAGGAAGGATGATGGGAGATTTTAACACTAAGCAGTAAAGATTTAAAGCCCTTCAGTGCCTCCCCCCATACACACGCATACACACACTGGCAGTTTAGTCTCTGGAATGGTCCACGACGCACAGCTGATCTTTCAGCAACAGACTAAATATTTATGATGCTGGGAGGTGAATTATTAAAGACTCTTACAGACCCTGCAGCCAATAGAGACCAACTCATCACTCGAGAATCAACGAGACCAACGGCCCGAGGAATGTGTGTGTGTGTGTGTGTGTTTTCTTCAGTAAATGGTTCCTTTGAGGAAAACAGCTTAAAGTTTTTAATGCTGTATGTGGTGTTTTTAATAAGACACCATGTACAAATTCATCAGTCAACACCTTTGTTGAGTATTTTCTCTTTAAAACTGCAGTGAACCAAAGACCGGTTTGAAATCGCTGGTGTTTCTTTACGTCACAAACTACCTTGTAACCAATCACGTCACGAGGGGGGCGGGGCTTAAAGCATATCATTAACTATTCTCTGAAGCAGGAGTTAGCCAGGTTATCCCGCTATATTTTTCTGTGGATATGACAAATAGGGTAGATTTACCAATATAGCGTGTGAAATATGTTTAAGATGGATATTACGATGTTATGATGAACTATATGCCTTTCTCCACTGACAGTCTGTTATTTAAAGCATTTCTAAGGATACTGACTGATATTGAAGGCAGACTGAGATGGCAAACGGGAACATGGTTTGTGTAACATTAGCAACACATTAGCTGTAGTCAAGCAAAAGGATAATCATATTAATTACTGTTATGTGTCCGATACCATCGTGCAGCGTTTACCTCAGTAAGTTGGCTGACTATATTTCTGAGCTTGAGCAAGTGAGTGGGGTGGGGGTAATTTGCATATTCATGAATCTGCGTATACTAAATCATCGGTTTTCAATCTTTTAGGGCCCTATTTTAATGATCTGAGCATATGGTCTGAAGCGCATGGCAGGTGCACTTAGCGCATGTCCAAATCCACTTTTGCCAGTTTAATGATGGAAAAAACGGTCTGCGCGCCCATGCACGATCCAAAAGGGTTGTACGTCTATTAATGACTCATGGGTGTGTTTTGAGCGTAACATGCAATAAACCAATCAGAGCCTCATCTCCCACTCGCTTTAAAAGACAGTTGTGCTCGCACCATTGCGGATTCACTGTTTACATGGAGGAATTTGCGAGCGGAAAGACTAAACGCTTCTCCAGAGAGGAATCCATCCATCCATCCATCATCATCCGCTTATCCGGGGCTGGGTGGCGGGGGCAACAGTCTAAGCATAGACGCCCAGACTTCCCTCTCCCTAGCCACTTCCTCCAGCTCTTCCGGTGGAACCCCGAGGCGTTCCCAGGCCAGCCGGGAGACATAATCCCTCCAGCGTGTCCTAGGTATTCCCCAGGGCCTCCTCCCGGTGGGACATGCCTGAAACACTTCCCTGGGAAGGCGTCCATCTGAAATAGATGCCCGAGCCACCTCAGCTGGCTCCTCTCGATGTGGAGGAGCAACGGCTCTACTCTGAGCTCCTCCCGAGTGACCGAGCTTCTCATTTCGGCCGCCTGTATCCGGGATCTTGTCCTTTCGGTCATGACCCACAGCTCATGACCATAGGTGAGAGTAGGAACGTAGATCGACCGGTAAATTGAGAGCTTTGCCTTACAGCTCAGCTCTTTCTTTACCACGACAGATCGATACATTGACTGCATTACTGCAGAAGCTGCACCGATCCGTCTGTCAATCTCTCGTTCCATCCTTCCCTCACTCGTGAACAAGATCCCAAGATACCTGAACTCCTCCACTTGAGGCAGGAACTCTCCACCAACCTGAAGTGGGCAATCCACCCTTTTCCGACTGAGAACCACGGCCTCGGACTTGGAGGTGCTGATTCTCATCCCAGCCGCTTCACACTCGGCTGCAAACCGCCCCAGTGCACGCTGAAGGTCCTGGTCTGAGGAGGCCAACACGACAACATCATCCGCAAAAACAGCAACGAAATCGTATGGTCCCCAAACCGGACACTCTCCGGCCCTTGGCTGCGCCTAGAAATTCTGTCCATAAAAATTATGAACAGAACCGGTGACAAAGGGCAGCCCTGCCGGAGTCCAACATGCACCGGGAACAGATCTGACTTACTGCCGGCAATGCGAACCAAGCTCTTGCTCCGGTCATACAGGGAACGAACAGCCCTAAGCAGGGGGCCGCCAACCCCATACTCCCAGAGCACCCTCCACAGGATGCCACGAGGAACACTGTCGAATGCCTTCTTCAAATCCACAAAACACATGTGGACTGGTTGGGCAAACTCCCATGAACCCTCCAGCACCCTGAAAAGGGTATAGAGCTGGTCCAGTGTTCCACGACCGGGACGAAAATCACACTGTTCCTCCTGAATCCGAGGTTCCACTATCGGCTGAATTCTACTCTCTAGTACCCTGGCATAGACTTTCCCGGGGAGGTTGAGAAGTGTGATCCCCCTATAGTTGGAACACACTCTCTGGTCCCCCTTCTTGAAAAGAGGGACCACCACCCCGTCTGCCAGTCCAGAGGTACTGTCCCAACCGCCATGCGATGTTGCAGAGGCGTGTCAGCCAAGACAGCCCCACAACATCCAGAGACTTGAGGTACTCAGGGCGGGTCTCATCCACCCCCGGTGCCTTGCCACCGAGGAGCTTTTTAACCACCTCGATGACTTCAGCCCGGGTGATGGACGATTCCACCTCTGAGTCCCCAGCCACTGCTTCCTCAATGGAAGACATGTCAATGGAAGACATGGTGACATTGAGGAGATCCTCAAAGTATTCCTTCCACCGCCCGACGATATCCCGAGTTGAGGTAAACAGGTGCCCGTCTCCACTGTAAACAGTGTTGGTAGGGCACTGCTTCCCCCTCCTGAGGCGTCGAACGGTTCGCCAGAATCTCTTCGAGGCCAACCGATAGTCTTTCTCCATGGCCTCACCAAACTCCTCCCAGGCCCGATTTTTTTTTGCCTCCATGACTAAACGGGCTGCAGTCTGCTTGGCCTGCCAGTACCCGTCAGCTGCCTCAGGAGTCCTTCAAGCCAGCCAGGCCCGATAGGACTCCTTCTTCAGCTTGACGGCATCCCCTTACTTCCGGTGTCCACCACCGGGTTATTTTTAATATCTAAAAATGTGTGTGTGCTGCTGCCTTCTCAATTTTAGAATCGGGGTCCCTCGCATGAAAATGATCATATAGTGTGTAGTAAGCAGAGTGCACACGCATTATACACCCTTTAAATAACACAAAAAATACTGCACTATTGACTTTAGACCAGGTTTGTGTTGGTCAATGGTGCAGTGTTTTTCAGTTCCTCACAACACACCAACAATGCACCTGAACACACCTGGTTTACAGACCGGAACGCCCATGGGCGAACAGATGGGGGCGAGTGCATTTGCTTTTTAAACAATGTGGCAAATACGTTCCGACGAATAATGTCGCATTGCGCCAGGTGTATGATAGGGCCCTTAGATGCCATGGACCACTTTATATCATCATTCTCATGCGAGAGACCCCCATCTTAACATTTTAAAGGCAGCTATCCATTTTTATGTATAAAGATCCAATTTATACTGTCAAAAATATATATTAGAAACGTGTACAATAATATTTATTAATTAACCTTTTTTTATTTAAACAGTAAATGTGTTACTGAAAATGCAGAAAGGTTACTGTGACAGTTAAGTTTGGGATTAGAGACTTAAAATCATAAAGAATCTCTGTATAATGACAAAAGTCAATGGAAAGTCCTGACTGTGATGGAATCGTTAGTGTGTGTGTGTGTATCGGTGATGGGTAGGTTTAGGGGTAGGGGCAGTGTGTGTGTGTGTGTGTTTGCACGCACAGATTGCAGGGCTGCTTAGGGCAAAGACATAACAGCTTGCACGGTGCTGCTCTGTCACAGCCATCTTAAGACTGCTTTATGCCTGGTACACATTGTACAATTTTGTCCTATCCCAGACGAAAGATGACCAATCGTGGTGATTTCTGAGGTCAAGGCTCCTAATCTGAGCAGTGAGAGAGGTCCAAAGACGGCCGTTGTCACGGTCTAAAGAAGTATTAAGAAATTACTACTTTTATTCAGCAAGGAGATGGATAGATAGAGAAGCCTGCCACTTCATTTGGTTGTAAAGCACATCGACCGCCGCGGCGCCTGGAGATTAATGCCATCAACGAGCCATCGAGAGACTCGTGCGCCAAGATGAACACGCTTTTGCTCTTTGCTAAAGAGCCACGGCTCGATATTACCAGACGGGTTGAGAGTGCCTCCGATTACACACAGCGAGTGAAAGCAGATGTGCCATCATTAAACATCAATACTGTATCGCCTATATGGGGCCCTTGGGGGTCCGTTTCCAATCTATACCTCTCGCTCTTTTCCCCCGTCTGTGTGTTTCTGAAAGCCCCTGTAACTCAAGCCCTAAATAAAAGCGCATGGATATTAGGTAATCCGAGTTGTTTTCCCTCGTCACTATGCCGTGGATCTGAGATTTGTGGAACAGGGGCAAGCTGATGTTTTTGTGCATGTGCAAATGTGCAATACGACCCCCCCTTCAGGCTTCGGTTTTTAAAGAACTGCAATCGAGTCTGAAATCAAGACCATTCTGCATGGGGCCTCCGAGAGAGCGACAGCGCTCAGAATTGGATTACAATGTGTGAATGGGTCTGTTCCCCTTGGATGGGTTCTCCGCAGAACCCCCTACTGTCCCGCCGCCTCCCTGCCTCCCGAACGCTGCTCCTCATTAACGGTTAATCTGTGCATGCGAGAGCCCTGCTTTCCCACGCAGAACCACTCGAGGTCAGAGACGGAGGTTTTATCATTTTGCACTTAGATTAAATGTAAAGGCTCTTCTCAAAGCTTTGCCTTGTCTGGCATTCTGTTCTGTCTTTCTGTATGTCGTTGTTTTTTTATCTTCTGGTTCCCTGATTTTTCCCATACCCCTTTACTGTCTCTTTGCCATGTCTGTCGTTCTTTTTCTATGTGTGGTTCTTTCTTTATTTCAGTCTGTCATTCTTTCTTTTTGCCTGTCTGTAATGGGTTGATTGGTTTTACTATATTTTTAGGGTTTTTTGTTTTGTTTTTTGTTTTTACTTCATACAAGAATTCACGGATTAACTTAAATCCTCTAAACTTAAAAAAAAAAAAATACTCCACACAGCCACTGGTTTGCATGATAATTCCTTTGTTTTCGATAAACATTTTACAGTGTAGCATATTTTATATTGTTTTTAATACATAGTGCCAACATTTAATCTTGTTTAACAGATATTAGAAGTAAAAAATAAACATTTAGAAGTAACTCAAGTGTAACTGAGCAGTCTCTGTTGTCCCGTTTCCACTGTAACGGCGCTGGATCTCGTGCCGGAGCTTGTCATGTTCCGCAGGGAACTTCTAATTTCTATCCACCCTGTGCTTCACTCGTAGCCGAAATATGGCTGTGACTGACTCCAGAACCCATCCATAAACAATCAGTGTACAGCTCTGAGGACATATTTTAACATCATAAGTATTTATATTCTGTTTCTTTTCTTTTTATAAAATCGTAAGATTTTATGCAAGGCATCAGGTGTTTCCAAAAGACCAGTGTGACACTGGTTTAGAGAACTCACATCGCGCCCACGAATGCTGCAATAAATAACTCAACCTCTGGGTTGTTACGTCTGACCCAGGATCAGAGTAACACAAAAAACTACCCAAACACTGGGTTGTTACGCCTGACCCAGGATCAGAGTAACACAAAAACTACCCAAACACTGGGTTGTTACGCCTGACCCAGGATCAGAGTAACACAAAAACTACCCAAACACTGGGTTGTTACGCCTGACCCAGGATCAGAGTAACACAAAAACTACCCAAACACTGGGTTGTTACGCCTGACCCAGGATCAGGGTTACACAAAAACTACCCAAACACTGGGTTGTTACTCCTGACCCAGGATCAGAGTAACACAAAAACTACCCAAACACTGGGTTGTTACTCCTGACCCAGGATCAGAGTAACACAAAACTACCCAAACACTGGGTTGTTACTCCTGACCCAGGATCAGAGTAACACAAAAACTACCCAAACACTGGGTTGTTACTCCTGACCCAGGATCAGAGTAACAACAAAAACTACCCAAACACTGGGTTGTTACTCCTGACCCAGGATCAGAGTAACACAAAAACTACCCAAACACTGGGTTGTTAAGCCTGACCAGGATCAGAGTAACACAAACACTGGGTTGTATGTCTGACCCAGGATCAGAGTAACACAAAAACTACCCAAACACTGGGTTGTTACGCCTGACCCAGGATCAGGGTTACACAAAAACTACCCAAACACTGGGTTGTCATGTCTGACCCAGGATCAGAGTAACACAAAAACTACCCAAACACTGGGTTGTTACGCCTGACCAGGATCTGGGTTACACACAATCTACCCAAACACTGGAAAAATTATCTAAAAGGCTCAACCCAGGATTTGGGTAGAAAAAATAACCCAAGATTTTGTGAGAGTGTAAAGGCTCTTTTGAAGCTTTGCTGTGATGAATTCATGGACGTATTTGATTAGTTGACCGGGATTAAATGCTAACTGACAGACGTCATCTACTTTGGAATTGTTTTGCACAAGTGGCAAAAGGTGCGATTGTTTCAGAATGCAAAGATGGATCATGCCTGTAATCTCTCGGTGAATATCTCGGGGTGATTGTTTTGTGTGTGTGTGTGAGAGAGTGTGTGTGTGTGTGAGACAGCGAGCGGTCAAACTGTTCTGCTGTGATTAATTTGGCTGTTGATGTGACGGGATTAAACAGATGTGCCAGGCTTGTTTTTGGACACATTTGCTGTCTGTTTGTGTGGAACGCTCAAACGCTAAACCCTTCCTCCAGTTACCCATCAAACCCTGCTCTTATCCATCCTTCCCTCTTCCCTCTCCAGTGCAGCTCATGAAGGTCCAGTGTCCTGCGTAGCTCGGCTCTGTTGGCCCGATTGCTCTGTTGAAGCAGCTGTTTGGAGCCCCAGCCGTTACCAATGATTCCCTCCTTCAAATATCCATCATTGCTCTCCTCAGTTCTTTCTGTCTGTCGTTTTTTCTTCTTTTCTTTCTGTATGTCTGTCATTCTTTTCTTTTTCATTCTTCCTCTCTCTCTGTTGTTCTATCTGTCGATCTTCTCTTTCTTTCTGTCCATCGTTCTTTTCCTTCTTTTTGTCTGTTCTTTTCTGTCTGCCTGCCTTTCTGTTCTTCTTTCTTTTTTCCTGTCTTTCTGTCATTCCCTTTGTCTTTCTGTTGTTCCTTCTTTCTATCTGTCATTCTTTTCGGTCCATCTTTCATTATTTCTATCTGTCGTTCTTCTCTTTCTCTCCATAATTATTTTCTTTCTGTCATTCATTCTTTCTCTCTGTCCATCGTTCTTTTCCTTCTTTCTGTTTATTCTTTTCGGTCCGTCTTTCATTCTTTCTATCTGTCGTTCTTCTCTTTCTCTCCATAATTATTTTCTTTTTGTCATTCATTCTTTCTCTCTGTCCATCGTTCTTTTCCTTCTTTCTGTTTATTCTTTTCAGTCCATCTTTCATTCTTTCTATCTGTCGTTCTTCTCTTTCTTTCTGTCCATTGTTCTTTTCCTTCTGTCTTCCTGTCATTGTTTTTGGTTTGTCTTTCTTTCATTAATTCTTTCTGTTGCTCTTTTCCTTTTTTCTGTCCATCATTATTTTCGGTCTGTCTTTCTGTAATTCATTCTTTCTCTCTGTCATTCTTTTCCTCCTTTCTGTCATTAATTCTCTCTCTCTCTCTCTCTCTCTGTCGTTCTTTTCCTTTTGTCTGTTGTTCTTTTCTGTCTGCCTGCCATTCTTTTTTTTCTGACTGTCATGATCTTTTTGTCCATCTTTCTTTTTTCTCTCTCTCATCTCATTGCGGTGTGTTTGTGAAGCTGGCAGAGGGCTGCTTATGTAACACTGCGGCGTGTTTTTGCTGACACATATATGTGAAAGAGGATTGGCATGAAGCCCTGGACAGAGAATCTGATGTTTGGGGATTATTTCATATTGATGCGTGTTTCTTTCAGCACTCGGTCATCACAGGCGCCTCAGATGTGACCTGTGTTGTCAGAGGGCAGTGTGAAATCTGAATATGGAGAACGAGGCCCGCAGCTGGTAAGGAGATCCAGGCTGAGCTGAGCAGCACCCACTCACACCCCCCGTCCCCTGCCTGCTTGTCTCGCACCGTCTCACTGTTTCTCACACGCGGTCCTGCTGCAGGCAGATATTCCCTGATGTTCTCCCTCCCCGTACAGTTTCACACTCATTGACTAACACAAATGCACATGTGCACACACACACACAGTGCGTGTTAAGTCAGATAGATTTGATCACAAATGAAAGCTGCTTAATATTTCAGACAGTAATGAGGTTAACCAGAGGTCAAATGAAGACGTTTGAAGTCTCCTTGTCAGATGTTTCTCCAGTACAGATTTGTCAAGATAACGAAGTCTGTAAAAAAAAAAAAAGTCAGAGATCTCAAACATTTCTGCTGTGCACATTTATTTTATAGCTTTATACTCTTAATGCATTAAAACTATTGAATCATTTGTGTCTCTTTTAAAACTCTTAAGGAATTAGATTTTTTTTACTCATACACTCATATAGGACAGAACAAATGTTGGGGTTAATTTTACCCAGCAAATTGTTATTTAACCCAGCATAATTGATTCATTTTTACTATAATGCTAGATTTTTTTTTTTTTTACTTCATATATGAATTAATGTTTACGGATAACTTTATTTAAATACTCCACACAGCCACTGGTTTTTTACAGTGTAGCATATTTTATATCGTTTTTAATACATGTTGTCACGTCTGAATCAGGATCTGAGTTACACAAAAACTACCCAAACACTGGGTTGTTACGCCTGACCCAGGATCTGGGTTACACAAAAACTACCCAAACACTGGGTTGTTACGCCTGACCCAGGATCAGAGTAACACAAAAACTACCCAAACACTGGGTTGTTACGCCTGACCCAGGATCTGAGTAACACAAAAACTACCCAAACACTGGGTTGTTACGCCTGACCCAGGATCTGAGTAACACAAAAACTACCCAAACACTGGGTTGTTACGCCTGACCCAGGATCAGAGTAACACAAAAACTACCCAAACACTGGGTTGTTACGCCTGACCCAGGATCTGAGTAACACAAAAACTACCCAAACACTGGGTTGTTACGCCTGACCCAGGATCTGAGTTACACAAAAACTACCCAAACACTGGGTTGTTACGTCTGACCCAGGATCAGAGTAACACAAAAACTACCCAAACACTGGGTTGTTACGTCTGACCCAGGATCAGAGTAACACAAAAACTACCCAAACACTGGGTTGTCATGTCTGACCCAGGATCAGAGTAACACAAAAACTACCCAAACACTGGGTTTTACGCCTGACCCAGGATCTGAGTTACACAAAACTACCCAAACACTGGGTTACGTCTGACCCAGGATCAGAGTAACACAAAAACTACCCAAACTGGGTTGTTACGCCTGACCCAGGATCAGAGTAACACAAAACTACCCAAACACTGGGTTGTTACGTCTGACCCAGGATCAGAGTAACACAAAACTACCCAAACACTGGGTTGTTACGCCTGACCCAGGATCTGAGTTACACAAAAACTACCCAAACACTGGGTTGTTACGTCTGACCCAGGATCAGAGTAACACAAAAACTACCCAAACACTGGGTTGTTACGCCTGACCCAGGATCAGAGTAACACAAAAACTACCCAAACACTGGGTTGTTACGCCTGACCCAGGATCAGAGTAACACAAAACTACCCAAACACTGGGTTGTTACGCCTGACCCAGGATCAGAGTAACACAAAAACTACCCAAACACTGGGTTTACGCCTGACCCAGGATCAGAGTAACACAAAAACTACCCAAACACTGGGTTGTTACGCCTGACCCAGGATCAGAGTAACACAAAAACTACCCAAACACTGGGTTGTTACGCCTGACCCAGGATCAGAGTAACACAAAAACTACCCAAACACTGGGTTGTTACGCCTGACCCAGGATCTGAGTAACACAAAAACTACCCAAACACTGGGTTGTTACGCCTGACCCAGGATCTGAGTTACACAAAACTACCCAAACACTGGGTTGTTACGCCTGACCCAGGATCTGAGTTACACAAAAACTACCCAAACACTGGGTTGTTACGTCTGACCCAGGATCAGAGTAACACAAAACTACCCAAACACTGGGTTGTCATGTCTGACCCAGGATCAGAGTTACACAAAACTACCCAAACACTGGGTTGTTACGCCTGACCCAGGATCTGGGTTACACAAAACTACCCAAACACTGGGGTTACGTCTGACCCAGGATCAGAGTAACACAAAACTACCCAAACACTGGGTTGTCATGTCTGACCCAGGATCAGAGTAACACAAAACTACCCAAACACTGGGTTGTCATGTCTGACCCAGGATCAGAGTAACACAAAAACTACCCAAACACTGGGTTTACGCCTGACCAGGATCTGGGTTACACAAAACTACCCAAACACTGGGTTGTTACGCCTGACCCAGGATCTGGGTTACACAAAAACTACCCAAACACTGGGTTGTTACGCCTGACCCAGGATCAGAGTAACACAAAAACTACCCAAACACTGGGTTGTTACGCCTGACCAGGATCAGAGTAACACAAAAACTACCCAAACACTGAAAAAATAACCCAAGATTTTTTAAAGTGCAGTTTATTGGTTCATCCGACAAGCTCCAAAAAAGACATAAAAGCAGTATCTGCTACTGTCATATGGACTGTTCTAACGGTTCTTTTGGAGATTAAGAGATGTGGTCGTTTATGAACTATATAAATAAAGATTGATCAAAAATCCTTTGCGCTACACAAAAACGCTAGCATTTGGGTTTGGAACGACATGAGAAATTATTCAGTTAAAGGGTTACTTCAGCGATTAGCATTAAGCTTTGTATCAGTAGAAACCCGGGAGTATATTCAAATTATCGTACTTTCCCCCCACATATGACCCTGAGACGAGAGAATTATGTATTTTATTTCTGGAAAAATTCCTTCGATGACGCAAATATCGTCATTTTGCGTCATCGGAGGAGTTTTTGTCCAGAGGCTGAAGACTACAGCCAGCAGGAGGCGCTATTTCCTCATGTTTTCAACATCGCACTCACAGCACTCGGCTCGAGCTGCGGAGATTCATGTAAACGGAGCGGTGGAGAGCAAAGTGAGTGTTTCAACTTTTCAAATGAACTTCCTATGAAAGTTAAGCTTCCAAAGACATGAACTGAACACACGCCAAACTGATCACGCGCTGTGAATGAATCCCGCGCTTACCTCCGCTCATGTGATGAATGTAATCCGATCCTGCTGCGTTTGTGCCGAGACGCTCAATCGGCTCACTCACATTATATCGAACAGACACGTTCAGTTTTTAATTGTAGTGTCTCTAACTCAACTGATTTTCTGAAAATGAACGCGGTGGGCAAGTGATCCAGTAGCCGTGACTAGAGCAGCCTCGGGCAGTGAAGCAGTGCATTCTGGGAGTTGTTGTCTTTCATCCCCATGAGACAAAAAATACATTTTCTGTGTTTTCTCAGTCTAGAAGGCACCAAATTCAAAAATAATTTCACATTTCTGCTACATTAATGACCCAGTTTAAATACAGATTCATCTTCCCAGCGCTGAAGTACCCCTTTAAGAGATATGAAACATGATGATGATAAAAATAACTAATAGAAAGTATTCTCTGGGTGATGATACTGTTAGTGTTATCAATGGATTCAAACAATTACAGTCTCTCGGCGTCGGGATGATAATGTGCTTATTTATAGAAGTGATCATACAGTGGGGGCTTTTTAATGTGTGGGTCGTTTATGATTGAACGCTGAAGGCTTGTTGAAATGAACTTACAGCATTTGCATCTCTCTGTCTTCTGTCTCCACCACACAGGCTGTGAGTTCTGCTGGAAGCCTCTTCTCGGGTGTGATTCAGCAGGTTGCGAAGGTCGCTGTCAGGCCAGCGCTGACAAAGTGTCACTTCCTCTGGGCTTCTCTCACGACACTGAATCATGGAGCCATTGCTGCGTTGATGATGACATGAACAGCCTGCATCATTCAGACGCTTCAGCTCTTGTAGATCCCTCGGGGGGATTTCCTTGTGGACGGAAAGAGGTTTAATCTGCATCCAAAGTGGACATATCTTGGTGGGATGGGTGTGTTATGTACGGATGGAATGGTTCTGTGGGCGCAATCAAGGGAATTTAGATCATGTGGATGCTGAGATGATCTCCATGACGACCAACAGCAGCGCTCCTAGTCGACCTATACTGCCATGGAAAGGAAAAAGCAGCAACTACACATGCAATGATGACATATTTCTGTAGGCCAACCCAGAAGTTAGAAACACCCTGGTTCCCTCAACAACAAGCGAATAGGATTTGTCCATTTGCTTTTAGATTATTACAGAAAACATGCCTTGTGACCAGCCTTACACGTTTTGTTGCTGCGCTTACGAAACGCCCTCAAGCGCTGCCGTTTTCAGCTAGAAACTCACTGGTGGACATGCGGCCTAACCGTAACTCTATAGAAAGCACATGTAGTTCATTAATATTAAGGACACTCTAAAAAATGCTGGGTTGTTTTAACCCAATGTTGGGTCAAATATGGACTAGCCCAGCAGTTGGGTTGTTTTAACCCTGCAATGTTTGCTTAAAACAACCCAATCGCTGGGTTAAAACAACCCAATCGCTGGGTTAAAACAACCCAATCGCTGGGTTAAAACAACCTAATCGTTAAAACAACCCAATCGCTGGGTTAAAACAACCCAATCGCTAGGTTAAAACAACCCAATCGCTGGGTTAAAACAACCCAATCGCTGGGTTAAAACAACCTAATCATTGGGTTAAAACAACCCAATCGCTGGGTTAAAACAACCCAATCGCTGGGTTAAAACAACCCAATCGCTGGGTTAAAACAACCTAATCGTTAAAACAACCCAATCGCTGGGTTAAAACAACCTAATCGTTAAAACAACCCAATCGCTGGGTTAAAACAACCCAATCGCTGGGTTAAAACAACCCAATCGCTGGGTTAAAACAACCTAACCGTTGGGTTAAAACAACCCATTAGCTGGGTTAAAACAACCTAACCGTTGGGTTAAAACAACCCAATCGCTGGGTTAAAACAACCCAATCGCTAGGTTAAAACAACCCAATCGCTAGGTTAAAACAACCCAATCGCTGGGTTAAAACAACCCAATCGCTGGGTTAAAACAACCTAATCATTAAAACAACCCAATCGCTGGGTTAAAACAACCCAATCTCTGGGTTAAAACAACCTAATCGTTAAAACAACCCAATCGCTGGGTTAAAACAACCTAATCGTTAAAACAACCCAATCGCTGGGTTAAAACAACCTAATCGTTAAAACAACCCAATCGCTGGGTTAAAACAACCTAATCGTTAAAACAACCTAATCGCTGTGTTAAAACAACCCAATCGCTGGGTTAAAACAACCCAATCGCTGGGTTAAAACAACCCAATCGCTGGGTTAAAACAACCTAATAGTTAAAACAACCCAATCACTAGGTTAAAACAACCCAATCGCTGGATTAAAACAAACCAATCACTGGGTTAAAATAACCTAATCGTTAAAACAACCCAATCACTGGGTTAAAACAACCTAATCGTTAAAACAAACCAATCACTGGGTTAAAACAACCTAATCGTTAAAACAACCCATATGGGTTAAAATAACCTAATCGTTAAAACAACCTAATCACTGGGTTAAAACAACCTAATCGTTAAAACAACCCAATCACTAGGTTAAAACAACCAAATCGCTGGATTAAAACAAACCAATCACTGGGTTAAAATAACCTAATCGTTAAAACAACCCAATCACTGGGTTAAAACAACCTAATCGTTAAAACAACCCAATCACTGGGTTAAAACAACCTAATCGTTAAAACAAACCAATCACTGGGTTAAAACAACCTAATCGTTAAAACAACCCATATGGGTTAAAATAACCTAATCGTTAAAACAACCCAATCACTGGGTTAAAACAACCTAATCGTTAAAACAACCCAATCACTGGGTTAAAACAACCCAATCGCTGGATTAAAACAACCCAATCACTGGGTTAAAATAACCTAATCGTTAAAACAACCCAATCACTGGGTTAAAACAACCTAATCGTTAAAACAACTCACAAAAAAAACAACCCAATCACTGGATTAAAACAACCCAATCACTGGGTTAAAATAACCTAATCGTTAAAACAACCCAATCACTGGGTTAAAGCAACCTAATCGTTAAAACAACCCAATCGCTGGATTAAAACAACCCAATCACTGGGTTAAAACAACCCAATCGCTGGATTAAAACAAATCACTGGGTTAAAATAACCTAATCGTTAAAACAACCCAATCACTGGGTTAAAACAACCTAATCGTTAAAACAAACCAATAACTGGGTTAAAACAACCCAATCGCTGGATTAAAACAACCCAATCACTGGGTTAAAATAACCTAAATCACTGGCCAATCACTGGGTTAAAGCAACCTAATCGTTAAAACAACCCAATCACTGGGTTAAAACAACCCAATCGCTGGATTAAAACAACCCAATCACTGGGTTAAAATAACCTAATCGTTAAAACAACCCAATCACTGGGTTAAAACAACCTAATCGTTAAAACAACCCAATCACTGGGTTAAAACAACCTAATCGTTAAAACAACCCAATCACTGGGTTAAAATAACCTAATCGTTAAAACAACCCAATCACTGGGTTAAAACAACCTAATCGTTAAAACAACCCAATCACTGGGTTAAAACAACCTAATCGTTAAAACAACCCAATCACTGGGTTAAAACAACCTAATCGTTAAAACAACCCAATCACTGGGTTAAAACAACCTAATCGTTAAAACAACCCAATCACTGGGTTAAAATAACCTAATCGTTAAAACAACCCAATCACTGGGTTAAAATAACCTAATCGTTAAAACAACCCAATCACTGGGTTAAAACAACCCAATCGCTGGGTTAAAACAACCCAATCACTGGGTTAAAACAACCTAATCGTTAAAACAACCCAGTCGCTGGGTTAGTCCATATTTGACCCAACATTGGGTTGTTTTTTACCCAGCATTTTTTAGAGTGTACTTATTTGAGTAAGTACAACATAACTACGTCACCTTAAAATAACCATGCAAATCTTAATATAGTTTTGCTTAATAGTTGCATTTAGTAGATTAAAGCTGGACGTTTTGCAGCAATATAAACAATTTAAAGATGGATAAAGATGGATAGACTAGATATATCTAACGTTAATATCACCCACGCTTTATATATAATGTTACATTGTGCGATGATATAAGATTTGCTATATATTCTATAATCACTTATGCAAGTATACTGCAATTATATCCAACTTTATTCATGTACACATAGTAGTTTGTAGTTTGGAGGTTTATTAATGAAGTATGTGGTGATATTGATGATCATGAAACAAGGTTTTGTTGGTAACACTTAAAAGCTTTATGTATAATGAATTAAGAATATATCCATAATGTTGTGCATTGTATTTGCAGACTCAGAATTGGTCATGTGATTGAATGCATTATACTTTCTAAAGGTGTGATCGATAAGTATTATAATGTATTATAACTGGTTGCAATTATTCCTGAGACCATACAGTGCATTAGGGTGCATTGAAAGGCATAATTGCTGCATTTAAAATACTTTTATAATGCATTACACATAAAGTGTTACAGTTCGTTTGGCGTAGCGACAAGCCTAATTACTGTGTCAAGCTGAATTTAACTTTATGCAAATGAGCACCGATTCAGTGTGAGACACATATCTGACCTGATAACACAGTTTGACCAAAGTGTCAGGGCAGCATGTTTAGTGTCCCGGCTCATGCATGATTGCTTCTTGAGGACACGTCTCCAGAGTGTGCCTCTGTCAACTACAGTATCACACGTTTTTATCCTTGAGCTTAGCCTCTTTTGGATTGACCCTGTCCTTGTATGCCTTAATAAACGGCTGACCCTGTGGCTGTTGTTGGAGAGGCTGTATCTGTTTCTGCTTTCTGTCACTGCGGTGTACGGTCTTCTGCTCTGCGGCGCAGGGAAACATCCACCTTATTCAGGCATGGAGATCGCCAGAGGCGCAGCAGTCAGCTCTCGGCACTAATTACGGCTGAGGATAAGGGCATCGGAGCGCGTGGAGATTGTGGCGTGTTGCTTTTTTTAACCTCTTGCTGCTGAAGCAGAGTTCTTTGAAAATGGGAGGAGAGAACGGACACTGAAGATGTAGAAAAATTGAATGGTTGGATGATTTGTGTGTGTGTGTGTGTGTGTGTGTGTGTGTGTGTGTGTGTGTGTGTGTGTGTGTGTGCCAGCGGTCCCCACCTTTCAAAAGGCTTATAAATCACACAGGATGAGTTTTTTGAGAAAGTAAAAATGCAGAATGTTTCCTGTGATGGGTAGGTTTAGGGTCTGTGTGTGTGTGTGTGTGTGTGTGTGTGTGTGTGTGTGTGTGTGTGTGTGTGTGTGTGTGTGTGTGTGTGTGTGTGTGTGTGTGTAGGCCTCCCTGCATGTTTGCCAAGCATGTGAGGATGAAATTTATCCCCATTAAAGAAACAATTTACACATATATATGAAAATTCTGTCATCATTTACTCACTCTCATGTCCATATGACTTTCCAACACAAAACTGCTCTTTTTCATTCAATAAAAGACATGAATCCGGGTTATCAAACTCCTCAAGGGAGGGGGTATGGAAAAGTTTAGAGGAAAACTGAAAATAATAAATATAAAAATACAATTAAAAAATAAATACATTGTTTACAATAAAATAAAAACAAATAAATAAAAATGTTCATCATATATTGATATTTTGAGTAAGTTGGGGTAAGATGACCCACCTCCCCACCATCATAATGCATTATTTATACAAAATCTCATTCCAGCAATTTTGATGAATGATTTCATCTGAATATCAACATTTGTGCGATTTAGTCAGTCGAAACTGTTTTGAGGTTAATTGCTCTAATTTTGTGTCTCTGGAAAATAGTGACATTGTGTTGTATATCTATATACAAAATGTGTCTCTATTTGTTAATGAGGGATTTGTGGACATATTAATGTTTTTATATATTCGTAAGTTATCGTTATAATAAGTTTGTAAGTTTTATTTTGAAACATTTTTAAAAAACATTCGGCACAGAATGTCCAGAGTGTGTTATTTTAAATGTAATTAATGGAGTTATTATTAAGTATTTTCATGAATTAGACGCACATTTCAGACATCTTTGCTTTCATTAAAACCTGTAAGAAATTGTTCAGTTTGCATTCACCGTGTTGCTATTATGACATATCTTCAATTAAAATATGGGCAATAAAATATGTAAATATATATACCTATAGAAGTCACAGAATATGTTTACTTTTTCACTGGGATTCTGCTTTGTCTGTCATCAGTCATTCAATAATTCAACTAAATTGTTAAAATTCAGTTTTAAATAGAATATCTGATTTATTATTTTACATTAATGCCACGTAAAAAAAGTCATTATACATTATGTGTTAGTCAGAAGTGGGTTAAGGCCTCTTTAATTTTACAATTTGTTCTATAACAACTAAATTAGCAAACGTTTCTATTTATTTCCTATGATAACACATTGGCTGATGCATCATCATCCGGCACGTGCTAAACTTATATCTAAACATGGTAGCATTTAAAAGTAAAAGCACATTGTTCTTTAGGGGGGCTTCTTCCCCATGCACATGTCTTCAGCGTCTGAACGTTCCAAATAGAATTTCCGAATTGTCTCATAATTCCAACATGACATGAACGTTCCATTATGCTCTGCGAAGTTCAAAAATAGCCGAAATTTCGACATATGTATATCATAATTATGATTATGTCAAAATTGCGTCATAATTATTACTTAGGGCTATGTGTGTGTGTTAATGTTGACAAAAAATTCAAAAAACAAATTCCAAATCATGATTAGTTATGATTTAGTATGACATAATTTCATATTTTTACATAGGGGCATGTACACGTTTAAAACCCCTGTCACTGAAGAGCCAAAAGTAGTAGGCTATTTGTGTGACTAATTTGAGGCATCCCTTTAACTGCCCGTGAGATTAGTACAGCTTTCCTATTTAAGTTGGTAAATGGGACAAAAAATATCTAAATCAGAACTGCAAAAAACCATAAATGACCCACCAATTCAGAGACTCAATTACCTTAAATCTGGAACGCCGGATGTGAAAATGTCCACGCGGAAGTGATAGCGTGTACCTGCGACGGGCCGAATGGGGTTAGGAGTTATATTGATCTCTAAGGTAAATATCATTTTATTCTTAAAAATATATATTTTAGTCTCTCTCTCTCTCTCTCTCTCTCTCTCTCTCTCTCTCTCTCTCTCTCTCTCTCTCTCTCTCTCCTCTAGCGACATCTTGCGGATATACCGTGAAACGCACGAGCTGTGAAACGCGCCTGCATCACGTGGGCTGCGTCTTCAACACTTCCACTCGTGATTTCTGCCTCATTTATGGGATAAGTCACATATTTCAGGGTTTGTATGTTCACGTGTTCCTTTCTTTTATATATAATTCTTAATTATTTTTATTTTTTTAGCATGCTAAAATAAAAGAATGGGCATGGCAAAACACCATGCGATCAATTATTTTTGTTTCATTATTTGATTTTATATTTTCGCACAAAGTATTTGTCTATTATTATTTTATTGCGACTTGATTTGGCTGCGATAGGCGATGGGTGTGCGCGCGTAGTGACAGAAGAGTTTGTGTCGCGTGGGGAAAGTTGCGCGAGGATCTCCAGTGCGCGTGAATCAAGACTGTGATGAACACGGAGGATCGGTCAATGATACCGAACTCATCGAATCACACGAACGAGGACCATCTCATCAGATCAAACACACCATCACCAGACCCGGCGCCGCTGAACGGATCAAACGATGCTCAACCGAGAGAGCGCGGACAGCTCGCGCGCCTGGTGATGGACGCGAAGGTGAAGAACTATTAACGGAGAAGGTAAAGTTACTCTTTTCCTGGCACTAATAGAGAAATATCGCGGCATTGCCATGTTTTGTACATGTGCAATGCTAATACCTTATTTAAATATAGCCTATACTATATTCCTTGTTATTATTTGAAGTCTTGTATCTATCTTTACCATGTTGGTCATCATTTAGTACCATGGTATTATGATATAGCACCATAGTAGCCTACTACATAGATAGATAGATAGATAGATAGATAGATAGATAGATAGATAGATAGATAGATAGATAGATAGATAGATGACTACCAAAAAAGTACTTTTAAACCATGTTATTCTCTGAATCACTGTGGTATTGTGGTATAAATATGATCTTTTATTAACCCACCATGGTATAGTATACCTCAAAATACCACATTATTAGTATCTGATACCATCAGAGTCTGATCCTTCCTCGGTATGTTTAGGAATAAATGGTTAGACATGCAAAAGTAGGCAACTTACAAGTATTACCATGCTTTTTTCGGATGTGTGCCTTGGTAATAAGCAACTTATAGGTACCGTGGTGTAGAAATATGGTACCGGTTCAGTACCTGAGGACATCACAGTATTGTGGCACTTTCTGTATCAACTTTTAAAACATACAAAGCATGTGAATCACAGTATTATATGTTTATATTATATTCTTGTTTTGGTATAATTTTCATTCGATACAGCTTGTAAAGTTATAAGATAATTGATATAATCAGTAATTGTTTTTGTTGTTATATGGTTTGAGACAGGTGGGATCAGATGCAGTCAGTGTTGTTTCTCAGTCCACTTGCTTTTTGGTCTTTGAAATGATTCAGATTTATAATGTTGGCTCGGTTGTACTCTAAAATGTCTATACATTGTCTGTTATAAATGTGCATGTTTATAAATATATATTTCGGTTTGGAAATCTTCCTTTTTTTAGTATGTACAGTAGGTTTGTTGCCTGGTGGTAGTTAGACAGAAAAACCACCACAGCTCTGAGCATCTTTGGCTGCGGGGGTGGCAGTGTGAAAAGTGTGTGGTGAGCCTCCTGGGAGAACACACACACACACACACACACACACACACACACACACACACACACACACACACACACACACACACACACACACACACACACACACACACATATACACACATGCAAGCAGTCTGTTCACACTTGCAATGGCTTTGTTCGCAGCACTTTGACTGATGGATGAAACTCATCTTATTTTTCCAGTGCAATAATAACCAGTCTATTATAATGATGTCATTTGTGTTGTCATGTCATAATCACTCATTGTGATCACTATATATTTATATATATATATATCCTGTTTGTCAAACCTTCACTGTAGGACTCTCTCTCATCTCTCTCTCTCTCTCTCTCTCTCTCTCTCTCTCTCTCTCTCTCTCTCTCTCTCTCTCTCTCTCTCTCTCTCTCTCTCTCTCTCTCTCTCTCTCTCTCTCTCTTGTTCTTCTTGAATGCCATTTTATTAAGTTAGCCAGCAAAAACAGAATGGCCCTGGCAATGCCGATGATCATAAGTTCAGTTCCTAGAGGATGCATGTAATTTAAAGTTCCCCTATTATGCTATTTTAAAGGTTACTCATTTAGTTCCATACAGTAGGTTTACAAAATAAAACAATAATCCTTTGCAGCATCAAATCTTTTCTCACAGTGTCTGAAACGGTTCCATAAACAATTCAGTCTAAACCCCGCCTTTCCGAGAGCTTTCTCTGCTCTGATTGGTCAGATCACCCAGTCTGTTTTGATTGGTCGACTGATTGTGCGTTCACGGCGTGGACGATTTGGGCGTCGAGGAGAGTTGAAATCAGCTCAACTTTATGGTAATGAGCTATGACGCGGTTCGGCGGTAACCGGGGGCAACCAATTGGAATGTAGAAGTGCTCCGCTTGGAATGTAGAAGAGAACGCAGTCCTGTAAACTTTGGTTCCGACCACATTAGTTCCGAAGCAAAATGGAGGAGAAGTTGATCATTGCTGTGCGGGTTTCCCTATAATTTACATCGTGATCATTCATAGTGATGTGAAATTTGTTAAGTAGGCGCGCAACACTATTTTATAGGAGTTTTTCAGCGGGAATGCAATTCATTCTTACTTTCGCATATATACGATTTCATGTGGTTAACTTATACACTTCTTGTGGTCAGTCTGCCAATCAACATGCTTGTTTGCTTTGCGGCCCCTTTAAATACAGTTAAAAAAAAGCCAAGCATTCAATCTACGTCAGAGCGCTAGCGCTTCCACGAATCGTTCCACAGCGTCGTTGGCAGAGCGGCCAGAGCAAATTTTGGTGCGTGTCGGAAACTCAACACTCACTAGCATATCTGAATTTCAGCTTTTCCTCAGCACTTGATACACAGTGTATGGCGACGATGGCGTCGTTTACCTTATCAATCTCATCTTTTAGAAGTGTATTTGCTTTCGCAGCTCTTAAAACAGCGTCTTCTCGACATGTTAGCAACATGAACCAAACTCTTCCGGTCTCAGCTGCAACTACAGTGCTTGAGGACGGGGCAGCCAATGAAAACCATAGGCTGCAAATTTGTTACAAACCTACAACACACAGAGCTGTCGTATAGCTTGAGAAACTTCCCCTCGATGTGAGTCGTGTTTAGGCGTGATTCACCGGTGCAGAATCCGCACACAGCCGGCAGCTCGACGATATCAAACTGCCCTTATCCAGCTGTGTTTCTGCATGTGGAGAGCTCTTCACCAGTTATATTAGTCATTCACTCACTCACAGGGCAGAACTTTCCATTACTGTGGGCTCCTCGACTTAACTCTAGTGATGCATTATTGTTTTGATTGTTAAGAGAAAGACTCTATAGTATTTTACACTGTGAAAATATGAGATGTGTCATTTAATTAAATATTGTATTTTAATATTGTATTATGCAAAATTCACTTTTATAAGGTGTTTGTTTTACACAGTGTGTAAACAGCCAGCCTATAATGGTAAAAATCCACCCCCATCAATCATTATCAATCTCTCATAACGCGCTGTTCCAGATCTGCCCCTACTCTGATGTAAGCGTAGGGAAACCCCGCCCATGACTATTGATGATCTGCCCTTTTAGCACAGACACACCCCTGAGTGAGAAGCACAGAGACACCATTTACTCGCTGTATCAGCGCTCGAGTATTACAATGTCTGCACCAAAAACATTACAAATGTTCTGTTGTTGGATGTACCAACGAACATACAAATCTTCATAGACTCCCAGCATCTGAGCCACTGAGGACACCGTAGTTAAAGAGATACTTCATGTGTATTTAAATTGGGTAATTTATGTAGTAGAATTGTGAAATTATATTAGAAATTGTTGCCTTCTATACTGAGAATAGCCAGAACATTTATTTTTGGCTCATGTGGATGAAAGACAACAACTTCGCCCCCAACTCCCCACTGTCGTTTTCATTTGTATAGTAATAAACTCATTTAGTTCAGTTAGAGGACAGACACCAGAGTTAAAAACTGAACGTGTCTGCTCAATACAGTGTGAGCTGAAGCAGGAGTCAGATCTCATTCATCACCAGAGCGAACAGCTGACA
Source organism: Gobiocypris rarus (assembly GCA_023029165.1). Lineage (NCBI taxonomy): Eukaryota > Metazoa > Chordata > Actinopteri > Cypriniformes > Gobionidae > Gobiocypris > Gobiocypris rarus. The sequence continues at coordinate 51,068,953 of CM040912.1, read as the reverse complement.
GACAAGATGATCGCGGAAGATCTGGTTTCAAAGCGAATTGTGCCTATTTAGGTGAGTTTGTCATTATACTGTTTTGTTGATGTGTTTTCATTAAGAATAATTAAAAAAAACACAATTCAAGCAAACCGCCCCCGAATTGACGCTAATTTCGTAATCTAAAATAAGCACGGCCACACAGTCATTCACGGGCCGTGTCCAGTCTAGCGTTTTCAGTTCATGCCTATGGATGCTTAACTTTCATAGGATTTCATTGAAAACACTTGCTTTGCTCCACACCGCTCCGTTAGGAATGCATGAGCAGGCGTGCAAATTTACATTCTGTGAGTGAGATCCCACCCCCTATGGGCGGGTTGAAAACATGGAACTAACTCCTACTATTGGCGGTAGTCTTTAGCCTCTGGCCAAAAAACAAATTACGATTTTTGCATCATTTGAGTTTTTTTCGAGAAACAAAATACATAAATCTCTCGCCTCAGGGGGACGTGAGGGAGGGAAGCACGCTCTTTGGAAAATACTACCGGGTTTCTACTTATACAAATCTTAATGCTAATCGGTGAAGTATCCCTTTTAAGTTTTATTTGTGAAGGAAATTTGCCATAGAATATCGGTAAACACGCAAATCATTTTATGCATGTTGCTTCACCAACAATGGTCAGTACAACACTGGATTTGCGGAAAAGTTGTTTCTGAAGGATGGGTCAATACCAACGCTTCGTGCTCTAACTTCATATCCAGAACAAGTAAGGATGGCACTTCATATTTTGTAAATGTTTGCAAATTTCCTTTGTGAATGAGCTTTCTAGAACGCTGCAGGCTAATGTGGCTAAATTTACCATAGTCTCTGACTGTATTCACAGAGACCAGAGCTATGTCGTTAGTTTTATCCTGAAAACACTCACCGTCTGCATGATTCATAAACACACATTATTATGCATTGTATAGTCAGGTGATGGACGTAATACGATCCCTAACGAGCACCTATACAACAATTTATAGATTAACATGATGTTACATGCTAGTCAATGAGTTGAATCAACATAACTCCACAACAACTAACGTAACATAAATATATCCACTAACCATTCAGAAACGTCCAGGTGCATCTGAAAGTTGCAACCTCTTCCTGAGTCTCTCCATCTGTGTCCGACTCCAGTTCAAACATGTAAGGCTGCACTGCTCAATTGGTTATTTTTGACATTTTGGCTGAGTGAGATTCACTTGTTTTGTTGTTGAGGGAGTATCCGAAGCTTGTGTAAAGGATCCGTCCTCTTCTGGAAGCGTGGCGGGGAGCAGCAGCTCATTTGCATTTAAAGGGACACACAAAAACTGTGTGTTTTTGCTCACACCCAAATAGGAAAAAATTTGACAAGATACACTATATATTACCAGAAGTATTGGGACACCCCTCCAAATAATTTAATTCAGGTGTTCAATCCCTTCATGGCCGCAGGTGTATAAATCAAGCACTAGGCATGCAGACGCTTCTACAAACATCTGTGAAAGAATGGCTCGCTCTCAGGAGCTCAGTGAACTCAAGCGTGGTGCCGTGATAGGTTGCCACCTGTGCAATAAGTCCATTCGTGAAATTTCCAAACAACTAAATATTCCACAGTCAACTGTTAGTGGGATTATAACAAAACGGAAGCAATTGGGAACAACAGCATCTCAGCCATGAAGTGGAAGGACACGAAAAATCACAGAGTGGGGTCAGCGCATGCTGAGGGTCACAGAAGTCGCCAACTTTCTGCAGAGTCAAAGCTACAGACCTCCAAACTTCATGTGTTTTTCAGATGAGCTCAAGATCAGTGCGGAGAGAGCTTCATTGAATGGGTTTCCATGGCCGAGCAGCTCATCCAAACCTTACATCACCAAGTGCAATGCGAAGCGTGGGATGCAGTGGTGTAAAGCACATCGCCACTGGACTCTAGAGCAATGGAGACGTGTTCTCTGGACTGACCAATCACGCTTCTTTGTCTGGCAGTGTGATGGACGAGTCTGGGATTGGCAGTTGCCAGGAGAACGGGACTTGCCTGACTGCATTGTGCCAAGTGTAAAGTTTAGTGTAGGGGGGATTATGGGGTGGGGTTGTTTTTCAGGAGTTGGGCTTGACCCCTTAGTTCCAGTGAAAGGAACTCTTAATTCTTCAGCATACCAAGACATTTTGGACAATTTCATGCTCCCAACTTTGTGGGAACAGTTTGGGGATGGGCCCTTCCTGTCCCAACATGACTGCGCACCAGTGCACAAAGCAAGGACACCAGAGATTTATATTACATCTTGTGAAAAGGGGCATAGTGTGTCCCCTTTAAGTCGCATAAAAATATATATTTTTTGTTTTTTCCACTGTAAACTACAAAGGTGACTGGTATTTTTTAAACTTATAAAAACAGCATAAAACATTATTAGGTAATTATTAGGTTTTATTATTATTATTATTATTTTTTTATTACCATATTTAAGTAACAATATAAACAACTTAAAATGTTTTACTTTATATTTATTTTTGTATTATTATTAACATTACTAAACTTTAAGGAACTCCAGGATGAAATGCTCAGCGGTTGTAGTTTTTGAGAGTTTTTGAGATCTCTTGATTGGTCTTGATATGGTTGAGACTTCTTCTGAAGCTCTGGACGAAACATGTGATACTCAAATGACTCAATCCTCCAGTAATCATTCTCATAATCTCTGTGTCATGTTTGTTTGCGTGTGTCTGACTGAAAACTTCCGTCATCCTGTTTTAATGAAGGACAGCTTTATCTTCCGGCTCCTCAGTGGGCAGCTGGCATTAGGACCCCTGATTTCACACATCCCACCTCATCTTATCCGTCATTTTAGGCCTGTTTTAGACACAAGCCCAATCCGCCACGGCTGCGGTGTGTCATCATTCATCAGCAGCTTAAATAGAGTATGACAGCATCACGGCGCTAATAATGAAAATCCCATTCAGACACATTTCAGTCAAATGACACGCGATCATTGAGAGATTTTAACGGTTAATAGTACTCTTTAACTTTCGAATTGAGATAAGTTTGAGTTGAATTCAAACTAAACTGAGTTCAGTTGAGGTGAGATGAATTATATTAAAGAGACCATTCACCCAAACATCTTTGAACTCTATTGACTTTCATTGTAAGCAAAAAAACATAATTTATTTCAAAATATTTCATAACATTACTTTAATCTTTCACAGAAGTAATAAAGTCAAATGGGTTTGGAATGACATGAGTGCGTAAATGATGACAGTTTTCTTTTTTTGGGTGAACAAACCGTTTAAATTGTGTAAAATTTAACCAAGCTAATTCAACTAATTTAATTTAAAATACATTTAAAAAAAGAAATGAGATAAAATATATATTTAAAAAATGCTGGGTAAAAAACAACCCCAGTAGGGTTGAAAATGGACTAACTCACCAATTGAGTTGTTTTAACCCAGGGATTAAGGAAACATTTAACCCAAACGCAGGGTTAAAACAACCCAATTGCTGGGATAGTCCATGACTTTCAAATTATGAAATAATTGATAGTTGATTCTAGTCAAAAGCATTGCTTTAAGTCTATAATATTTAATATAAAATAAATAGACACACACGTGTGTGTGTGTGTGTGTGTGTGTGTGGACTGGGAATCCCTACGGTATGGGGACAAAATGTCCCCACAAAGATGGCAATATCCAAAATCCTTGTCCTTGTGGGGACATTTTTTGGTCCCCATGAGGAAAACATCTTATAAATCACACTAAGTGATGTTTTTTGAAAAAGTAAAAATGCAGCATGTCTCCTGTGATGGGTAGGTTTAGGGGCAGGGTTAGTGTGTGTGTGTGTGTGTGTGTGTGTGTGTGTGTGAGATGGGTAGGTTTAGGAACAGGAGCAGTGTAGGGGGATAGAAAATACGGTTTGTACAGTATAAAATGCATTACGCCTATGGAATGTCCCCATAAAACATGAAAACCCAACATGTGTGTGTGTGTGTGTGTGTGTGTGTTTTTGCTGAGACAAAACTTTTAGCATAAGATCATGTTTGGTTCAGTGTGACATTTGTGCTCTACATGTCCAGCATGGCCACATATCCTTCTCCCAATCTTCCCTGCCAAAATCATAACCAAGCGGATCTCATCCTGAAACTTTCTCCGTCTGAGGAGCTCCATTATTCTGACAGCTGCTGCTGCTCATTTTACAGCTGAAGATGCAGCGCTCCCCTCCTCTGCAGGGCTTCCTGTCTTTCCTCACTTCCTCTATTCTCTGGTTTCTGTCCCTGGAGATGTTTCTCAGCAGGCTTTTGCTGCGACTCGTGTTTAGTCTCCCACTCTTCGGCTTCATGAAGCCATCTCTGTGTGTCTCTCTAAGTCCTCATCCTCTCCTTCTCTCCATCTTTGTGCTTGTTACTGGAAATGTTGAGAGCTGTCTTGCAGAAGTGCAAGAGTTGTCTGACAGACTGTCCTCGTCTCACTGAAGTTCACTTCCTCATTTACGCAGTGACCACCTGCTCCACGGCACGCTAGTTTCATGTTTTAATGGCCTTAATAAGTATTTGGATGCTTCATTTTAAGGATGTATTAAATGTAATTGGATTTCAAAAAATCAATCTGAGCTCTTCTCAGAATCCTCCCCTCTGCTGTAACTCTCAAATCTCATTTAGAGTCAAACTTCCTTAAAGGGACAGTGCACTCAAAAAATTATTATATTCTGTTATTTACTCATTCTCATATTGTTCAAATCCTGTAGGCATTTTTCCCTTCATCAGAAAATAAATACATTGATGTTAAAAGTAACAGTAAAGACATTTTTTATGTTACAAAAAAGAGTTAAAGGTTTTTTTTTACATTCTATTCATCAAAGAATTCTAAAAAAATGTAAGTTTCCACAAAAATATGAAGCAGCACAACTGTTTTAAACATTAATAATAATCATAAATCATCCTCATATTAGAGTGATTTCTGAAGGATCATGTGACACTGAAGACTGCCGTAATGATGCTAAAAAATACAGCAAAAAATTATATTTTACTATAACATTATGACCACGGACAAGTGAAGTGAACAGCACTGATTATCTCTTCATCACGGCTCCTGTTAGTGGGTGGGATATATTAGGCAGCAAGTGAACATTTTGTCCTCAAAGTTGATTTGTTAGAAGCAGGAAAAATGCGTAAGGATTTGAGCGAGTTTGACAAGAGCCAAATTGTGATGGCTAGACGACTGGATCAGAGCATCTCCAAAACTGCAGCTCTTGTGGGGTGTTCCCGGTCTGCAGTGGTCAGGATCTATCAAAAGTGCTCCAAGGAAGGAACAGTGGAGAACCGGCCACAGGGTCATGGGCGGCCCAGGCTCATTGATGCACGTGGGGAGTGAAGGCTGACCCGTGTGGTCCGATCAAACAGACGAGCTACTGGAGCTCAAACTGCTCAAGAAGTTAATTCTGGTTCTGATAGAAAGGTGTCAGAATACACAGTGCATCGCAGTTTGTTGTGTATGGGGCGGCATAGCCGCTGACCAGTCAGGGTGCCCATGCTGACCCCTGTCCACCGCCGAAAGCACCAACAGTGGCACGTGAGCATCAGAACTGGACCACGGAGCAATGGAAGAAGGTGGCCTGGTCTGATGAATCAAGGTTTCTTTTACATCACGTCGATGGCCGGGTGCGTGTGCGTCACTTACCTGGGGAACACATGGCACCAGGATGCACTATGGGAAGAAGGCGAGCCGGCGGAGGCAGTGTGATGCTTTGGGCAATGTTCTGCTGGGAAACCTTGGGTCCTGCCATCCATGTGGATGTTACTTTGACACGCACCACCTACCTAAGCATTGTTGCAGACCATGTACACCCTTTCATGGAGACGGTATTCCCTGGTGGGTGTGGCTCTTTCAGCAGATAATGCTCCTGACACAAAGCAGAAAATGGTTCAGGAATGGTTTTAGGAGCGCAACAACGACTTTGAGGTGTTGACTTGGCCTCCGAATTCCCCAGATCTCAATCCAATCGAGCATCTGTGGGATGTGCTGAACAAACAAATCCGATCCATGGAGGCCCCACCACGCAACTTACAGGACTTAAAGGATCTGCTGCTAACATCTTGGTGCCAGATACCACAGCACACCTTCAGGGGTCTAGAGGAGTCTATGCATCGACGGGTCAGGGCTGTTTTGGTAGCAGAACGGGGACCAACACAATATTAAGTCGTAATGTTATGCCTGATCGGTGTATATAAACTATAAGTATGAAGTTGTTCACTAAAAGAAGACTTACAAGTATACTTGCAGTATAAAACTACTAAACTTTAGTGTATAAGTGTACTTTTATAAACTTTAGAAAATGTGCTATTCGACTAGTAAACTATCAGTATATCTGTGTGTAGTATAGTTGCAGTACAAACAAACACTTAGTTGTGTACTCAAAGTTTACTACTGTTACACTTAAATGTAAAGTGGGTCAGTGTAGTCTCAAGCAGCATTGAAATAGTACACTTACAAGTAGACTAGTACATTGATATTAGTAAACTTACTACATAAAGTACTCTTAAAGTATACTTGATCCTTAATTTTTGTAGAATTTTTGTCGTTTATTTGTGAAATTTACTAGCAAATTTACAATCCTACACCAAAATCCGGTCTCTTTCATTAATGATATCTCTGTTGTTTCTCCGGAGAGGAATCTCACACGCATTTGCTCTAGAGATCTCAGCAAAGTCTCGACCTGAAAGAGCAACCGCTGAGCAATAACGAGGAGCATTCAGAAGGCTCGGAAACTTGAAATTGCCTTTTTATGAGCTGATAAAAATGCACGACTTCCTTGATTCGTAATTATAATCTTCCTGAACTCAGACTCAAAAATAGCCTCGTGAAAAAAAAAAAAAAGAAAAAGTTCTTCAAGAGGAGAAACCGACTCGCTGCTAAACCGAACTCACTCCCTCTTCTTCTACTCTTCCTGTGTTTCTCCCTGTATGAGGCTTAATTGCATAACTGTGTGTGTGTGTGTGTGTGTGTAGGCAGTTCAGGGCTTTATGTAAGGAGGCCTACGCTGCAGTCGGACATCATCTGTCTCTCCTCGGATGTTATCTGGTTAGGGTTTGCGGTATGAAGGTTTCTGACCTGTCAGTTTGGCGTGCGGCTGATGGCACTCGCTCTCATGTTCTCTCGCAGTGCTTTAGTGCTTGTGTTGGTGGGTGGTGAAGTCAGCCGCTGATGTGATGTTTATGTAATAAACCCTCTCCATAAACCTCAGATGGGTGTTAGAGGTCTACAATGTACACATGGAATAAACAAAGCCGCACTGAGGTGTAATATCTGCGATTGTGCTGCTGAATGGTATACTGGGATGCCAGTCAAACCACTGAACAGCTTCCGGCTGCGCTGAGCCTGAGGAGAAAGTGTTTTATTGTATCTGAACTTTTGAGCAGAAAAAAAGCTGCATAGCTGGATGGAAATGTCAAGGTTTATGACTCAGTGTTGAGTCTCTTCTGCGCAGCAAGGCTGCATTTATTTGATCTGTAAAGCATTAATATTGTACACAGTTTTAAAAGAACTATGTGAATATATTGTAAAGTGTCATTGATTCCTGTGATCAAAGCTGAATTTATCATCATTACTCCAGTCTTCGATTCAATTCAATTCACATTTCTTTGTATAGCGCTTTTCACAATACATATCGTTTCAAAGCAGCTTCACATTAAATGCATGCGTCTACATTATAATTTAAAGTGATTTGTCCACATTATGCATTTCAGAAATGTACAAAGGACACAGATCAGCTAACACTGTATTTATCAGTATAATAATGAATTAAATTAGGGCACAATGAAGTGAAATAGGAATACATGTAGCAATGATTAAGGTTTAAAGGGGTACTACAGCGCTGGGAAGATGAATCTGTATTTAAACTGGGTCAGTAATGTAGTAGAAATGTGAAATTATTTTTGAATTTGGTGCCTTCTAGACTGAGAAAACACAGAAAATGTATTTTTGTCTCATGGGGATGAAAGACAACAACTCCCAGAATGCACTGCTTCACTGCCCGAGGCTGCTCTAGTCACGGCTACTGGATCACTTGCCCACCGCATTCATTTTCAGAAAATCAGTTCAGTTAGAGACACTACAATTAAAAACTGAACGTGTCTGTTCGATATAATGCGAGTGAGCCGATTGAGCGCCACGGCACAAACGCAGCAGGATCGGATTACATTCAACACATGAGCTGAGGTAAGCGCGGGATTCGCGACTGCATTCACAGCACGGGATCAGTCTGGCGCGTGTTCAGTTCATGTCTTTGGAAGCTTAACTTTCATAGGAAGTTCATTTGTAAAGTTGAAACACTCACTTTGCTCTCCACCGCTCCGTTTACATGAATCTCCGCAGCTCGGGCAGTGCTGTGAGTGTGATGTTGATAACATGTGGAAATAGCGCCTCCTGCTGGCTGTAGTCTTTAGCCTCTGGACAAAAACTCCTCCGATGACGCAAAAATGGCGATATTTGCGTCATCGAGGAATTTTTCCAGAAATAAAATCCATCATTCTCTCCTCTCAGGGTCATATGAGGGGGGAAAGTACGATAATTTGAATATACTCCCGGGTTTCTACTGATACAAAGCTTAATGCTAATCGCTGAAGTAACCCTTTAAGGAAAAGAGCAGTGTCACATGACCCTTCAGAAATCAGTCTAGTATGGTGATTTATGATTATTATCAGTGTTGAAAACAGTTGCAATGATTCATATTTGTGTGATACATTTTCATTTTCAGCAATCTTTGATGATTAGAAAGTTCAAAAGAACAGCATTTATTTGAAATATAAATCTTAATGTCTTTAAAATGATCAATTTAATGGATGTATTCATTTCTTTAATTTTTTTTTATTCTTACTTATTCCAAACTTTTGAATCGTACTGTATAAATTTATATTAATATATTCAAGATCTCTAAGTCTATAATTCTACAGGTGATACATATTTTATAGGGAAACATATTTTTCTTGGCACAAAGAACCGGAGTATTGACTGCAACTGTTGGTGTGATGTGATATTTGCTCAGCCATCAGATGTTTCTGCCAGGATGTTTTACCACAACATTTTTTTTAAATAGAGTTCAATTCTGTTGATTTATCATTTTATTTGCAAGGCACACATAATGGGTGATTCAACCAGATTGTCTTCTTAACTCAAACTGATACGATCATCTGATGTTATAATTAATTCCTGGCATTCTTAGGCATAAATAAGTGTGTGATGGGTAGGTTTAGGGGCAGTGTGTGTGTGTGTGTGTGTGTGTGTGTGATGGGTAGGTTTAGGCAGTGTGTGTGTGTGTGTGTGTGTGTGTGTGTGTGTGTGTGTGTGTGTGTGTGTGTGTGTGTGAGTGTGTGTGTGTGTGTGTGATGGGTAGGTTTAGGGGCAGGGGCAGTGTGTGTGTGTGTGTGTGTGTGTGTGTGATGGGTAGGTTTAGGGGCAGGGGCAGTGTGTGTGTGTGTGTGTGTGTGTGTGTGTGTGTGTGTGTTTGTGTGTGTGTGATGGGTAGGTTTAGGGGCAGGGGCAGTGTGTGTGTGTGTGTGTGTGATGTGTGTGTGTGTGTAGGCAGTGTGTGTGTGTGTGTGTGTGTGTGTGTGTGTGTGTGTGTGTGTGTGTGTGATGGGTAGGTTTAGGGGCAGGGGCAGTGTGTGTGTGTGTGTGTGTGTGTGTGTGTGTGTGTGTGTGTGTGTGTGTGTGTGTGTGTGTGTGTGTGTGTGACTGGAAGATTAGACCCTTCCTATCAGAGCAGGCCACTCAACTCCTGGTCCAAGCTCTTGTACTCTCCAGACTGGACTACTGTAATGCTCTTCTAGCGGGCCTTCCAGCATCCACTGTTAAACCCTTGCAGCTGATCCAGAATGCAGCGGCGAGAGTGGTCTTCAACGAGCCGAAGAGAGCTCACGTCACGCCTCTCTTCATCAGTCTTCACTGGCTGCCGATAGCCGCGCAAATCAAATTCAAGGCTCTGGTGCTCGCCTACAAAGCAACCGCAGGCTCTGCACCAGTATACCTAAACTCACTTGCTCAGACTTACACACCCTCCAGAAGCTTGCGTTCTGCAAGTGAACGACGCCTAGTGGTGCCATCTCAAAGAGGCATGAAATCCCTCTCTAGGACCTTTTCCTGGACCGTTCCCACCTGGTGGAATGACCTGCCTGTCTCAGTTCGAGCAGCCGAGTCTGTAGCCATTTTCAAAAAACATCTCAAGACACTTCTTTCTCAGCAGCACCTGACCAATCAAGAATAGCACTTATCACTCTATTCGTTTCTGTTTGTTATTTAAAAAAAAATAAAAATAAACCTGTCCTATGTGTTTTGTGCTAGATGACGTGAGACGTGTTACAGCGCTTGCATTTTGTTGCCCTTGACTGTTCTTGGTTGCTTCTATTACTCTCATTTGTAAGTAGCTTTGTATAAAAGCATCTGCTAAATGACTAAATGTAAATGAGTGTGTGTGAGAGTGTATGAGTGTGTATGTGTGACTGAGTGTGTGTGGGTGAGTGAGCGAGTGAGTGTGCGTGTATGCATGCATTTGTGTGTATGTGTGTGTGTGTGTGTGAGAGAGAGAGAGAGAGAGAGTGTGTGTGTATGCGTGTATGCATTTGTGTGTGTGTGTGTGTGTGTGTGTGTATGTGTGTGAGTGTGTGTGTGTGTGTGTGGATGGATGCATGTGTGGGCATGTTTTGTGAAATATCAGGACACAAATGTGTATAATGACATGGGTATGACATAGGTATTACAAAAGAGGGTGAAATATGAGGACGTTCCCCATGTCCTCACTTTTCAAAATGCTTATAAATCACACAGGATGAGGTTTTTCACAGAAAGTAAACTGCACAGTCTCCTGTGATGGGTAGGTTTAGGGGCAGGGGCAGTGTAGGGGATAGAAAATACGGTTTGTACGGTATAAAATGCATTACGCCTATGGAATGTCCCACATTTCACAAAAACAAACATGTGTGTGTGTGTGTGTGAGAGAGAGAGAGCGAGAGAGAGTGTGTGTGTGTGTGTGTGTGTGTGTGTGTGTGTGTGTGTGTGTGTGTGTGTGTGTGTGTGTGTGTGTGTGTGTGTGTGTGTGTGCGTGTGCTTGCGTGTATGCATGTGTGTATGGTTGTGAGTGTGTGTGGGCATGTATGCGTGTGTGTGTGTGTAAGTGAGAGACTGTGTGTGTGTGTGTGTGTGTGTGTGTGTGAGAGAGAGAGAGAGAGAGAGAGAGAGAGAGTGTGTGTGTGTGTGCTTGCGTGTATGCATGTGTGTATGGTTGTGAGTGTGTGTGGGCATGTATGCGTGTGTGTGTGTATGTGAGAGACTGTGTGTGTGTGTGTGTGTGTGTGTGTGTGTATGTGTGTGTGTGTGTGTGTGTGTGGACTGGTAATCCCTACGGTATGGGGACAAAATGTCCCCACAAAGATGGCAATATCCAAATTTTTGTCCTTGTGGGGACATTTTTGGTCCCCATGAGGAAAACATCTTATAAATCACACTAAGTGATGTTTTTGAAAAAGTAAAAATGCAGCATGTCTCCTGTGATGGGTAGGTTTAGGGGCAGGGCAGTGTGTGTGTGTGTGTGTGTGTGTGTGTGTGTGTGTGTGTGTGTGTGTGTGTGTGTGTGTGTGTGTGTGTGATGGGTAGGTTTAGGGGCAGGGGCAGTGTAGGGGATAGAAAATACGGTTTGTACAGTATAAAATGCATTACGCCTATGGAATGTCCCCATAAAACATGGAAACACAACATGTGTGTGTGTGTGTGTGTGTGTGTGTGTGCGTGTATGCATGTGAGTGTGTGTGTGTGCGTGTATGCATGTGAGTGTGTGTGTGTGTGTGTGTGTGTGTGTGTGTGTGTGTGTGTGTGCTCGGCATACCTCTCTGTACTCGCGCTGTAAATTCTGTAGAGACACTAGACACATGCATGCAATTACATGCACATTTGTTTTTGGAAGCTGCTTATCTACAACAGCAGTGTGTGTAGATTGTGCTTGTGACGAAAGTGTGTAAGTCCATCACTCAAACTAACCCTCAATCAGAACTAGCACACTTTCAGCAGCGGCACGGCTACTTTTATGTCATCAGTGGGCTTTCTTCATTGTGAAGCGTATAAAACACCGCCAGCAGCTGAATCTACCTGTCTGACGATGAGAACAGTGTGAGGAGGGGATGTGGGCTTCAAAAACAAGATAAAAATATCGCAAAGAGCCCTGATTGTGCCGGAGAGCTCTCTGACACCGCTCGAGAGAGAAAGGGCAAGAGAACCAGGAATTAAAAAACATCCTCTCCACTTTGCCAACAGTTCCTCGCCTTTTTAAGCGCAGTCTGTCTTGTGTGTGCGTGTGTTTCGGGTGAGTAGGTGTCTGTGGATGAGTGGGACTGCCTGGTAGGACGTGTAGGCATCTGTTGCCATGACAACCATCTGCTGTTATGCATAAGCATCCTCTCGGGCTGCCCACACAGTGTCATCGCAGCGAGATCTGGAGCGAGCGAGCGTTTGAAGCAGTGACTGCTGCACGGTTCATTGTCTGCGTGTTTCATGTAGGCCCAGACAGAATCTGCAGAGATTTCCAAAGAATTTGTGCTGAATTTTTTTGGGGGGAGGGGGGAGAACTGCAGGTAACTGAAAGAAGTATCGCAAGTATTTAATACATATATTGGTAACACTTTAGAAGAAATTGCACTACTATATCGGCCAGTAATTGGTATCGGCTGATTAAAGCCATTATTCCCACTATCGGCCGATTGTTTAAAAACAGCCGTAAATCCGGGCGATTAAATCCTGTCAATCAAAAAAAGGCTGCAAGAAAACGTGCTCAACTCATACTGTGTTTTGAAGAAAATCTCTCTTGCGCTGAATTTAGGGCAAGTTCATGCAACAATAACTCGCTAACCGTTAAAATATAGCGACGTTAAAGGAACACTCCACCTTTTTTGAAAATAGGCTCTGTAATGAAGTTCTTTGTTGAGGGCAGGAAGAAGACACAGGGGTCGGCCTGACTGGGACTTACACACTTTTATTTTCTCACGCACACACAGACGCTCTCTGGCGTATACACTCAAAATCCACGATATGGGTCGCCCCGTTTCACACCGGCACACCGTAGTGGCTCGTACACTCAAGTTCCACGATATGGGTCGCCCCGTTCAGTTCTCAGCAATAGCAGTTTCTCTCGTTCACTCTCAGCAGCGTGCGTGTAGTCCCAGTCCAATTCTCTCTCTCCGGTCCTCATCTCCTGCGTGGCTTATAACCTGTCTCTCCACGCCAATTACTGAAACAAGAGACAGGTGTTCATCGTTTGCATCTGATTCACTTACGTGCCGCTCGGCCTCTGACTCTCTCTCCCGTCACAGACCTCGCTAAACCACGCCCTCCCCGCCACAGGCTCATTTTCCAAGTCCCCCAGAGTTAAATAGTTGAGTGGTAGGACACATCTTCGACTTACTATCACAGCCCTTTACAACACACAGAACCATGGCTAATCACACAGGTAAATCCACAACACAGTGTGTCGGCTGCAAGCCTGAAACTTTCTCTGCAACTACACAAACTTAGTGCCAGTCACATTGAAAGTGACCTAGCTGGGGGCTACTTTCAGCGCTGCGTGATATCATTGCGCCGCTAGAGCCATGGTACGCCGCGAAGATCCGCGACTATTACGCAGGAATGAGAAAGTAGTTCCTAGCCATATAGGTGTAGAAAATCGCAACTTTTCATTTTCAGTTGGTCTTAGCGCACGATGTAACTGTAGAAGAGTCTTAAATAGGAAAAATATTGAAAGTGTCTTTGGTCATTTTTTGAATGAGATGCTAATGGACTGATTAGATTCAATGATGTATGCTAAGCTATGCTAAAAGTGCTACCGCCAGATACAAAGATTGGCTGATTGGATTCAAAAACTATTTAACTCTGGGGGACTTGGAAAATGAGCCTATTTTCAAAAAAAGTGGATTGTTCCTTTAAAGGGATTGTTCATCCCAAAATTAAAATTATCCCATTTTTTTACTCTCCCTCAAGTCATCCTAGCTGTATATGACTTTCTTCTTTCATCCAAACACAATCAGAGTTATATTAAAAATATCCTGGCTCTTCCGAGCTTTATATTGGAAGTGAATGGTACCCTGGATTTAGAAGCCCCAAAAATGCATCCATCCATAATAAAATTAATCCATACGACTAAATTAAAGGAACACTCCACTTTCTTTGAAAATAGGCTCATTTTCCAACTCCCGTGGAGTTAAACGATTCAGTTTTACCGCTTTCGAATCCATTTAGTCGATCTCCGGGTCTGGCGGTAGCACTTTTAGCATAGCTTAGCATACATCATTGAATCTGATTAGACTGTTAGCATCTCACTCAAAAATGACATTTCAATATTTTTCCTATTTAAAACTTAACTCTTCTGTAGTTACATCGTGGGATATAGTCCCCAGCACGCTCCCTGTGCAAGCAGGTTGTCACGTTGGTTATGTTGACTGAAGTTAGCCTATTTTCAGGCGGTGTGTAATATCATTGCGCCGCTGCACCAATGGTACGGCAGCAAAGTTCCTTGATTATTATGCAGGAATGAGAAAGTAGTTCCTAGTCATATGGGTCTAGAAAATCACAGCTTTTCATTTTCCATCGGTCGTGCACAATGTAACTACAGAAGAGTCCAGTTTTAAATAGGAAAAATGAAGAAAGTCTTTGGACATTTTTGAGCGAGATGCAAACGGTCTAATCAGATTCAATGATCTATGCTAAGCTATGCTAAAAGTTCTAGCGCCAGATCCGGAGATCGACTGAATGGATTTGAAAACGGTAAAACTCAACTCTAGGGGAGTTGGAAAATGAGCCTATTTTAAATAAAAGTGGAGTGTTCCTTTAATAAAGGCCTCCTGAAGCGAAGCCTTGTGTTTGTTTAGGAAAAAATCCTTATTTATAACTTTCCGGTAATGGCCGTACACGAGTCTAGTTCCGGCCAAAGAGTAACCTCTGACCTGACACATGATGTAGGATGTTTTATGTGACATTTATGTGACATTAAAACAAGTAAAAAAGTGCCCTGCATGTTGACTAATGTTAAAAAATGTAACCTTACTGTAAAGTATAACCAATATATATAATAAACATAATTTTGCAAATGACAGACTTTCCGTGTGCTCAGATTCTCGTGTGTTTGTTGACCCCTGTTATAGATGGACCAGAGGAGTTTGAGTGTTTTGGATCGGCTTCTCCTCACACACTCCATATGGTTGCAGCTGTCAATCAACCCTGACTCCGCCCGCCAAATCCTGCAACGAGAGATAGTCGGGGTGAGAGAATCCCAACAGCCACTTGGAATCAAATCATGTTTTTCACTGTTACTCACAATAGAAGTCGTAATTACAGTAATCATGCAGTGATGTATCTCTGTATAACCTCTGCCTGCCTGCGTAACAATAGCCAGTAAAACTGATGTAATTAACAGCTAATCAACCAATTACACTTCAAATAAACACAGAGGCAGGCTTTTGCATTACATTCATATGGATTTCACTTCATTGGTTCTTTTTTGTTTGTACTTTTGAACAATTGTTTTTTTTTTGTATATAATAATGGAACATATGCATAACATTATAGTCATTATTTGATTTATTATATCATATCATATCTAATGAGGGTTAATGAACACTTTATCCACAGACGTTTCTGGTGTGTAAGTGTAGCGCCACCCACAGGAAGGTTCTGTGTGTGCGAGTGCAGGATGGAAGTGTGTCACAGTATCCCATCCGTGAGGAAGACTCCAGTGAGTTTAACACGTCACACATACACACACTTTAGCCTGAGCTTATGGTATTTTTTATCCCTTAAGCCTAACACATAAACCTTTGGGCTCCACAATGTATGTTTGTTGTCATACTGTGATGTTAAGCCATTTATGGTTGCCATAGATTAATGCAAAACCTTAACACCTGGTATTTTTACAAGCAATATCAGATATTATTATGTCTATATTTGTTTCACCAACTTGGCATGCATGTTATTTGGTAGCCATCCAGTTAGAAATTAGTTTTGTTCTATTAATATTTTCAGCGTAAAGCTTAGGACTGAGGACTAATTCTCATTGTTCTATGATTAGATATCGTATTGAATGGAAACATATTTTTATCATTAGTTACGTACGGCATTTTGACAACTTACCACGATAAAAGGATTTCCCCTTTGCTTTCCCTCGCCTGTTCTGGCATCCTGGCACACAGCAGCTGTCCATCATGTTTAAATAGTAAGGTTTAAACTGTCTGGTTTTAAATGATTGTTCGATCACTATAGATAGGCAATGCTACAGCCGCTTTAGCTCTCCCTGATTGCCTGCCAAAATGGCCAAAACTAGCCAAACCACCTGATCACGTTTAATCTTGTCTTTTCCACCATAATGAATGTGTCTTATAAACAATCAGTTACAGCAGCCAGAGAAAAACTAATGTTAAAAAGTCAAGGGTCAAGAGCCCAACTAAAGCAAACACTGATCACCATAATGGTGACTTTAAACTAAAGTGTTATTTTCATTAAAATTAGTAAGCTAGTAATGCTGTTTGTGGAGTGATCCACGTCCAGTGGCCGCTGGGAAACTTCCTGCTAAAAATAATGTTCGGGGATAATGTTCTAATAATGTTACAACTAAACATATGTTTTTACAGAATGTTATCCTACCTTTTAGGACAAAATTCTGGGAACAAAAATAAATTCATAGAACAGAATCAATCTAACTGGGCTACTCCTAATTGAGACAAGCTCACACAGTTTCATTATTAATCAGCTAAGGCTGGTAAACCTGATGTTTGGTAACATGTTAATGTCTAAAATTCTGACATCTGCTTTGTCCCTGTTTAGCATTTTCCCTAGAAAGTTCTGCCCTGAGCTTCCCTGATCTCTGCAGACTAGTGGCGTTTTACGCCATTAGCAGGTACATCAAACCAACAAACATTATAGAGCATTAAACAAGTGTTTGATCCATAATGTATTTTGTAATTTCTGCTATTTGTGTATGTTCAACAGAGATATATTACCTTTCCCACTGGAGCTCCCAGAAGCAATTATACAGGCTACAACACACACCCAACTGGAAAACATTTCGCATCTGGGTTTAGGTAAGAATACTTGTTTTTCACGACCATTTCCACCCCCTTACTGACCCTTAAAACTAAACTAGCCTTTTTGCTGCTATACATTTAACAGTTATATGTAAACACCCACTTAGTGTCCTTAACACCCTCTTATAATCAATCGCAGCGCTTTTAAATGCTTACACCAATCTGCAGGTTTGCAGTTTTGTCCACTATAGTATTTAATTGTCCTATCCTTTAATAACAGCCTCTTTACAAAGTTGGCATATCCCTGTGACTGGATCACAAAATCAGTTAGCACTGAAATGTGATGCTCAAACTTTTGACTCTTTTCTCACCAGCAGTAAAAAAATAAAAAAAAAGTTGACAGTCACCGTCACCGTTTTGATCATTTTCACAAAAATGTCATGGCCCCCAGAATATTTTGTTATATGAATATCTGAACATGCAATATATATAAAAAAAGAACTGAAAAACGAGAAGAGCTTCTGCTTTTAAATGAAAAACTTGCTTCAGGCATATTTTTTTCATCAACACTTGAATGTGGGTTTCATAAAAAAGCAACATTTTAAACAAAAAGCTGAGCAAATCTCTTAAAAGCTTTTATTGCCCATTTCTGCTCCTTTTTTGTCTGTGTTTTGATCCAGATATTCTGTACTCCTTCATAAGATGCATAATAGTGCGAAAATACAGAAAGACAGAAAATTTCGTCAATGGCGGGGGAAAATATATTTTATGGACAGGAAAGCATTTGGCAAACTTTCCAAACATCTTATTGTTAGTTAAATTCCAACTAGAATATATATATCAGCTGGCTAAGCAATATCAGCTAGCATGCCAAATAGTAACCTTATAAAACCATAACTGGCAAGGCCAAGTTTCACCAAATAGATGTTGTCTCAGGAAGTTGAAAAATTTGTGATATGTTTTCATGTTACATTGAAAGCTTTCATTTCAATAGATCTACAAGCTATACGAATGATCTGCTCTTCTCTGCTGTAAAAGGCTTGTGTGCAATTGTGTTTTCCATTTAATTTTCACTCTTTGCAACCTTCCATGGCTCTTTCAGAGTTCTGGAGCTCTCAGACGTCCCCTGGCCTTCCTAACGGCCCTCCTCCACCCTCAGCGCCCCACCGGACATCCAGATTGTTCAGCCCATGTTTTGTCAATCCCCTGTTTCTTCAGCCTCCCCAACCCAGCAGAACCGCCTCACACAAACGCCACCGTTTCAAACGGAGCCTCAGGGTCCGTGTGTCCAATGAAACCTCTCTCAGCCTCTCGGGTGGAGAATCTGACCTGACCCAGGGGGAGACACATGGACAAATTGCCAACCAGGGCGCCCCGAGACGGCCAGGAGGATTGAGCGTGCTCAGGAGGACTCCGGCACTCACTCCCACTTCAGAAGAGGAGGACGATCAGATGTTGGGACAGATACCACCTGTAAGTATGTGTATCCTTGGCTGACTGAGTTTTTTTCTAGTAAGGCATACTTATGAACCAACATACTTGCTGGTCCCCGGAAAACATTAGGGTTAGGTTTTGGCTCAAAGTGGAAGGTGTCCAATCCTGCTCCTGATGAGAACCTGCCTGGAAGTTTCTAATGCTCTTGATTAGCTGGTTTAGATGTGTCTAATTAGGGCTAGAGCTAAACTCTGCTAGAAGGTTGCCCACCAGAATTGGATACACCTGGAATAGGAGTTTAAACAACATAATCAATTTACTGTATGATTTCCCTCTGATTTTGGGTCTAATTAGGCCTGGGACACACTAGACGATTTTCAAATCTTAACCGATTTTAAAATGGTAGAAAACCACAGACATAATGGCAGTTTTAACCGATGATTTTTGCATTATAATCTTCTGAATGGACACACTAGAAGATTTGTCCAGACCACGAGACCACAGCTGTTGATTGCAACATTTTCACAGTTTCACACTTAGTGAGATCGAACATGACTTGAGAAGAAAAACTAATGGAGGACGATCGATGACGTTGTTATCCTGGCGTGAGTTTTGTTTTACGGGAAGAAAATCAAAGGAGAAAAGAAGAATATGGGTGATCTTTCTCAATTCTCCAGTATTTGTGGCTGCCAAGTTTCAGCTATAGAAGCACGCAACATCCAGTTGGTGAAGCTTGCTTACTATCGTGGGTATCACGTCAGAGGCAGCCCGATCAAGAGTCCTAAATGTCAAACATGTTTGATATTTTACAGTTTGGGATTGTGCGGTCTCTGCGCGATTGAGAGCAGTAAAATAATCGCAATGACACCTCACAATTGAGGATTTTTTTGTTGCAAGAAGCCTCGAATCGGGCCACACCCCCAAGATCATTCGGGGTTGCAAATTGGGATTAAAATAAGTGTGTGGTCAGAATTAATGGTTAAAATTGGGGTTAAGTTTAGGATGAGGACTATGTTTACTTGACAGAAAAGTTGGCACATTTAATTGGCTAAATCATAGTCTGGATCAGTGTTCTTGTTTGTCCTGGACCAATAATCCAATTAGATTTTAGGTATATGTAAGGGTTTATGCCAGAATTTAGCATAATTTAGCTCTAGACCTACTTAAACACACCTGAACCACTTAATCAAGGTCTTCAGGATCACCAGAAACTTTCAGACAAATGTGTTGGAGCTAAACTCTGCAGGAAAGTGACCCTCCGGGAACAGGATTGGACACGCCTGGGTTAGGCCCTGGGGTGGGATATGGTCTGGGGTAGCCAATCATGGTCCTGGAGTGATACTCTTCTGCAGACTTCAGTTCTAGCACTCCTGCCTGTTCATTTTCAAGTAACCCTGAACACCTTGATTAGCTGGTTCAGGTGTTTTTGATTAGGGTTGGAGCTAAACTGCAGGATAGTAGAGCCCTCCTAGAGCACCGTTGGGTACCCCTGGCATATGGGGTTGGACAAAATCCTCATCAACCCCTCATTTTCCTCTCATGTTAGGACTAGTTAATAGTTATAGGCATATGGGAAGGGTTATGAGTGTCTTTGTTTTACAATAACATTTCAGGACCAACTAAAAAATGGCACATCCTACTTGGCTAAATCATGGTCCCCACTCAACTGTGCTGTAGTTATTGCGGGTGGAGAGAGGTTAGCACAAATATAACCTTTATTAGTTAACTGCCTCCTACAAACAATATAATGGTATTCCACATACTGTGCCTACACTGCACTGTGGTTCTGGAAGGTCATGATCGTGATGTGTGTTTGAAAGTATTTCAGTAGTGCCACGTTCTAAAATTAACATTGTTTTATTTTACCTTACCCCCCTCCACATCATGTGGTTTTCTAGAGTAACTCCTTACCCCAAAGAGACAACGCTGAACTCAACAAAGATACTGAAGATGGTGAGGTGTGTCTCGCTTTGGAAAGAACTCGAGCTCCTTCCCTTGCTGAACTGGACAGCAATAGTTCTTTCAGCAGCCTGGAGGAGGAGGAAACACAGGCGGACCTCGCCCACCAATGGCCACCTGCTGCACGGGGTACCCGTTTCCCCTCAGCGAACCCGACCTCGACTCTGCGCCGCATGACCGCCGCATTTGTATGCGTGTTTGCTCCTGAGCGCAGAGTTGCCCGATTGGTGGACGAACTCTCCCATGACAGGCGCTCCACATTTGGGTCATTGGTGCAGGACTTCTTAGAGAAACAGAGGCAGGAGATGGAAGCCTCAACGCATAGTTCTGCTGTGGAGCTACTTCAGGGCGTGAGGAGATTTCTTTCCCAAGCCAAAATTCTCCTTCTTGAAGCAGGAGAAATAGAACCTCCAATTGAGACACTGGTGCCTGAGAACGAGAAAGGTAAGGAGGCATCACCTGAGGTTAAGTCGCTTGATTAATGACACATTGCTGATACAGTAGTTTCGATATCCCAAACAGTAGAGCAAACACTAGCAACGCCAAGGTTATAGGTTCAGTTAACAGGAAGTGTATGAACTTATAAAATGTATATCCTGAAAAACTCTTGGTGACCAGCCCAGCAACCACTAGGCCACACAATCCCCACTTTTAACCAGTAATATAGAAGTAAATATTAAAAGGGACCGATGTAAAATATGTTTGTAATATAGTAATATGAATTGACTCCACAACAACTACATAAATGTATCCACTAACCATTCAGAAGCGTCCAGTTGCTTTCTAAAAATAACTTCTTCCTGAGTTTCACCATCAGTGTCAGACTTCATGTCAAACAATGTAATGCTGAACACCGCTACTGACAATTTCTGACATTTTGACTGCGTGAGATTCTCCAGTTTTGTTGTTGTTGAGTATCCAAAGCATGAGCTGTTGAAGCTCCGCCCTCTTCTAGAAAGGGCGCCGGTAGCAGTAGCTCATTTGCATTTAAAAGGACATATCCAAATAATTTGACAAGCTATAATAAATGACCATGTTTGGTATTTTGAACTGAAACTTCACAGACACATTTTAGGGACACCTGAGACATCTTGTGAAAAGGGGCATAATAGGTCCCCTTTAAAGAAAATAGACCTTTTTTATTTTTGTGAAAGAAAATGTTACTGATGATTACACAAGTCGGCACCACAATGCTACACAAAGGTTTTGTGAGTGGTTGGCAGAACATTGCTAAGATGTCCTAGGTGGTTTGTAGATGATTGCTCCAAGTCTTTATGGTGACCCAATTCCGATTTTTCTTTCACTCCCATGTGGCACAGATCGGATATAACCAACGAATGTGTAAGCAGTAAAAAAGCATGTGAATTGCGACATTCTCTGATCGGTTTCAGGCCTCGTTTATTTGTAGAAATTAATCGAATCAGATACGTGCATTTGCGACTGCCATGTAAGCAGACAGATTGGATATTCCCATGTCAATGGAAAAAAGCGACGATTGTGAATGACATCGACTCAGGCGGACACCAACCACAGCGATTACAGCAGCGATCATTGCTACATTCGCCCAGGCTGCAACAAGGGCTCTCCTCTGCTTTCTTTGCCTTAATGTTTGCTGACCTTATAGGTGGTGCGGAAAGCAAAAGCTGTCTGCATCCATTGCCAATTTGACCTCCTTTTCGCCCTCAGCTTTTCCGGGTCAGTATGTCTACCTTGGGTTGTTTCGCCAAGTTTTGTAGTGTAACAGCAGATATATTAAAATCGGAATTGGGCATTGAGACTTGCAGTGTAAATACAGCCTAAGATAGTCTAATCTTTACATTTGACTCAGGTCGTTCTTTTAATGATTTTGGATATTTTGTTTGTTTTAATGTCTGAGAGGTGAAAATTGGAAGTCTGATTTGTACAAACAGTGCTATAAAGTTACACAAGAGTTTAATACAATAGGATGCACTGGGACTTAGTTTACCCTAAGTTTGAGCAATATTAATTTTGATGCTTGACTTAGCGAACACCAATAAGGATTTTACAGGAAGTAAATGACTCCACGCTATGGATTGCATCACGGAAACCAATCAGTTGGCTTTAAAAACTCTAAAACCTTTGGAGTGGATAAAAGATGTGATTAGTTTCCTAGAATCCTTTAATAAATTGAATTTCTGGAAAATAGTGTTTATGTTTGAATTGCAGTTACATTGCACACAGCTTTTGTTAACACAGATGCACTTGTAAACTCTTAAGAATGATGTTCACATTTATGCAGCACTAACTGCAGTACGGCAGTGCTTAAGACTCAAGTTTAAGTTACCGTAGATCTATTTTTATACTGCAGAACAATCACGTCACTCAAACAAAACCATCCAATCTTTTATAAACCTGCATAGCTGGGATTATGAGCTGATTATGAGATATCTTCCCCAAATCAAAGCAAGAAATCCGGCCACATCCCTGGGGATGGATGCTGTTTCAGATGTTGGTGGAGGCATTCGCATTTTCCACTTTGCATTTATCATTAGCTCATAGCACATTCCCACGCATACTTTAGGAAGCGTGTGGAGAGAGAGAGAGAGAGAGAGAGAGAGAGAGAGAGAGAGAAAGAGAGCGAGAGAGAAGGAATGAAGGATGGGGAGGAGATTTTGCACGGTGCACAGATTCTCTTGTTTGCTATAATGTGTCTGGCTCTTTCTTCTGCTGTACAAACATGAATTTGTTTTTGAACAGAGCTTATTTTCACCAAGATGCTCAGTGGCTCCAGGTTCACTTCCACAGACATAGTCCCTGTTTACAGCTGGTATTAAGATGCGTTTTTTTGATCGTTCGGATCACAAGTAGACAAGGGAGACACATTCCCATTTACGCCTGGTGTTTTAATACGTCTCTTTTGTCCACTTTTAACCACTTCTGTCCTGATTTCTTTGAGGGGAGGGTAAATGTATGGATTTTTTCAGATCTTTTGATCTAATGGACAAAATAAGCTTGCGCAATTAACATATGAACGCGACTGGAGATGACAGAAAAACACAGAGAGCAGCAGCTTTCGTTTCTGCTCTGACAGACTCAAGAACAGCCGAACGCTGTGAGTGTGTGTTAGAAATCAGGAATGACGAGAACATTGAGCTTGGGACGTTTTTTCATCTTCAAACCAAACTTGAGTCTCCAGCCGACAAAGTTTAAATCTGGCTAGTGTAACCCCTTCTGTTCGAACCGCCTCGCTCCAAGCGGGACTCGAACCCGGGTCCACCGGCATGAGAGTCGGATGCTCTAATAAGGAGGCTAAAGGCTGCAACCTCTAGTGTCAGTCGCTAGAGCATCTCTTGAGATCAGAGGAGTGAGGTTAACTCGCACAGCAACTACTAGCTGGCCTCCGTTACACTAACCCCCCTAAACCTCACTCCCATCCGGGTCACGGCACCAATGTAACCCCTCCTGTTCGAACCGCCCGGCTCCAAGCGGGACTCGAACCCGGGTCCGCCGGCATGAGAGTCGGACACTCTAACAAGGAGGCTAAAGGCTGCAACCTCTAGCGTCAGTCGCTAGAGCATCTCTTGAGATCAGAGGAGTGAGGTTTACTCGCACAGGAACTACTAGCTGGCCTCCGTTACACTCACCCCCCTAAACCTCACTCCCATCCTGGTCACGGCACCAATGTAACCCCTCCTGTTTGAACCGCCCCGCTCCAAGCGGTACTCAAACCCGGGTTCGCCGGCATGAGAGTCGGACACTCTAACAAGGAGGCTAAAGGCTGTAACCTCTAGTGTCAGTCGCTAGAGCATCTCTTGAGATCAGAGGAGTGAGGTTTACTCGCACAGCAACTACTAGCTGGCCTCCGTTACACTAGCGCGCTTCCCATAAAGTTTACGCGTTAGGTCAGTAGGAGGAAAGTAGGCGTCTTTTGTGGCTGTTTGTGTGCATTTTACCAAATAAGCATCTACACGGATTGAAAGCGGATTGCTTTCATTGAAAGCAATCCGGTCGAATGCGCTATCGACTACCTCTGGAAGTGGTTGAAACTGGACAAGCTCAAAACGTTTTAGAAAAAGGTCTGCAAATTTCCAAAGCACAAAGTCCCACCAAAGCAGTTCTTCTCTATATCAGTGTCAATGGTTCTGAACTCCCTGAAACACCTCCATTGTAGTCTTGAGTTTTCTTCCGGGAACAAACACGTCATAATATTCCTCACATAAATAATTCCCACCCAAGGCATAAGCTAGATAAAGGGGCGGGGCCTGTTTGAGTTAGTTAGTACATGGTAAAAAATGCTTGGTAAAAAACAACCCAATGTTGGGTCAAATATGGACTTACCCAGCAGTTGGATTGTTTTAACCCAGCGATTGGGTTATCTTAAGCAAACATTTAACCCAACCGCAGGGTTAAAACAACCCAACTGCTGGGTTAGTCTATATTTGACCCAACATTGGGTTAAAACAACTCAGCATTTTTTAGAGTGTAGTGTGTTGAAACTGGTGGTTATGGTAAGGGGCTGGACATTTCCCAAACACACTGGTCCAGCTGACCAATCAGAGCACATTGTGCTTTTCAGGAGGAGGGGCTTCATAAAGACAGAAACTAAAGAGTGCGATACTGACAAACTGGGAAAGAGGAGCAGCAACAATGGAGAATAGGCCTATGGGGAAAATAATGTTTTAAACATTCAAGCATGAAAAAAGCCCAGAAAAAAATCACGAATGTTAAAGGGCATAATATCGCCTCTTTAAATAAAGATCGACAGCCTTGACAGGAAAAATTGCATGTACAGTAATGCATTTACAACGGAAATCTACAGGGCAAGGCCTTGTACCACAATAACCATGAAAATGCACATTATTTCCAACGTATAGTGACAATACTTTGTGTGGGAAATATTTAAAATCTCTAAGCTTGGCTTTAAAAAGCTACATCCAGTATTTAAATTCCAGTCAAGGCCATATTAAGCCAGTAAACACTGCACCAGAAAGACACAGGGAGACATTTAGAAATATTATTTCTGATTTTAAAGTGCACTTTCCTTTGCTGTCATGTGACCCACAGATCTAGCCCTGGAAAAGGCTCTGTTTGGTTGCGTGTTGAAGCCGTTGAAGATTCAGCTGCACCAGACGCTCGTATCTCTCCACACTCAGGACGGCTCTTTACAGAAGATCACCGACAGCATGCTGGCCTACCAGGAGGGGGCGCTGGAGTGCCTGGCTGTACGAGTGGGAGTCCTGGACGTTCGTGGTGTAGACAGAGCAAAGGCAAAGCTCACGCTGATGCAGCGCAGCCATTCCCCCATTGACAAGGTGTTGCTTTTGCTGCAGGTGTGCAAGAGTGTGTACAAGGCTATGGAGACGCAACCTGGTGAGAAAAGATGGCTTTTCATCGGGTACAGGGCAGCTTTTAGCCGTTAAAGTTAAGACTTAAATGTATTTTCTCTGCAGATCACGAAGTGGGGTCTGAGGACTTCCTACCAGCACTGTCATATGTGCTAGTTCAATGTAATATCCCACAGCTGCTGCTGGAGACGGAGTACATGATGGAGCTGCTTGAGCCGTCATGGCTGACCGGAGAGGGTAAAGGACCGTTAAGTTTAAAGAGGACCTATCCTGATTTTTTACATGTTCAACTGTCTTTAGTGTGTAATGTTGCTGTTTCAGCATGAAAAAGCTCTGCAAAGTCCCGCCAAAGGCAGTTCTTCTCTATATTAGTTCACTGTTTCTGAACTCCCTGAAACACAGGTCACAATATTCCTCATTTAAATAATTAATACGGAGAATTAAGGGGCAGGGCCTGGTTGAGTTGATTAGCAGTGTGTTGAAACTCTTGGGCTGTGTCCGAAATCACCCCCTATACCCTTAGGGCACTATTTAAGGGGACAGCCATTTGTAGTGGTGTCCGGAACCATAGTAGACGTTAGTGAGTGCACTCATTCAATCCCACAATGCATCGCAATAACGAGTGTACAACTGGTGTACGCTCAATGGCTAGATAATACCCATAATGCACTGTGAGAGTGGGTGCTGAAGGAATTCCCGCGTCTCACCAGGAGATCAGTCAACCATCCATTTTCCAAACTACGTTAATATCATACAGGTATAAATTCCTTTTTAATTTATTATTAAATTGTTTAATTATGGTCTATATATATATATATATATATATATATATATATATATATATATATATATATATATATATATATGCTTGATTCCATGGCATAGTGCAAGTTTAGTCTTTTCTTTACTCCTGGAGATGCCAGTTTGCAACGTTTAAAGTAATTATTAAACCTCGAGCAGAAACGATGTAAAAGGCGCACTCAGTGTCTGAGTTCACTCAGTGGGGTAATGTAGGGAGCAGTGAATGAGGCTATAGGGGGCGATTTCGAACACAGCACTGTTTATGGTAAGGGGCGGGACATTTCCCAAACACGCTTAAAGCGATTGACCAATCACAACACACTGGTGCAGCCGACCAATCAGAGCACACTGTGCATTCCAGAAGGCGGGGCTTCATAGAGACAGGAACTAAACAGAGCGATACTGACAGACTGGAAAGAGAGGAGCCGCAACAATGGAGAATATGGGAAAATAATGTGTTTGAACCTTCAAGCATGGAAACCTCTTCTAGTAGATCCAAAAACAACATCAAGACTTTGTAAAAGGGAATCATATGGCCTTTGCTTTTAATGTGAAGATTGTGTCAAAAACTAGCTGCCGCATTAATGCTACTGTATAAGATAACTGTGAGATAAAATGCAGACAAGACTGGGAGGAAAATGCATATGCAGTTATAAATGACAAATAATTTATTCACTTCTGAAAATGTTTTTAGATCAAAGTGGTTTAAAGAAAATTACCCGATTAGCCGAAAATGAAAGTCTTGATTTTTAGCAATAATATACAAACCTTTCGAGGCGGTCTACCATGAGCTCTGAGCCACAAGTGGGTGTGATTTCCACTTCGTTTATCTTCATCAACTTCAACAGCCAAATTCCCAGAGAAGAAATACACTACCTCAACAGAGCAACAGCAAGCAGAAGTTGCTGTTACCATGGAAACCCAGCAACGACCACACATTGACATGAAGTCTTATGAATGATGTAATCAAGCTGATCTACCTACACTCTAAAACTATTTATATACAGAATATATGTTTGAATTTAATTAATATCAATAATGATATTGTTCAAGAAGTACAATGGATTCTATACAAATTAGTTGATGCGTTTAAGAGATGTACAGGCGTTCCCAAACTGAGGAGTTTTCATGGTTGTTTGTTTGTAGGCGGATACTATTTGACGAGTGTGTATGCCAGCCTATGTCTGATCCAGAGCAAGCCTGGGACCACGCCCACCTGCAGTCTGACCAATGAGGCTCAAGAGTACTTGCGGGAGTGGAGCAGGAGGCGGGGCCAAGAAGCCAAGACCCAGAAGGACAATCAGCAGAAACAGGTTGAAAATCTATCTATCTATCTATCTATCTATCTATCTATCTATCTATCTATCTATCTATCTATCTATCTATCTATCTATCTATCTATCTATCTATCTATCTATCTATCTATCTATCTATCTATCTATCTATCTATCTATCTATCTATCTATCTATCTATCGTCTGTCTTCTGTCTGTCTATCTATCTATCTGTCTGTCTGTCTGTCTGTCTGTCTATCTATCGTCTGTCTGTCTGTCTATCTATCTATTGTCTGTCTGTCTGTCTGTCTGTCTATCTATCTATCTATCGTATATCTGTATGTCTATCTATCTATCTATCTATCTGTCTGTCTATCTATCTATCTATCTATCTATCTATCTATCTATCTATCGTCTGTCTTCTGTCTGTCTGTCTGTCTATCTATCTATCGTCTGTCTGTCTGTCTGTCTGTCTATCTATCGTATATCTGTATGTCTATCTATCTATCTATCTATCTATCTATCTGTCTGTCTGTCTGTCTGTCTGTCTGTCTGTCTGTCTGTCTGTCTGTCTATCTATCGTCTGTCTGTCTGTCTGTCTGTCTGTCTATCTATTTGTCTGTCTATCTATCTATCGTCTGTCTGTCTGTCTGTCTGTCTGTCTATCTGTCTGTCTGTCTGTCTATCTATCTATCTATTTACTATCTATCTATCGTCTTTCTGTCTATCTATTTAATATCTATCTATCGTCTGTCTGTCTATCTATCGTCCATCTGTCTGTCTGTCTGTCTGTCTATCTATCTATCTATCTATCTATCTATCTATCTATCTATCTATCTATCTATCTATCTATCTATCTATCGTCTGTCTGTCTGTCTGTCTGTCTATCTATCTATCGTCTGTCTGTCTGTCGGTCTGTCTGTCTATCTATCGTCTGTCTGTCTGTCTATCTATCTATCTATCTATCATCTGTCTGTCTGTCTATCTATCGTCTGTCTGTCTGTCTATCGTCTGTCTGTCTGTCTGTCTGTCTATCTATCTATCTATCTATCTATCTATCGTCTGTCTGTCTGTCTGTCTGTCTGTCTGTCTATCTATCTATCGTCTGTCTGTCTGTCGGTCTGTCTGTCTATCTATCGCCTGTCTGTCTGTCTATCGTCTGTCTGTCTGTTACCTGTCTGTCTGTCTATCTATATCTGTCTGTCTGTCTGTCTATCTATCTATCTTCTATCTGTCTGTCTGTCTGTCTGTCTATCTATCTATCTATCTATCTATCTATCTATCTATCTATCTATCTATCTATCTATCTATCTATCTATCTATCTACCATACAAAAATTTAACTGTCGTCTAAATAATCGTCTGTCTGTCTGTCTATCTATCTATCTATCTATCTATCTATCTATCTATCTATCTATCTATCTATCTATCTATCTATCTATCTATCTATCTATCTATCTATCTATCTATCTATCTATCTATCATCTGTCTGTCTGTCTATCTATCGTCTGTCTGTCTGTCTATCGTCTGTGTCTGTTACCTGTCTGTCTGTCTATCTATCGTCTGTCTGTCTGTCTATCTATCTATCGTCTATCTGTCTGTCTGTCTGTCTGTCTATCTATCTATCTATCTATCTATCTATCTATCTATCTACCATACAAAAATTTAACTGTCGTCTAAATAATCGTCTGTCTGTCTGTCTATCGTCTGTCTGTTACCTGTCTGTCTGTCTATCTATCGTCTGTCTGTCTGTCTATCTATCTATCGTCTATCTGTCTGTCTGTCTGTCTGTCTGTCTATCTATCTATCTATCTATCTATCTATCTATCTATCTATCTATCTATCTATCTATCTATCTATCTATCTATCTATCTATCTACCATACAAAAATTTACCTGTCGTCTAAATAATAATTATTATTATTTTTTATCAAATCCACCCCTAACTGTGTTTGTTTCTTGTTGTTCCCTGTCGGACTGCAGAGGTTCATCCGTGTGTTATTCCAGGATGACAGTCGGAGTGCCGTGCGGACTCTTCTCTGGAAGGCTGGGGAAAAGGTTGAAGCTTTAGCCCAAGCCTGCGCCGGTCTGTTCGGTGTGAGCGACCCGCAGCACTACTGTCTGTTCTGGAGGAGCGATGGGGAAATGCATCCTCTACCGGCCCACATTCAGCCCCATCAGCTGGGCATGCACGAGGGGGCGTCCCTGTCGTACCTCCGCTGCGATCACGACTTCAGCAAGATGCGCAGACTGACCAGAGGCGGCGCCGTAGATCTGGGGGAGTCTGTGTGTGAGGAGTGAGGAGATGCAGGTGCAGAATATGACTTTATATTTTTTGTCACATTCGTGGCAAGAGGTTTATGGATGTCACACAGTATTTGAATGCTGTATATGTGTTCAGTTCTATGGATGATGGTGATTATTTTTTGTTTGTGTTGGGTGTAAACAGAGAGCACAATAGCATTTCCAATTAATCGAAGCAAAAAGCGAGATACTTGGTAATAATGCAAAAAGCAATATCTGCCAAACAGGAGATCTGGAGATCTGAGACTCAGCTGACACTTATTGATTGGCTTGCAGAGGTATGCATTGCAGAGAAATACCAAAGTGTTGAACGTAAAAAAAAACTATTAAAAAGATATATGTTTAAACAATCATATATGTACACATCTTAGATGCTCTGAGTATTGACACTGTATCTACACTGGATGTGCTCCTATTATAATCACTGGAGCTGTTTGCACTGGAAGTGTGTCGCGATGCTGTTTTTGACACATTACTGCAGCCACTTTAGTTCTTTTGTTCATCTGAATTTTTAATATAAATATCATATGTGAATTGAATGCTATTCATTTTATTTAATTTTACAGTGTGGTCCAAAAGTAGTGGTCGACTGATATTGCTGATATCTTAGAGAGCAGGGTTTCTGATGGCCGATGGAAAGCCGATAATAATAATACAGTATTAGACAGAACTGTGGCAAGAGGTTTATGGATGTATAATATATATAAAATTATGATGAAACGTTATGATGTAAATTCAAAAAGAATATAGATTTTCTAATCAGCAAAAATAAGCAGATTTGTGCATTGATCATGTGCAACTCCATTGCAACTTAAATTGTGCTTTATAACAAGCAAAACTTCATTGTAATGCAGATTTTTAATAAAGAAAAATAGGCAAATATCATCTATGTAATATATATTAGTACATTTTACAACCATTAATTTTAGTTGCACACACTACTGTTCAAAGGTTAAAGGATTAGTTCACTTTTAAATAAGGTCCGAATGACAGTTTCAGTGTCCGGTGTCCAGTGTCAGGTAGAGTCTATTCACATTAAAGGATTAGTTCACTTTTAAATAAACTCGGTACTTCCACCTCGACAAGCGTGACCTTCTCACCGTAACTGCGGATCACGTGACGTCACACACACATCACAGAACGGAGCAAGGCCAACATTTGTGCTTATAAAACTTAAACTTTAAAAGTTTTTTTTTTTAAATGACCGATGGTTTGGTTAGATAAGACCCTTATTCATCGTCTGGTGTGGTTTAAAGCCCTCTGAAGCTGCACTGAAACTGTCATTCGGACCTTGAGCCGTTTGGGCTCCATTGAGTCTATTATAAGGAGAAAAATCCAGGAACGTTTTCATCAAAAACCTTCATTTATTTTCGAATGAAGAAAGAAAGACATGGACATCTTGGATGACATTGGGGTGAGTAAATTATCAGCAAAAGTTTATTTAAAAGTGAACTAATCCTTTAAGGGTCGGGTTAGTGTTTTTATTGTTTTCTTCAGATATTTTAATGTTTTTGAAAGAAGTGATTTGACCAAAAACACAGTAAAAACAGAAATAATAATAATAAATAAATTAATTAATATTATTATTATTATTATTATTAATGGTGAAAACAGTTGTGCTGCTTTTTATTTTGGAAACAGCTAATGATGCATTTTCTTCATAATTCTTTGATAAATAGATTTAAAGCATTTATTTATATTATAATCTTTGACTGTCACTTTTGATCATTTTAAAGGTACACTATGTGACTTTTCCATCCGCTAGAGGTCGCCTGTTCAAAACAAAGGCGTAGTTTGATGACGTTAGGTTTGAGCGCAGAATCTTGGGACATGTGGTCTTCACCTCACAGCCGGTTGGGAATAATCGGGATAGGACTCGGGCAGAAATCATGTTCATGGATGCGGTTATTAATGTTACTGTATATGAAGCAGAGCAGGGGCGAGTGCTGTGGGAGCTGAGCGAGGCCGCCGGAGCGATTGTTACACAAAACAGACTTCTCGCGATCAGCGGGACTTTTATTATGACGAGACACAGTCAGCGGCACAATCTCCACTTTTCCGGTCATGAGTATGAGGTAACGCAGCTCTGTTTATTATATTAGACACATTTAAGTGTGTTTAAAATGATGTTATGACGTTACTCTGTGCGTTCGCTCGGCGGCTGCTGTGACACTTGTTCACACTGCAGTGAGAGTAAAGCGCTTCTGCAAAATAAAACAGGAAACGAGGGGAACGCAGATATGACGCAATTCACAGGTGACGCCCTCACACGCTATGCTCACACGTCCCAGTTCATTGGTAAAAATAGCGATTTTCTCACGATTTACAAATAGTTTGAAAAATTTGGGACATTGTAAGAACTCAACAGAACAAAATATATAACTCTGGCCTGGTGGTTTTTGGATATTTGACTGCAAAAATCTTACATAGTGTACCTTTAAAGCATCCTTGATGTATAAAAGTATTTATAATTTTTTTTAAATCTTACAGACCCCAAACTTTTGAACGCTAGTGTATATTTAAGAAACACAAAATGTAACAAAATTCAAATATACTGTAGCTTATTTCGTTACGAGCTGACATTTCCAGTGTAGACTGTCCAGTGTGTAAGCAGTGTGGAGTATGAAGGTTTGAGTGTATTGTGGGTTTTGCGGTAACACTGCTATACTACAGTCAGCTTGTGGTACTCTGAGTTTTACCTGAACTGCACCGGCTATTTTGTTAGCTGAACATTAACATGAATGAACATCGTGGGCTTGATCATTGAATCACCACTGGCCTGATATGTGTGTTTATTTGATTTATTCTTTAATATCCTTCAGAAAGCAGACTATTTCAGTGTTTGAAGGATGTAGTGAACATGTGGCATCATTATCATTTGTGAATACTCCATGTAAATAGACTCCAAAGACACAAGCTGGTTGTGTTTTGCAGAAGTGTTCAGCACAGATAGTGTATCATGTCACGCTCGCTGAATGTCCAGCTCTGCTTTCACCTCGCGGTGGGCAGACAAACACGTCGACACTGTCAGGAGCTTGAATTACGGCTGCCCACAATTCAACTCATACTGGAAAGCAAACTTTGTTAAGTCAGAGAGAATTTCCCTCTTGGATTGAAGAGAGGAGGGTGAATCTCAAAATGGCCATCAAGTGTCAAACTTGAGTGTTTCATTGACAGGTTTTAGTTTTAAGCCAGAGTCATCTGCAGGAAACCCTGCCGTTTGTGCCCGATAAATTCAGGATTTTTTTTATTGAAGTGCCCGTATTATGCTTTTTCATGTATTGTGTAATGGAGCTGTAAAAAGTCTGAGAGGGGAAAAGTGCAGATAAAGAGTTATTGTCTCCCAAAAGAAACCGAACCTACATCGGTTTGTAACAAATTTGCATAATGTCAGCTTATGGTTTTCATTGGCCGCCGGCGAACAACGTTTGCCCCGCCCACAAGCACTGTACTTGCAGCTGAGACCGGAAGAGTTTGGTTTGTGTTTTTAACATGTCAAGAAGACTTTTTTTTTTATGCTGCGAAAGCAAGTCCACTTTGATCCACTTCCAAAGGATGAGATTGAAACGGTAAAATAACGCCATCGTTACTGTTGGTATCTCTGTGTATCAAGTGCTGAGGAAGAGCTGAAATTCTGATATGCTAATGAGCGTTTGGTATCCGACACGCACTGTAAGCAGTCGACCAATCACAGCAGAGGAAGCTCTCAGAAAGGCGGGGTTTAGAGCGACTGAATCGTTTATCGTTTCAGACACTGTGAGAACAGATCTGGAGCTGTAATGGATATTATGAGAAAATTAAAGTGTTTTTTAACCTTGGATGTAGGATCTATTGTAGGTGACTCTAAAACAAATAATGAGGGCACTCTAAGGTATGTGTTAAAAGCATAGTTACTCTTCGTATCACTGTGTGTGTACAAGTGCTGAGAGAGCCTCCGAACGCTGAAATTCAGAAATGGCTATAGAGTTCAACAATGCCTGCCCACTTTTTCAGGGGCGTTGATTCAGGAAGTACATTTTTTAAATTCAGTTCTCCAATAAAAAAAAATAGAAAATGTCATTGTTAAAGTGTTATAAGCCATGAACCAAGCCAATCAGCTACAAGGTCTTTCACAACATTACAAACTTTGATCTGAAGTATTGAAAGAAATACAATCCCATGAAGCATTGCACAACTCATTTAAAATTCTTGATTATATACATGTATATACATTTTTTTAAGTTTATTGCAAAATATGCATATGCATATATATATATATGTTCCTGTTATTTGCGGTGCTTCATGGAGTGGGCGGAGCTATTGAGATATTTTGCCGCATTTTGCTTGTTTTTAACTCTGATTGGTTTCTGTACAGCATCATGGGTAATGTAGTTTTTCACCACTGTAAAACACGATTAGTTTAAAACTAAATTGAAATAATACAGCAAATATTATCGACTAACAACCTCATAGATCACAGCAGGGCTGTCTTTAAAGGTTTACAAGTTAAATTATTTTTTTAAGAAATCAAAATGGCTTTTTTTACTTCTGGAGCCAGACTGCTGCACTGTTTATGGGCGCCAATCACAACTGATCTGACCAATCAGAGCAGAGCAGGCTCTTGGAAAGGCGGGGTTTAGAGAGACTGAATCTTCCATCGAACCGTTTCAGACACTGTGAGAAAAGAGCTGAAGTTGCAAAGGATATTATGAAAAAAAAATAAGACTTGATGCTTTATGAATGCTTTGAAATAGCATTATAGGGGCACTTTAAACACTTTAAACCCTAATCTGAAATATGTGGTTACAGCTTTGCAAAGTACCAATGGTATTTATCGTTACTAACTGTTAAGCTGATGATACACAGGGCAACTTTTTGAGCAATGTTGTTGAAAGATGTTGCTGTGGGCTTTTTCCCATTGGGAATGGGCAACAAATTTCTCGTTGGATATCCAGATATAAATTCTCAATGGGAAAGTGCCCAAGCAACATCTTTCAGCAACATTGCTCAAAATGTTGCCCTGTGTATCATCAGCTTTACAGTAAAAGGCTACATTATTTGGACCATGTTGCACTGAGTATGCACTTTCAATACGTATAAGTTGAATAGATTGATAATTCTAGTAAATTTTGGTACTACCACTATTTTTGTGCCTTACAACATTAAAATTGAAAGATTATATACATTATGGGTTTATTTGGGGTTAAACATCAGGACATAAATGTCTGATTTTTAATTAATACCAATGAATAATTAAATAAAAGTAATTATAACCCATATAAATGATATATGGGAATATGCAAATATTGATTTATTGTTTGGTTCCTGTGGTCAATCACACGGCAGCGTTTCCTGCGAATGTCCGGCCACATGACTGTTGCATCAAATGATATTTCGCCGGTTTCACTTTGACTTTGAATGTGACATATTTTCTTTCTCCAGTGAATTGTGTAACTATAAATGTAATGCTTTATTCTACATGGGGCTCTGATTATGACTTCAGTTGAGTTTTGATGCTTTTTATTGCTGGATCAGTTGAACTCTTGACCGATGCATGCGTTGGTTTGTGATGCGCTTCATTGTGATGCATGAATGAACAATATGCTTCATATGACATCACGCACAGATTAATTTCTCTGAATGTTTGCTGCCTACAGAACGGTGCTGTACGCTTGTTCACTGACATACACTATTAAACTCCTATATGAATGCTATCTGTCTCTCTGGAGCTGTTGGTGATTATGGATTACTGTTTGCAGTTCAATGCACTCACAGACCTGAAGTTACGTACGTTTGTAGTCCACTAGATGGCAGAAGCAACTTAGTAATGTAATGTTGATTTGAGGGCCTTTTCTCAGTTTGGATCAACAATGAAGTTTTTCCAAGGAAATAAACAGCCGAGAGATTCATTATCAGCACATGATTTTTATTCAGTTTAATCGATGTTAACAAATATCTGTAAAAAAAAAAGCCAACCCATGTCAAATATCTTAATTTCTATATTTACTATTCATTTTGTATATATTTTTCAAAGTATATACTTGAACGACAGATTTTCTTGTATAAAAGCCCCAAGAATTTAGTTACATTTTTACAAAACTTCCTCTGGGACTTGTTCAGAGGGGAAAAGTTCATAAATAGCGTATAGGTGAGTAATATATATTTAAAATAATAGATATGGCATCAAGTCTATAGTATGTATCTATTTCCATTTAGATAGAATTACAGTCACCATGAAATCAATATTTTTTTATGGAATATTGCAGTATATTATATGATTTATCCGTGCACATCAATATTTTTTGTTAAATTCACGTGCCTCGTAATCTTTAATCAGATTAACTTCCCCTCCCTCTTGCCGTGACATCTCTTCTCTGATGATGACGAGGGCGGGACAGTAACCTGTCAATCACACGAGATCCACCAATTGCAAACCACAACCATCCAAACATTTCCCCACGGACTGATCAAAATCAAACCTCGCCCTACATTTGTTCTTGTTTGTGAAGCGTTTTCACTCACAACAGGGAAGAAAAGACGATCGCAGCTTCAGGTTCATTACGACTTTAGTTATTTATCTATACTTTGGGGGCTAAATTGCTGAAATAAACGTCTAAGGGCCAGATTTAATAAACAGGGCAAGTTAGCATGAGCGCAGATGGGAGTGTAAGGTTCAGCACGTGATCTACTGACGACACACAAATTAAAGAACACAGACGCAGCCGGATCATTTCCATAATGACCGACATAATCTACCAGTTTGAAGACATGCTTTCTTGGACTGTAAATAATGGCACAAACACCAGAAAACTGACCTTACGTGATTCATTTCAACACTCTCCTCCCATAATTTTGCGTATGAAAGGGAAACTTCTACAAATGCAAATGCAATAAGATCAGCAGCAAAAATAACCCCGCCCATGCCTTTTCAGGGCTAATTTATCACTGCGTGTCTTTAGTAAATCCTGACAGTAGCTTTCTAACACCAAAAGAGGGTTTGCGCTGGCGCAAGCTGTTAGTAAATCTGGCCCTAAATGTCTCCAAACCTATAATAATCCTTATAGAAACACATCAGACGTCCATGATATGCCCTTATGTAGGTGCAGCAGTGAAGTGTTTGAGTCTATGTTAGGGTGTAGTAATTAAAGAGACAGTTCATTTACTGTGATTGTACATGAATTGTGTCATCATTTACTGACCCTCAAGTTGTTCCAAACCTGTATGATTTTCTTTCGTCTGTTGAACACAAAAGGAGATTTTTTGAAGAATGTTGGTAATCACACAGTTAAAGGCAACTGAAAAGAAAAATACTATGGAAGTCAATGAGGTCTGGTTACCAACATTCTTCAAAATATCTCCTTTTGTGTTCACCAGATGAAAGAAACACATTTTTTGGTGATCTATCCTGTTAAAATGTTTTATTATTAATAGCAATAGATATGAATGGGAGCATGCATGAAGAGGTTTGGTGCTGGCGCTCATCGCAGCACTTCTCCCAGTTTGTCCAGCACCTTCATGCCTTTCTCCTCGTAGTCGGCCCGCGACAGCCAGAAGGACTCTTTATCTTTCATGATGTTGGCCAGCACCGCACCGCCCATGAACACCATGTGTTTGCGGCGCGGAGGGTCTTCGATACGGATTTTGAATTTCTGTGGTGGGAGAGAAAACAGCTCGCTTGAAGCAAAATTCATTTAAAACTAATTCCAGAGTTGCATTTCTGACATGTAGCCTATATGCTTTGAATATGCAATATTTAAAAGTTTCTTTTAGTGTGCCAGTCCCTTCATTTACATGTCAGTACCAGCACTCTCCTGCTTGTCAAAGGCCTTTGTGATGTAAAATGGGTCACCTGGGGCCTCATGCTTTGAGTTTTGGAAAAGTGCGTTCATCATGCATGCATATTCTGATAATTAGGTTGGGGTGAAATAAATTGATTTTTCCAGTTTATCAGTTAATAGTGAAAAAAATATATATATATATTGAATTAGGTGAATCTTATATCATTTATATCTTATATCGTTTTATTTTACGAGATAAACTTACTTGAAAAGAAAAATTGCATGAGATATTAAGACTTTTTTTACAGCCCCATCAGTGTTATTTCAGTATTTTTTATATACTATTATAGTATTTATTCATATTTTTAATTAGCTTTTTTAAATATTATTTTCAGTTTTCTTTTTAGTTGATTTTTTTTGTAATTTTTATTATGTATTTTGTTTATTTATTAGTATTTTTAAATATGTCTATAGCTTTATTTAATTTTTTGTTAAATTTTAGCAATTTAAGTAAATATATTCAGCTTGATGTACATTTATGACATTTAGTTTCCAAAGCAAGATTTCTAGTTATAAAGTTTAAGTTTTTTTAATCTATTATTTACATTTTATTTGATTCCAGCTTTAATTCAATTACCAACAATTTTAGTTAATAATAACAAAACCGTACACCACTGGCAATTTTTTTAATTTATATATAATATATATAATATATTTTTTATATTTCAAGCACAAATCAAGCAAATTTGAGGTTTAATTTTTAGTTAAAGCTTAGGTTATACTTTATTTTATGGTGACATGTTACTGCATGCACTTACTGTAGTAATAACAGTAAATTATGCATAATTACAAGTAACTAACCCTAAACCCAAACTCTAACCCTAACTGTAACTCTATAGTAAGGACATGTAGTTAATTAATTATTCAGTACTTATTTAAGTACAATTTAACTACGTCACCTTAAAATACAGCGTAACCTAAGCTTTAACTGATAACTTTAAAACTGAGGTTTTAATACTGCATATACTTTTGATTCTCAAACTGAATTTTT
This sequence comes from Gobiocypris rarus, assembly GCA_023029165.1. Lineage (NCBI taxonomy): Eukaryota > Metazoa > Chordata > Actinopteri > Cypriniformes > Gobionidae > Gobiocypris > Gobiocypris rarus. The sequence continues at coordinate 51,030,042 of CM040912.1, read as the reverse complement.
CAAATCAGAAAGATTTTGTTTAGATTTTTTTTTTGGAGGGAAAGACAGAAATCCTAGTGTAGGAATTAGCATTAGCATAGCAGCTCACAGAAAGTTTGTCAGTGTCTCCCTTCAGCACTCTCTCCAGATACAGCTGCTTGATCTCACGCTCCAAACGGGACGGGAGCCCCGGGTACATGGTGGTTCCACCGGACAGGACAATGTGCTTGTAGAAGTCCGACCTGCAGATAGACGGTAAGACATGAAGCTCACCGGAACATTCCAGGTGAAATCCAATTTAATTTCTTAATCAGAAACAACTATGATATGCTGTATGACCTCAGAAGAAATAGCTTTGCTTGTTTTTAACCTGGAACATTCTTATTAAAAAAATGTCCAAAAAAGTGAGGTGATTAATATCTTAAAGATGCAGAATGTGATATTGACATCTAGCGGACATTTCAGTAGCATTGTTTTTCTGTATAGTTTTAAGTATTTGAACCTTTATCTGCAGACTAATAAGGCCTGTGGTATTTTTATTCTAAAAGTACACAAAAAAAATTACATGGGATCAAGTCATTGTTTTGCACGTCACAAGTCTTGAATTTGTTGTCAAATTCTAAATCGAGACGCAAGTCCTCAAATTTGGGACTCGAGTCTGAATCATGCGCCTCTAGTCCACAACCTTGTATTTCAATTCTCAAATAAATGTATCTTAAATAAAGTTAATAAGAAAGAAGTTAAGTTTATCTTTAAGTTTACGCAACTTTATCTCGCAATTCTGACTTTATAATTCGCAAATGTGACTTTATCTTGCAAACGTGACTTTATCTCGCAATTCTGACTTTATTACTCGCAAATGTGACTTTATCTTGCAATTCTAACTTTATTTCTTAATTCTGACTTTATAACTCGCAAACGCAACTTTATCTTGCAAACGTGACTTTATCTCGCAATTCTGACTTTATAACTCAAATGTGACTTTATCTCAATTCTGACTTTATAACTTGCAAATGTGACTTTATCTTGCAATTCTGACTTTATTTCTTAATTCTGACTTTATAACTCGCAAACGCAACTTTATCTTGCAAACGTGACTTTATCTCGCAATTCTGACTTTATAACTCAAATGTGACTTTATCTCGCAATTCTGACTTTATAACTTGCAAATGTGACTTTATCTTGCAATTCTGACTTTATTTCTTAATTCTGACTTTATAACTCGCAAACGCAACTTTATCTTGCAAACGTGACTTTATCTCGCAATTCTGACTTTATAACTCGCAATTCTGATTTTACTCAAACTCAAATGTGACTTTATCTTGCAAACGTGACTTTATCTCGCAATTCTGACTTTATTTCTTAATTCTGACTTTATAACTCGCAAACGCAACTTTATCTTGTAAATGTGACTTTATCTCGCAATTCTGACTTTACAACTCAAATGTGACTTTATCTTGCAAATGTGACTTTATCTCGCAATTCTGACTTTATAACTCGCAATTCTGATTTTACTCAAACTCAAATGTGACTTTATCTTGCAAACGCAACTTTATCTTGCAATTCTAACTTTATTTCTTAATTCTGACTTTATAACTCGCAAACGCAACTTTATCTTGTAAATGTGACTTTATCTCGCAATTCTGACTTTACAACTCAAATGTGACTTTATCTTGCAAATGTGACTTTATCTCGCAATTCTGACTTTATAACTCGCAAACGCAACTTTATCTTGCAAACGTGACTTTATCTCGCAATTCTGACTTTATAACTCGCAATTCTGATTTTACTCAAACTCAAATGTGACTTTATCTTGCAAACGTGACTTTATCTCGCAATTCTGACTTTATAACTCGCAATTCTGATTTTATAACTCAAATGTGACTATCTTGCAAACACGACTTTATCTCGCAATTCTGACTTTATAACTGAAATGTGACTTTATTTCGCAAACGTGACTTTATCTCGCAATTCTGACTTTATAACTGAAATGTGACTTTATTTCGCAAACGTGACTTTATTACTCACAAACGTGACTTTATCTTGAAATTCTCCGTTTATCTCGCAATTTTGACTTTATCTTGCAATTCTGACTTTATAACTCGCAAACTTGACTTTATCTTGCAAGAACGACTTTATATCGCAAACGCAACTTTATATCGCAAATGCAACTTTATATCACAATTCTGACTTTTTAACACAAAGTGACTTTATCTCGCAATTCTAAGTTTATCTCGCTATATTGACTTTATCTCGCAAATGTGACTTTTTTCATAATTCTGACTTTATAACTCACAAACTGAGTTTATTTTGCAAACGCAACTTTCTCGCAATTCTGATTTTATAACTCGCAAACTGAGTTTATTTTGCAAACGCAACTTTATCTCGCAATTCTGACTTTATAACTCGCAAATGTGACTTTATCTTGCTATTCTGAATTTAGAACTCGCAAATGTGACTTTATCTGGCAAACGTGACTTTATAACTCGCAATTCTGACTTTATAACTCGCAAATGTGACTTTATCTGGCAAACGTGACTTCATAACTCGCAAGTCTGACTTTATAACTCTCAAACGTGACTTTATCTCGCAATTTTGACTTTGCAAGAGAAAAAAGTCAGAATTGTCAGATAAAAAGTCACAATTACCAATTACAATAAACCAATTACTGGCTATAAGATTCACTCAGAAAAGTGCAGTGTCTTGCACAGAGTCAAGCATTAAACATCTCTTAACTGACAGTGATGGTGTTGAATTATTCCGACCTGAGGTCAATGTCCGCTGCCTGGATGGTGTTGAAGAGCAGCTCGGCCACACCAACTCCCTCCACGTTAATGAGATGAGGCTGGAAAAGAGCCTCCGGTGCTCCAAACCTCTCGCCTCCAACCATTACGATCCGTCCATCTGGTAACTGCGTGCAGAAAAGGTCAGTAAAATCTATTATATGTTGTGAGGAAGGCAGTCAAGTTTTAAGTCCACATACTCGCCCTACATTTTTTATTTTTCTATAATCCGTTAAGATCTGACGCTACTTCAAATTCATCGTGACATGCATGAGCACTAATAGCAGCTCTCTGGTGCCCCCTGTAGGAAGTAGTGATGAGCGTTGTGAAGCTTCTAAACCTTTGCCAATCTTTTGTTTTGATTCAGTGGTTCAGAGCGTATATGTAAAAATAATCCATACTGTGGAAACACAGTACACCAAACTTTGCATATTGCTCATGCAGCCTGTCCATTGTTTTGGCTTCATTTTCATCAGCTGTGAGTGTATTACCGTGTAGGACTCCACCAGGACGGTGGTCTCGTTGGCCAGTTTCTGTTCCTGCTCAATGTTGTAGCCAACAAAACACAGTTTCTCCTTCATCATCCGCACCGTCTCAAAGTCTGCCGTGTGGTTGAAGACGTAGCCTCGCAGAAGCAAAAGCTAAATACATGAAATATCAGCATTTCAACAACTCCAGATGTTTCATTTTTTAACCAGATCACAACTGATAAATATGGAAGCTTGATTCCGCCAAAGAATAAAAAAGGTAGGGGTGAGTTTTTATCTCACAATTCGGACTTTTTTCTCACAATTGCAAATCTCCAGTTTACAATTTTTTTCCTCAGAATTGCAAGAATTAAACTCGCAACTGGAAGAAAAGAAGTCAGAATTGTAATATAAAGAGTCACACTTACCTTTTTTAATTTTTTATTCTTTGGCGGGAAACAAGCTTCCGTTCATAATTGCTAACACTTTACCCAGATTGATCTTTTTATATTAAAACAATCATTTTATTTCTAGCTTTTGTTCCATTTTAAGGTCATTTAAGAAAATTAGTCCGCAAAATATAACAGTTTAAAAAAATGTCCCGGGTTCAATAGAAGTTAAAAGGTTTAGTTCACAAAAAAATGAACCATTACGGTTTCCACACAAATATGAAGCATGTTTTCAACAGTGATAATAATCAGAAATGTTTCTTGAGCAGCAAATCATCATATTAGAAAGATTTCTGAAGGGTCATGTGACTCTGAAGACTGGAGTAATGATGCTGACAATAAATTACATTTGACAGTATATTCACATAGGAAACAGCTATTTTAAATTGGAATAATATTTCAAAATTTTACTGAGCAAAATAAAAATATATGTAGAAAAACACTGGTGTCCAAAATACTTTCATTGTATGGACATTTTTCAAAGTATAAAACAGGTTTGGAACGACATGATGTCATTTTTAGCATGTGCTGAATCTGTAACATTGCTCATTCCTTAGTTTCCATTGTGATAATAGAAGGAGAATGTCACCTTAATCAGATAGCGTGTGATGTCACGTCCTGCGATATCTAGCCGGCGCGTGAGGTGAGGCAGAGAGAAGCCCTCGTACACGGGACAGATATGAGTCACGCCGTCTCCAGAGTCGATCACCACACCGGTTAACAAACCTGCCGTGGGAACACAGCACGAGTCAGCGATACCCTCATCTTCAACACCTAACTCTGACGGCTCTTCTGTTACCCTGAGCGTAGAGGGTCAGCACGGCCTGTATGGCGATGTAGATGCCGTGAAACCGGTAGGTCTCGAACATGACCTCTGCGATCTTCTGCCGGTTCTTCATAGGGTTCATGGGCGGCTCCGTCAGCAGGACCTTGCTGTCAGGAGGGCTGATGTTGAGACGCTGCGGGCCGAACGTGTGGTCCCACAGGTGCAGCATGTCCTCCCAGCTGCGGACTATCCCGTTCTCCATGGGATACGAGATCTCCAGCATGGAGCGGCATTCGCTCGCCTCGTCGCCCACCATCAGATCCTGAGAGTCAAAGTGGAGAGGTCAATGAGTCGATTATTGAATGTGTTAGGCCGCAGGGGTCTCCAACCTTTTTTTTGGTAGCTACTTTTTAAAAATGAAAGTCACCAAGAGCTACTTGTTATATAATACTTAAAACTCTTAAATAATGCATCATAATTCTCATATTAACAACTATCCAAACTGTTTTACACCTGAGAGAGTGTAGTAGTAGTTCCAGGAGTCGGTACCAATATAATTTTTACAGTAATCTGTACAGCAAAATGTTTTTTTTTTTTTTTTATTCAGTAAGTTTATTATTTATGATGATAATCATTATACATAAATAAAACATAATAATTTAAAGGTTGTATGCTGTTTAAAAGTAAACATTGTTTATAAATAAAAGATCAAGTGAAAAATAAGCAACCATTAATAATTACATAATTAGTTGAGAATATAGAGTATATAGTTGAGTATATAGAGTATATATATATAGTTGAGTATATAGAGTATATATATAGTTGAGTATATAATATAGAGTTGAGTATTATAGAGTATATAGTATATAGTTGAGTATAAAGAGTATATTATATATAGTTGAGTATATAGAGTATATAATATATAGTTGAGTATATAGTTGAGTTTATGGAGTTTATAGTATATAGTTGAGTATATATATATATATATATATATATATATATATATATATATATATATATATATATATATAGTTGAGTATAGAGTTGAGTATTATAGAGTATATAGTTGAGTATGTAGAGTATATAGTATATAGTTGAGTATATAGAGTATATAATATATAGTTGAGTACATAGAGTATATAGTTGAGTATATAGAGTATATAATATATAGTTGAGTATATAGAGTATTTAGTTGAGTATATAGAGTTTATAGTATATAGTTGAGTATATAGAGTGTATAGTATATAGTTGAGTATATAGAGTTTATAGTATATAGTTGAGTATATAGAGTGTATAGTTTATAGTTGAGTATATAGAGTATATAGTATATTGTTGAGTATTATATAGTATATAGTTGAGTATATAGAGTATAAAGTTGAGTATGTAGAGTATATATTTGAGTATATAGAGTATATAATATATAGTTGAGTATATAGAGTATATAGTTGAGTATAAAGAGTTTATAGTATATAGTTGAGTATATAGAGTGTATAGTATATAGAGTATATAGTTGAGTATATAGAGTTTATAGTATATAGTTGAGTATATAGAGTGTATAGTATATAGTTGAGTATATAGAGTATATAGTATATTGTTGAGTATTATATAGTATATAGTTGAGTATATAGAGTATATAGTTGAGTATTTATAGTAGTGGTGGGCATAGATTAATCTAGATTAATCTCATCCAAAATAAAAGTTTGTGTTTACACAATATATGTGTGTGTTCTGTGTATAATTATTATGTATATATAAATACACACACATGCATGTATATATTTAAGACATATTGGCATGTACATACTGTATATATATTTATTATTATTTTATATATAAATATAACATATTTTTCTTAAATATAAACATGCATGTGTGTGTATTTATATATACATAATAATTATACACAGAACACACACATATATTATGGAAACACAAACTTTTATTTTGGATGAGATTAATCTAGATTAATCTATGCCTACCACTAATTTATAGTATATAATTGAGTATGTATAATATATACTATATAGTTGAGTATATAGCTGAGTATATAGAGTATATAGTTGCGTATATAGAGTATATAGTTGAGTATATAGAGTATATAATTGAGCATATAGAGTGTATAGTTGAGCATATAGAGTATATAGTTGATAGTTGAGTATATAGAGTATATAGTTGAGTATATAGAGTATATAATTGAGCATATAGAGTATATAGTTGAGCATATAGAGTATATAGTTGATAGTTGAGTATATAGAGTATATAGTTGAGCATATAGAGTATATAGTTGAGTATATAGAGTATATAGTTGAGCATATAGAGTATATAGTTGATAGTGAGTATATAGAGTATATAGTTGAGTATATAGAGTATATAGTTGAGTTAATAGAGTATATAGAGCATATAGTTGAGTATATAGAGTATATAGTTGAGCATATAGAGTATATAGTTGATAGTTGAGTATATAGAGTATATAGTTGAGCATATAGAGTATATAGAGTATATAGTTGAGCATATAGAGTATATAGTTGATAGTGAGTATATAGAGTTTCAGCAGCAACAATAATGAATCTCACTCAACTGAAATTGTACAGCTATCAACAACATATTTTATTTATACATTTGGGAAATATAAATCCATATTAGAGAAATATATAAAAAAGATACATTAATCTAAGGAATTAAATTCATTTAAATATTAATTTGAAATATGAATAAATCAATTAGATGTTTTTACAGGTTTCTTGTTAAACTATAGATATTAAGTATCTTCTGTTGCTTCTGAAGGGCAGGAATAAATGAACAAAAATCATATTTAAACAAAATAAGGAAAATGTGGGCATCTTCATCATGTTCAAAAGTTTTCACCCCCTCAGCTCTTAATGCATTGTGTTTTCTTCTGGAGCTTCAGTGAATGTCTGAACCTTTTTTAATAGTTGTGTTTGAGTCTCTCAATCGCCCTCAGATCTCAGAATCACACAGTCACTGCTGGAGAGGGTTCAGTATGCAAAAGATGCTGGAAAACTGAAGGTTGTGCAGGACCTGGAGGATTTTTCTGAAGAACATTGGTCAGTTTAACTGACACAGCCGTGGATCATCAGGGAACGACACACACACGCACACACACACGCACACTGCCCCTAAACCTACCCATCACACACACACACACACACACACACACACACACACACACACACACACACACACACACACACACTGCCCCTGCCCCATGGATCACATCAGGGAGCGACAAACCTTGTGTACCGTGGATCATCACACACACGCCGCCACAACACACACACACACACACACACACACACACACACACACACACTGCCCCTGCCCCTAAACCTACCCATCACACACACACACACACACACACACACACACACACACACACACACACACACACACACACACACACACTGCCCCTGCCCCTAAACCTACCCATCACACACACACACACACACACACACACACACACACACACACACACACACACACTGCCCCTGCCCCTAAACCTACCCATCACACACACACACACACACACACACACACACACACACACACACACACACACTGCCCCTGCCCCTAAACCTACACACACACACACACACACACACACACACACACACACACACACACACACACACACACACACACACACACACACACACACACACACACACCTACACCTACCCATCACACACACACACACACACACACACACACACACACACACACACACACACACACACACACTGCCCCTGCCCCTAAACCTACCCATCACACATCACACACACACACACACACACACACACACACACACACACACACACACACACACTGCCCCTGCCCCTAAACCTACCCATCACACACACACACACACACACACACACACACACACACACACACACACACACACACACACACACACACACACACTGCCCCTGCCCCTAAACCTACCCATCAACCACACACACACACACACACACACACACACACACACACACACCCCTGCCACACACACCACCACACACACACACACACACACACACACACACACACACACACACACACACACACACACACACACACACACACACACACACACACACACACACACACACACACACACACACAACCTGCCCCTGCCCCTAAACCTACCCATCAACCACACACACACACACACACACACACACACACACTGCCCCTGCCCCTAAACCTACCCATCACACACACACACACACACTCACACACACACACACACACTGCCCCTAAACCTGCCCATCACAGGAGACAGCGCAGTTTACTTTCTGTGAAAAAAACTCATCCTGTGTGATTTATAAGCATTTTGAAAAGTGAGGACATGGGGAACGTCCTCATATTTCACCCTCTTTTTGTAATACCTGTGTCATACCCATGTCATTATACACATTTGTGTCCTGATATTTCACAAAAACATGCCCACACACACACAGCCGTGGATCATCAGGGAACGACACACACACAGTATTAAGAATGAAGGGTGTGTAAACTTTTGAACGGGGTCATTTTTATAAATTCAGCTATTCTTTTGTCTTGTGGACTATGTCAACATATTTTATGTAAAAAATAAAAAATAACATGCATTTTGTATGATCTCTTCTTATTTTGTGTGATTTTGTGATTCAGATTCTGCAAGGTGTAAACTTTTGACCACGACTGTGTTATTTTGACTCCCATTGGAGGACCGGATAACTCACCTTGATCTCTATATTCCCAACTTTTGTGTTTGACCGAATGATGGGACGTCCCACCAGGGCTGGGAAGATGTGGTCGGGAAAATTGGAGCCAGCGAAACCACACTTGACGAACTGCAGACAATGTGAGAGAAGATGACGAGTGAGGGGTGAGAAAAGATCAGCCCTGTTTTATACTTCAGGTTCATGAGGACAGATCCCGTATGACTGCGCACAACTATTTGAAGAACTGCATCTTCCCCAACTCCCTCTAACTTCCCTGTACTTTCATGAAGTTTCAGGTCAGTGACAGGTTCTCAGTACTGGTCCATGACGTGGTAAAGCACAGCAGGGTTTAAAGCACTTCCTCGTCTGTGACCAATAACTGTGTATCTTTTCCCCTGCCACCTTTTAAGGTGAAGCAAGCGCTGTTCCCTGCCAGACGTGTTCAGACAGATGAAGCAATGCAACAGGCCCGTGCACGAGCGCACGTCAGGCATTCAGCGCCCGCAAGTCTTGCACATAGTTTCTTAGATCTCATTTGACTAATTTAAATGAGTTAAAAAAACATTTTCAGATCAAAACAACTTTCCTTTATCATTCATTTAAGCGCAGTTAGTGCTCCTTCATGAGTGTTCAATCAGCGGTCTAATGGCTTAGACACAGTTTTATCCCAATTATGATACTTTGTGAATCTCTTACCCCAGTGCCATTGTCACACACGACCACTTTCCTCCCGTCGCTGTCCATGCTGCAGTGTTTCAGAGGACGTGCAGGCTAACACAGACACCCGTCGCTCTCAGTCAGGCTGTTTTGGTGAAGTGAGAATCAATGGGGCCGGTTTCCCTGAGGAGGAACTGAGGGACTCCGCCTTGTTCACGGCAGGGGAAGAATCCCAAACCTTTTATATCACAGACATCTACAGTCCAAAAACATGTCATTTAATGGGATAATGTGTCGTGGGAAAAAAAGAAACCTTAATAATTATCATGGTGAAGCCGGAATTAAAAAAACACAAACAAAGTGTCTTTAAAAGCTTTTATTCTTGGCAAGAGGGTCAATTGGGACATGCAGGTTGTCTGCAGTCAGGAAAGAGCAAAACCAAAGCCCCTCACTCGTTCTTTTATCCTCTCATTTCAATGGGTCAATAACACAATAACAAACTCCCTGGTGTTATCTGCAGCTGAGCTGAAGTTTCTGAGAACTTGTTCAAGGCTACAGACACCGAACACACTAGCTCTTTTAAGAAAGTATCAAAGGTTATCAAACAAGAATGTGTTTACTACAGAAATCTAGAATTCCCCTTATTTAACAAAAACATCTCATATAAGTTTAATATAATTAAAAACACCTTATATGGTTTGATAGTTTCTTTTGTTCAAAATTTCCCTTACAAATGCAAACATTTTTACAGTAAAAAATGGTCGCTTTATCATACAGTAAAATTTCTTATTTTAAAAGGCAATAAACGCTATTGAAATCACTGCAAAATATGGTGGGAAATGATGCATAAAAAGAATGAATTACCTTATAATTGAGAAAGTGTATAGCCTGTTTAATAAAGCAATATGCATATTTTTATAGTGAAATAAAGTGGAATTTCAAAGGGAAAAAATATTGCCGTTATGCTCCGAAAACATGTCATTTAATGGAATAATGCAAACATTTTTACAGTAAAAAAACTGTTAATTGGTGAACTGTGAGTTAAAAGACAATACATGTTATTTAAATATCTAAAATATGGTGGAAAATGATGCATGAAAATAATAAATTACCTTATAATTAAAAAAATATATATATTTTTAAATAAAGAAATATGTATATTTTTAATAGTAAAATAAAAAGTGGAATTCCAAAGGGGGAAAAAAACGTTAATTTTGCAGTTATGCTCTGAAAATATGAAATTTATTGGAATAATGCAACAAAAAATGACAGTAAAATCCTAATTGCTGAACTGTAATCCACCTTATCATACAGTAAAATGTCTTATTTTAAAAGGCAATACACGCTATTTAAATAACTGTAAAATATGATGCATAAAAAGAATGAAATACCTTACAATTAAGGAATTTATAGCCTATTTATTAAAGCATTGTGTATATATTTTATAGTAAAATAAAAAGTGGAATTCCAAAGGAAAAATAACTTTTATAATGCATTTACTCTCCACAATGCAAACACTTTTACAGTAAAAAACTGTTAATTGCTGAACTGTATAGTCACCTTATCATACAGTCAAATATATTTTAAAAGGCAATACATGCTAAAATAATAAATTACCTTATAGTTGAAGAAAAAAAACATATAGCCTATTTAATAAAGAAATATATTTTATTGTAAAAAACAGAATTCCATAGGGAAAAACATTTATTTTTGCAGTTACGCTCCAAAATTATGTAATTTAATGGAGTAATGCAACAACAACAACAAAAAAGACATTAAAAGTCTAATTGCTGAACTGTAAGTCGCCTTATCATACAGTAAGCTATTACATTTTAAAAGAGAATTCATTCAAAGTGGTTTATTGCTGTTTATATATCTATATGGTGTTTTTAATATGCTATAATACAAACCATGTGCAAGTCAACACCATTGCTTATTTTCTGCTTAAACCTGTAGTGAACCATTGAAATGTGTTTTGAAACCGTCTCTGTTTCCTGACTCGTAGACGAGCCTCCTCCTCTTCTGGATCAGTTTCTGGTTCAGACATATAAGGCTCATTTCCACTTGTTTATTGTGTAGCGTTTAATAATCCCAGCTGCTGGGATTGAGTGGAGGCGGGGCTAATTTGCATATTCATGAAGCAAGAGTGTAGAGTTAAAGAAATTATTTTCACAGGAAAAAAAATGTCTTTTTAATGATCAAAGATTAGTTTTAAGGGACACAATTATTGACTGCAGGGGGACTTTAAATATAGTATATAAAATATTGTGAAAAGAATGACTTATAATTGAGAGAATTTATAGCCTTTTTAACAAATGAATACCTATACTTTTATCATTAAAACTATACTACAAGTTGCCTTATAATTTAAAGAAGAAAATATATTAAATTTAACAATGCAATAAATATGCTGTTAGAATAAAATATGGTTGACATGATTTTAAACTATGATTTATAGGAAGAGGTCAGATTTTCTACAGAAAAAGTAAAAAGAAAAATGACATGAAAGTCAATAAATTATAACAAAATTGTATTTATTGTTAGATTATTCCTTGAAATGTTGATTTCAGGTTTTGTAAAGCCATTAACATCGGGTCGTTTAGTCGATGGTAAGTGACGTGGAGGCTCGTGTTCACCAGCTCGTCCAAAAATAATTTCATTTATTTCAAAATTGCAAACAACAGACAAATGAAAACAAAACAATCCCGCTCTTGTAACATCGGTGAGTATGGGTGTGAAAATGAAAAACTGCGGACGATCATACAGTCTGACGTCGTCCTCAAAGTGTAGGCACATTAAATGACTTCAGACCGAGACGAAACGTGCAGAACGGATGCAGAGGTTGATACAAAGGTGATCAACGTGTCATTTCTAAGATGCTAAAATACTTTCTCTTAGCGTTGAGGAAACCTGTTTGGTCACAGTTTTGGTTTGCACAGAATCACACAGGTAAAGCAGCAGTAATATCCCATAACATGTCTATCTATGTTCATCCAGAATACACTCTTAGATAAAAAGGTTCAGTGGGTTTCCACTTCGGACTCAATTTTAAAGACCCCATGACGGAACATCTAAGGGCCCTATCACACACCCGGCGCAATGCGACGCCAGGCGTGACGTAAGTGTTTATTGCCCGACGCAGTCATCATTTGTTTAATAGGTTTAAACAGCAAATGCACTCGCGCCCATCTGTTCGCCCATGGGCATGCTGGTCTGAAAACCAGGTGTGTTCAGGTGCACCGTTGCCATTTTGAACAACTGCACCCATTGACCAACACAGACCTGGTCTAAAGTCAATAGTGCAGTATTTTTTGTGTTATTTAAAGGGTGTGTTAGGAATGTGTGTGCACTCTGCTTATTACACACACAGGACGCAGCAGCAACACACACACACACACACATGCCAAATATTAAAAATAAAAGGATACACACATGTATTTAAACTCGTCAGGTTGAGTCCGCCATGTAAATAGCGAATCCACCATGGTGCGAGTGCAACTGGCTTTTAAAGGGAGTGGGAGATGAGGCTCTGATTGGTTTATTGCACGTTAAGAGACGAGGTACAACCCTTTTGGATCGTGCGCCGGCGTGCCGACCGCTTTTTCCATCATTAAACTAGCAAAAGTGGATCTGACACGCGCTAAGTGCACCTGCGCCATGCGTTGTTAAAATAGAGCCCTTAAGGTTCTATATATGAAGCGTCTGACGGAACACTTGTTTAAGGTTCCATTTAGAACCTTTTCTTCTAAGAGTGACATCGTTATATTCCTGTTTTTATATCCTTATTTAACAACAAATAAAAAACAAAACATAACCCATAAAAAATGCAACGTTAGCTCAAGTAACTGGCATAAATCTACACTATTCTAATGAAAACATACAGCAGCAAGTTATTTCTACCTCCCGTTTTCAATGGACATGCAGATCAGACAGTTTCTCTTTCACAGTTTTCACAGACAGTAGTGCTACAAAAGGCCTGGCTGGAGGACCTAGATATTTCCCTTGTATGATATGTCTCATATTTTGTGCCACCTGAGTATTTGAATGGTTAAAAAAAGCCAATGATCCCAAAGAGATTGATTTGGCACATGCCTTTTAAGAGGTCCAAGTCTTGAAACTGTAGTTCCTCTGTGGTCAGGGACTGACCCAAGCATGAATGAGGGAATAACTGAGAGCGTTTTGCCCTTTTTTTGTCAAATCTGGAAGTCCATTCACAAGCTGATTTCTCAGTCTTTCTGTTAAGTGCATCTATACGCTTTGACCAGATCCCGCAGCAGTGCTCTGTCCTCCGGACGTCTTCTCGTGCGTTTGGGAGAGCGTCGGAGGCCTTCTTCACGACTCAAACTCGCTGTCGCTGCTGACGGAGATGTCCGGCGTGGAGGCCCCGGTTCCCCTGGGCCCCGTGCCCGAGCTGCAGTCGCTGTTCTCTGGGCTCCCGGGGCGCCGGGGACGAGCCCTGGAGGTGCGTGTTGTGCTCCGAGGAGGAACATTCGGGAGAGCTACCAGAGGGAAGGAGGGAGGAATCCTGCTGCATTCTGGGAGAAAAATGAGAGATAGAAGAATATTAACTCTACCCTTGAGATGTAAGTCAACATAAATGTATTTGACTGTCCCAAAAGCTCCATAGAAGCCGGCCATCTTTGAAACGCCTATCGAGCTGCTATTCAAGAGTAAATCTCTTTAAATGGGGAAACATCAAATTTTCCAAATCTGTTCATTAAGCAATGAAATCTGACAACAACTCTCATAAATTCTGTATCTAAACGCTCAAATCATTACAAAAAAAGGCATTTTTCAGGCCAATGTGCATGTTCAGTCATAAGCGCACGTCTCAAAACTTTTTTTAATTACAAGCGGAGCTTCTAAAAGTGATGCGGTGACTTTACCAGTTGTCGATTGGCTCTTTTATTTAGAAGGCGGGGCTTATTTTGCTATATTGCATTGCAGTTTCTCCCATTCATAGCAATATGGCTGCACCGTCTTTGTAGATCTCAAATCACTGGCACTTTATTTCAATTCTTCCGAATAGCTTTGTGTAAGAAACACCCAAATTGAAGTGATAATTCATATAAGAATATTATAGATATTTGCAGAACTTTTATGGTGCCTTTTGTCCTTTTTGGAGCTTGACAGAATTGATTTATCTTGCATTCTGCCCAAAACTAATTTTGTGTTTCACAGAAACAAGAATTTTTTGTATTATATTATTATAGTATTTATTAATATTTTTAAATATTAAGTTTTAGTTATTTTATGTGCTTTTGTCATTTTTAGTAGTTTTAGAAAAAAAAATCTATATAGCTTTAAGTTTTAGTTCTTTAATAATTCAACTTTAACTTATTACTGTCATTTAGTTTCAAAGGCAACATTTCTACTTTCCGTTTCAGCTATTAAGTTTTTCCATTTAATATTTATATTTTATAGTATTTTTTACTTGATTTCAATGAATTGAATAATTTTGGTTAACATGAGCAACAGTGAATGAGCATTCTTCGATTCTCCTAAACCAAACACCATGTGATTAACCAGAGGTCCTGACTACATGTTTATCGCTGCTGTCTGTTTAAAAATACATCTAATTGGAATTAATTATTTTGTATGTGAACGAGTGAATGATTCATTGACTCACTCATAAAGACTTTTTTCATTTCTGTACGAATCAGCGTTTTTGAAGGAACCTCTTGAATAAATGTCTCAATGACAAACACATCCTACTGGTGTGACGGTGTAACGATACAAGTCGCCTTCAAAAGCTGATTTGCTCTATTTTTATCACTACCGTAGACATCAGTGTTTATATCCGATCTATAAACTTCTATCCCAGCTCTTCTGTGATAATCTGAATATTTTAACACAGAAATAATGATTCTGTGTGATTGAAAAGAGTTTGTGAAGCTGTTTCATACCTGACACCTGCTCTCTCTGGCTCTTGCTCTCTTTTAGGAATGAGATGGTGATGGTGTGATGGTGTATGAATCGCGATCGCCACCTGTGTGTTTACTTTGTGTACCTGTTTTTAGCAGATGCCGCTCTGTCCCGCTGTCTTCTGTTTTTGAACCAGTTGCCCACCTGTGTGGGAGTGAGGCCGGTGGCCTGAGCCAGGTGACGCTTTCTGGAGGGGTTTGGATAGGGATCCTGCAGGTACCATTCCCTTAGGAGACTACGGGTTCGCTCCTGGAAAACACAGAATCAAGACCATTGATACTCAGTCCAAAACAACACACTATCTGGCTAACTTCTCGGTTACACTACATTTAAAAGTTTGGGGTCGTTACAGTTTTTTAATGTTTTTTGCTCACCAAGATTGTGTAATATTATTACTATTTAATGAATATATTGTAAAGTGTAATTTATTCCTGAATTTATCATCATTACTCCAGTCTTCAGAGTCAAATGACCCTTCAGAAATCATTATTATTATTATTATTATTAATGTTTAAACCAGTGCTGCTTTATATTTTTGTGTGGTACATTTTTGACGAAGCATTTATCTGCAATAGAGAATAACATTACGAATGTCTTTACTGTCACTTTTGATCCGTTTAATGCATCTTTACCACAAAGTTTTGAGTTGAATCACAATCACATATTATCCAGTTAGTTTAAGGCTATTTTGTGGGAAGAATGTTTCACAAGAAATGAAGTGAATGTGAGTTTCACTGTTGGAAGAGACTTTAAAGTACTCGAGAAGGATAAATCTTATTAAAGCACATTCAAAATAATCACTCCGCTGGGTAGGATGTATTTATAGATCGCTATTTAAGAAGCATTTTTATTTGTCTGCTAAAGAGGATCAACCCTGCAGCTCGTCTCACCAAAACAATCGAGGTAATAAACTGGTTGCATTCAAATCCACTGCGATTCATTGCAAACGATATGCATTTGTAGCCGTGCAATAGTAGACGTTTCCATCATGATGCCCTTGGAAATCTAAGCTAAGAAGGGCAGAAGTTGGCATTAGGCTTAAAGCACTGTTCCTGGATCAGGGCTTCTGGAGTCAATCCTGGTTTGTGTGTTAAGGCGCTAGCCATCAGATCTCATTTACCGTCTGCTGGAGTAATCTTCCGACCGGCTAGTGATTAAGCTTCATTTCCTGCGCTAGCAACTACTGACCACCTTTGCAAAGTGACCCAGCACCCTAGACCACTTTAAAACCCACTTTCCATTGCAATTCACATTCGGTCAGTGTGCAAAAACAATGCCGGACTCGTTATGAGAGCTTTGCAGAGCAGTCGAGCTGTGGGTTAATCTGAGCACTAGTGTCTGGGACGCGGTGAAAAGGTAGAAAGTCATCTGTGCGGAATGAGAGCTTAAATGCCACAGGTGGTCCCCGGCTCAAGAGGCTTAAAAACACAGACTGACAGCGACGGCTCAATGCGCTCACACAATGAGGACGCATGGAGGCGCTCGGCATGAGATCATAGGTGCGGGAGCTTAACGCCGTGTTTACATTGTTGCATCGAGAATGCGGCGTAATTAACTCCCTGTTTATTTGCACTTTTAAAAGTGAAAATGCAGTTGTGACCCAAAGATCTATTTCTACTCAATCAGACCCTTAAAATGCAGTCGGTTTGATTCAAACTGAGTTGTATTTTTGGACTTTAATTAACCAGTTCATCTAGGGGTTACAACAAGAACCAGTTTTTATGACAAAACAATCAGACACAAAGCCTGGTTTCATTTCAGTATTGCACTTTTAGCATGCTTTTGTTTTAGTTTGATTTGATGAGTTTACACATTCTAAGGAATATTTACTTAATTAAGTTTTTAACATGCTACATTTTGAAATGAATAAATGGGTGTATAGATGAATAAATGGGTATAATATGTGTGTGTGTGTGTGTGTGTGTGTGTGTGTGTGTGTGTGTGTGTGTGTGTGTGTGTGTGTGTGTGTGTGTGATTCTAGTTGGTCTGCTGATATGTATTTTTCAATGGCTGATAAAAATAATGAGAGAAGAGTGGCATGTTTTACACATTTACACAAAATTCACTATATTACAAATTATTATTATCATATATATATATATATAGAATATATGAAAACAGAAATTGTACATTATTCACAGACTATGTGTTCTGAACTTACTATTACTATAGATATAGTATCACTGGATTTTATCAGTCAAATCTGGACACACTTTAACCAAGTTATGTCTACGATCTTAAAAATATTTCAAGGTCAATGCTTGAAATGAGTTTTGCAGACATATCTTGTGCTTCTGAATGTTTATGTTTAATTGAAATGGATGATGGTGTGGAAAGTGAAGGAAAAGCAAAACCCTTTCATGAGAGGATGTGATAAAATATGAGAGAGTTTGGATTTCTTTGATCCTCAGTCCATTTTTGGTGGCCCTAAAAAATGGCATTTCCACTTTAAATTGTTATAAATCTTGAATACTTAGCACTGACTTTCATTTGGTCTCTTTTTAAAGGAGACACTTGGAGGAAAAATAATGAAAGTGAAATAAAATAAGGACAAACAGACAAAAACAGTTAATGGGTTAAAATGTATGGCAACAACATAACTCTCATCTTCCTATGCGTGTAATTTCAATTTTTATTATTGTGCCAAGAGGGTGTGTCACTCCAGACTTTACTATCCTTTCTTCAGTCATCAATAACTTTAAAATAGACACATATCGGGGTTTCTACATTAAATATATATGTTTTTGTGTTCTTATTTGCTCATTTGGTAGGATAGTAAAATAAATAAATAAAATAAAGATAGATTGATAACGGCCGTCAGAAGAGAGAAAAACGTCGGTTTAACCGTCACTCCCACATCGTTTTTTTCTTTCTTTTTTGTAATGTGATAAAAAGATAATATAATACTAAGTTTAGTGTTATAAATGTACATACATAAAAAAAAAATGAAAATATACAAAAACTTCGCAGGATTTATGATGCGGATGACCGTTAAAACGCGTCATCACAGAAACCGTTTTTGAAAGTGTTTGAGTCTCACCTTGAAACAGTGCGTCTTCTGCTCGCCGTCCCAGATGGTTCGAGGAAGGGGGAACTTCTTCCGGATGCGGTACTTCTCCACCGGGCCCAGCGGTCTCCCCCTCAGGCGCTCCGCCTCGCGGTAGTGCGCGTCCAGCCACAGGTCCTGCAGCTTGGCGTGGGACTCGCGCGTGAAGCGGTGACTCTGTAGGATCTGATAGAGAGCCTCGAAATTCCCACCGTGGAACGCGACGAGCGCGCGAGCTCGCATCACCGACTCGTGACGGTTGAGCAGTTCGCTGGCCGAACCGGGCACCGCGGCGGGCAGGGACCAGAGGAACCGACCCAAGCGCTCGATATCTCCAGTCTCCTCGAGGTTCTCGCAGACACGAGCCACCTGTTCAGGTGTGAACATCGGCAGAGGAAACATGACTAGGTTTGTGAGTCTAGTTTAGGATTGTGCGTGAAAAGTTGAGCGCCGTTTTATATCACCATTGCGCGCGAGCGACTGGATCCACTGAACGCGTCTCTCTGACCACTGATTCAATTAAACACCCCGACTGGCTTGAGGATACACCTGTTATATAATGCACCTCCAGACCGACTAATTTCGCGGTAGGTTCGCGGAACACCGGCGTCCTCCAGTTCTCGGTGCCGCTTCTAGTAAAGGTGGAGCAGCAGAAGTCAAGCCTATTTATAGAGAGATTCAATTAGCATCTCTGTGCTTGTTT